>LR753396.1:668176-889772 GCA_902729485.2 Mus minutoides | reverse complement strand
GCCATCATTGGGAGGAGAGGCCCTTTGGTCATACAGACTCTATATGCCCCAGAACAGGGGAATGCCAGGGCCATTACGTGGGAGGGGGTGGGTAGGGGAGCAGGGCGGGGACGCGGGAGGGTAAGGGAAAATTTTCTGGATAACAGGTGAAATGTAAATGAAGAAAATATCTAATAAAGAGAAAAAAAATTAAAAAAAACATAATTCAAAGTTCTTTTTACAACTGTTTTAACTCTCATTGGTTTTAGTTATTCAGCCATATATTTCCTTGGGTAATACTTTTTATTTTTTTAATTCGTGTGTTGATTTTGGGTAGTGTCTTAGCAGAGAGGTTTGGATCATTTATGCTTAAAATTATCACATAAAAGAAAATTGAAATCAAACCAACATAATTTTTTAAAGTTGGAAAATAATTAAAACTTCATGTTATTTTAATAATCAATTTGTAACATTTATGTTTCTTGCCATGTTTTTACAGATTAAAATTCTAAAATGTGAAAAAAAAAAAAAAAAAGAAAAAAAGACCCTCTAAGTGAACATTACTGATGCACATATAAACTCACGGAGACTGAGACAGCATTCATCAAGTCTTAATCTCTATACCAAAATGGAAATTAGAACTGAAATGAGAAAAATACATATTCCCTGTCTCAAACCCAGAAGCTGTTTCCAAATGAAAACAAATTACAAATATATATTTTTTTGTTTACATTGAAGTTTACTCACTGGGGAAACAAACTTTTCTTTTGTATAGGCTGCAAGCCCAATAATGAATGATCAATGGAATGAACTTACCAGAATCTTTAATGGTTCCTAGTCTCATAAGGCATGGCTAGTTTTTCTTCTTCTTTTTGTTAAAATTTTATATTTTTATTTTAAATTATTTACATATTTTTTCTCTTTAGCCTACAGGATCTTTGTAAACATATTATGGCTTCCAGTTTAATGATGTTATAGGATTTCTGAGTGGGAGTATAAGTTGATCTCTGTGTCTGTATTTGCTCATATTTCTTTTCTTTGGCTACTTCCTTTCAATTTGTTTTATGCTTATCCAAAGTATTAAATTGTGTTTTATCTTATTATATTTTATTACTATCCCTTAAAAACCTGCTTATTTTCTAAATTATTTTTTAAAATATTTTTACTAGATATTTTATTTATTTACATTTCAAATGCTATCCCAAAAGTTCCCTATACCCTCCCCCTGCCCTGTTCTCCTACCCACCTACTCCAAATTCTTGGCCCTGGCATTCATCTGTACTGGGGCATATAAAGTTTGCAAGACCAAGGGACCTCTCTTCCCATTGATGGCCTACTAGGCCATCTTCTACTAAATATGCAGCTAGAGACATGAGCTCTGGGGGTTCTGGTTAGTTCATATTGTTGTTCCTCTTATAGGGTTGCAGACCCCTTCATCTCCTTGGGTACTTTATTTAGCTCCTCCATTGGGGGCCCTGTGTTCCATCCTATAAGTGACTGTGTGCATCCACTTTTGTATTTGCCAGGCACTGGCATAGCCTCAAAAGAGACAGCTATATCAGGGTCCTTTCAGCAAAATCTTGTTGGCATATGCCATAGTGTCTGGGTTTGGCAGCTGGTTATGGGATGGATCCCTGGGTGGGGTAGTCTCTGGATGGTCCATCCAATCGGCTTAGCTCCAAACTTTGTGCAAATCCTTTCATGGGTATTTTGTTCCCTATTCTAAGAAGGAATGAAGTATTCACACTCTGGTCTTCCGTCTTCTTGATAATTCTTGTGTTTTGCAAATTGTGTCTTGGGTATTCTAACATTCTGTGCTAATATCCACTTATCAGTGAGTGCATATCATGTGAGTTCTTTTGTGATTGGGTTCCTCACTAACGATGATATCACCCAGATACATCCATTTGCCGAAGAATTTCATAAATTCATTGTTTTTAATAGCAGAGTAACTCCATTGTGTAAATGTACCACATTTTCTGTATCCATTCCTCTGTTGAGGGACATATGTGTTCTTTCTAGCTTCTGGCTATTATATGCAAGGCTGCTATGAACATAGTGGAGCATTTGTTCTTATTACCAGTTGTAACATCTTCTGAGTATATATGCCCAGGAGAGGTATTGTTGGATTCTCCAGTAGTGCTATGTCCACTTTTCTGAGGAACCACCAGACTGACTTCCAGAGTGGTTGTACCAGGTTGCAATACCACGAGCACTGGACAAATTTTCCTCTTTCTCCACCTCCTCGCCAGCATCTGCTGTCACCTGAATTTTTGATCTTCACCATTCTTACTGGTGTGAGGTGGAATCTCAAGGTTGTTTTGATTTCATTTCCCTGATGATTAAGGATGTTGAACATTTTTTCAGGTGCTTCTCAGCCATTGGGTACTCCTCACTTGAACATTTTTTGTTTAATTCTGTACACCATTTTTAATGGGGCTATTTGAATTTATGGAGTCCACCTTCTTGAGTTATTTGTATATATTAGATATTAGTCCCCGATCTGATTTAGGATTGGTAAAATTCCTTTCCCAATCTGTTGGTGGCTTTTTTGTTTTACTGACAGCATCTTTTGCCTTACAGAAGCTTAGCAATTTTATAAGGTCCCATTTTTCAATTCTTGATCTTACAGCATAAGCCATTGATGTTCTGTTTAGGAATTTTTCCCCAGTGCCCATATCTTCGAGGTTTTTCCCCATTTTCTCATCTATAAATTTCAGTGTCTCTGGTTTTATGTGGAGGTCTTTGATCCACTTAGACTTGAGCTTTTTACAAGGAGATAAGAATGGATCAATTTGCATTCTTCTACATGATAACCACAAGTTGTGCCAGGACCATTTACTGAAAATGCTGTCCTTTTTCCACTGGATGGTTTTAGCCCCTTTGTTAAAGATCAAGTGACCATAGGTGTGTGGATTAATTTCTGGGTCTTCAATTCTATTCCATTGATCTACATGTCTTTCGCTGTACAAGTACCATGCAGTTTGTATCACAATTGCTCTGAAGCACAACTTAATGTGATTCTACCAGACGTTCTTTTATTGATGAGAATAGTTTTTGCTATCCTAGATTTTTTATTATTCCAGATGAATTTGCAAATTGCCCTTTCTAACTTAGTGAAGAATTGAGTTGGAATTTTGATGGGGATTGCATTGAATCTGTAGATTGCTTTCGGCAGAATAGCCATTTTGACTTTATTAATCCTGCCAATCCATGAGCATGGGAGATATTTCCATCTTCTGAGATCTTTAATTTCTTTCTCAAGAGACTGAAGTTCTTGTCATACAGACCTTTCATTTTCTTAGTTAGAGTCACACCAAGGTATTTTTTAGTATTTGTGACTATTGTGAAGGGTGTTGTTTCCCTAATGTCTTTCTCAGCCAGTTTATCCTTTGTGTAGAGAAAGGCCATTGATTTGTTTGAGTTTTTATATCCAGCTATTGCACTAAAGCTCTTTATCAGGTTTAGGAGTTCTCTGATGGAATTTTTTGGGTCACTTATATATATACTTGATATAATCTGCAAATAGTGATATTTTGACTTCTTCCTTTCCAATTTGTATCCCCTTGATCTCCTTTTGTTGTCTAATTTCTCTGACTAGGACTTCAAGTACTATATTGAACAGGTAGAGAGAAAGTGGGCATCCTAGTCTAGCCCCTGATTTTAGTGGGATTGCTTCAAGTTTCTCTCCATTTAGTTTGATCTTGGCTACTGGTTTGCTGTAGATTGCTTTTATTATGTTTAGGTATGGGCCTTGAATTCCCAATCTTTCCAAGACTTTTATCATGAAAGAGTGTTGGATTTTGTCAAATGCTTTCTCAGCATCTAACAAGATGATCATGTGATTTTTGTCTTTTAGTTTGCTTATATAGTGGATTACATTGATGGATTTCAGTATATTAAACCATCCCTGCATTCCTGGGATGAAGCCTACTAGGTAATGATGGATGATCCTTTTGATGTGTTCTTAGATTCAGTTTTTATTGAGTATTTTGCATCAATATTCATAAGGGAAATTGGTCTGAAGTTCTCTTTCTTTGTTGTTTTTTTGTGTGGTTTAGGTATCAGAGTAACTGTGGCTTCATAGAATAAGTTGGATAGCGTACCTTCTGTTTCTATTTTGTGGAATAGTTTGAGGAGAGTTGAAATTAGGTCTTCTGTGAAAGTCTGATAGAACTCTGCACTAAACCAATCTGGTCCTGTGCTTTTTTTTTTTTTTTTTTTTTTTTTTNGTACTATATTGAATAGGTAGGGAGAAAGTGGGCAGCCTTGTCTGGTCCCTGATTTTAGTGGGATTGCTTCCAGCTTCTCTCCATTTAGTTTGATGTTGGCCACTGGTTTGCTGTAGATTGCTTTTATCATGTTTAGGTAAGGGCCTGGAATTCCTGATCTTTCCAAGACCTTTATCATGAATGGGTGTTGGATTTTGTCAAATGCTTTCTCAGCATCTAAGGAGATGATCATGTGGTTTTTACATTTGAGTTTGTTTATATAGTGTATTACGTTGATGGATTTCCGTATATTAAACCATCCCTGCATTCCTTTTTCATTTCTGATTTTGTTAATTAGGATACTGTCCCTGTGCTCTCTAGTTAGTCTGGCTAAGGGTTTACCTATCTTGTTTTTCTCAAAGAACCAGCTCCTGGTTTGGTTGATTCTTTGAATAGTTCTTTTTGTTTCCACTTGGTTGATTTCAGCCCTGAGTTTGATTATTTCCTGCAGTCTACTCCTCCTGGGAGTATTTTCTTCCTTTAGTTTTAGAGCTTCTAGTTGTGATGTCAGGCTGCTAGTGTATGCTTTCTCTAGTTTCTTTTTGGAGGCACTCAGGGCTATGAGTTTTCCTATTAGGACTGCCTTCATTGTGTCCCATAAATTTGGGTTTGTTGTGGCTACATTTTCACTAAACTCTAGAAAGTCTTTAATTTCTTTATTCCATCCTTAACTAAGGAATCATTGAGTAGAGTGTTCAGTTTCCATGTGAGTGTTGGCTTACTATTATATATGTTGTTATTGAAGATCAGCCTTAGACCATGGTGGTCTTATAGGATGCATGGGATAATGTCAATATTTTTGTATCTGTGAAGGCCTGTTTTGTGACCAATTATATGGTCCATTTTGGTACCATGTAGTGCTGAGAAGAAGGAATTTAATTTTGTTTTAGGATAAAATGTTCTGTTGATATCTATTAAATCTATTTTTTCATAAATTCTGTTAGTGTCCATGTGTCTCTGTTTAGTTTCTGTTTCCAGGATCTGTCCATTGGTGAGAGTGGGGTGTCGAAGTCTTCCACTATCATTGTGTGAGGTGCAATGTGTGCTTTGAGCTTTATTACAGTTTCTTTAATGAATGTGGCTGCCCTTGTATTCAGAGCATAGATATTAAGAATTGAGAGTTCACCTTGGTTGATTTTACCTTTGATGAGTATGAAGTGCCCTTCCTTGCCTTTTTTGATAACTTTTTGTTGGAAGTCAATTTTATCCAATACTAGAATGGCTACTCCAGCTTGTTTCTTTGTACCATTTGCTTAGAAAAATTTTTTTCTAGCCTTTTACTCTAAGCTAATGTCTGTCTTTTTCCCTGAGGTGGGTTTCCTGTAAGGAGCAAAATGTTGTGTTCTGTTTGTGTAGCCAGTCTATTAGTCTATGCCTTTTTATTGGGGAATTGAGTCCATTGATAATAAGAGAAATTAAGGAAAAGTAATTGTTGCTTCCTGTTACTTTTGTTGTTAAAGTTGGGATTCTGTTCTTGGGGCTGTCTTCTTTTAGGTTTGTTGAAGGATTACTTTCTTGCTTTTTGTAGGCTTTAGCTTCTGTCCTTGTGTTGGTGTTTTCCTTTTATTATTCTTTGTAGGGCTGGATTCATGGAAAGATATTGTGTGAATTTGGTTTTATCATGGAATACTTTAATTTCTCCATCTATGGTAATTGACAGTTTTGCTGGGTATAGTAGCTTGGGCTGGCATTTGTGTTCTCTTAGGGTCTGTATAACATCTGTCCAGGATCTTCTGGCTTTCATAGTATCTGGTGAGAAGTCTGGTGTAATTCTAATAGGCCTGCCTTTATATGTTACTTGACATTTTTACCTTACTGTTTTTAATGTTCTATCTTTATTTAATGCATTTAGTGGTTTGATTATTATGTGACAGGAGGAATTTCTTTTCTGGTCCAGTCTATTTGGAGTTCTGTAGGCTTCTTGTATGTTCATGCGCATTTTTTTCTTTAGGTTTTAGGAAGTTTTCTTCTTTAATTTTGTTGAAGATATTTACTGGCCTTTTAAGTTGAAAATCTTCATTCTCATCTACTCCTATTACCCGTACGTTTGGTCTTCTCATTATGTCCTGGATTTCCTGGATGTTCTGAGTTAGGATCTTTTTGCATTTTGCATTTTCTTTGATTGTTGTGCCCATGTTCTCTATGGAATTTTCTGCACCTGAGATTCTCTCTTCCATCTCTTGTATTCTGTTGCTGTTGCTCGCATCTATGATTCCTGATTTCTTTCCTATGGTTTATATCTCCAAAGTTGTCTCAATTTGGGTTTTTTTTATTGTTTCTTCTTTTTTTAGGTCCTTGATCGTTTTGTTCAATTCCATCGCCTGTTTGGTTGTGGTTTCCTGTAGTTCTTTAAGGAATTTTGTGTTTCCTCTTTAAGGACTTTTACCTCTTTATCAGTGTTCTGTATTTATTTAAGAGAATTATTAAAGTCCTTTTTCATGTCCTCTATCAGCATCATAACATATTATTTTAAATCTGCATCTTCCTTTTCAGGTGTGTTGGGGTATACAGCACTGGCTGAGATTGGAATGCTAGGTTCTGATGATGGTGAGTGGTCTTGGTTTCTGTTATTAAGATTCTTATGTTTGCCTTTCACCATCTGATAATCTCTGGAGTTAGTTGCTATAGTTGTCTCTGGTTGGAGCTTGTTCCTCCTGTGATTCTGTTAGCCTCTGTCAGCTGTCCTGGGAGTCCAGCTCTCTCCTGAGTCTCAGTGGTCAGTGTAGTCTCTGCAGGCAAGCTCTTCTCTTGCAGGGAAGGTGCACAGAGGTCTGGTGTTCAGACCTGCCCCTTGGCTAAAGATGAAGTTCTGATACAGGGCCTGTCCCAGAAGATGTGTTGCCTCTGCGCCTGAACACTCACCTGCACAGACTGGACCCAGGACCCAATTTGGCTCCCTCAGGAGCTCTAACAGGCAAAGCCCTCCCAGGTAGACACCTCTCCTCAGGCAGGGAAGATGCCCGGATGTCTGGAACCTAAAACTGGGTCTGTCCCAGAAGCTGTGTTGTTTCTGCCTGTCCCAGAAGATGTGTTGCTTCTGCAGTCCATAATCTCACCTGCGCAGACTGGTCTCTGAGGGACCTGGGACCCAAGATGGCTCCCTCAGGATCTCCAGCAGGCAAAGCCCTCCCAGGTGGTCACCTCTCCTCAGGTGGACACCTCTCCTGATGTGGGGAAGGTGCCTGGATGTCTAGAGCCTGAAACTGGGTCTGTCCCAGAAGCTGTGTTTCTTCTGCAGTCTGCATTCTCACCGGAGCAGACTTGTCTCTGGGGGACCCAAGTTTCCTCCCTTACAAGCTCTGGCAGGCAAAGCTCTCCTAGGCAGACACCTGCATTCTGGCAGGGAAGGTGCCCAGATGTCTAGTGCCTGAAACTGGGTCTGTCCCAGAAGCTGTGTCACTTCTGCCTGTCCCAGAAACTATGTTTCTTCTGCTGTCTGCTCACTCACCCTTTGCAGTCTGCGAGCTGACCTACGCACACTGGTCACTGAGGTATCTGGGACCCAAGATGCTTCTTTTCTAATGCAAAAATTATGTGGATCAATATGGGAAAGTCAGTTGGGAGGAACTCAAGGAAATGGAAGGAGGAAAAACTTGAAATAAGGATATATTATTTGAGGGGAAAGTGCTATTTTCAATAAGCAAAAAAATATAGAAAATTTGGATTTTACCAAATTTAAAAATATTTCTTTGAGAGAATCTGCTAAAAATATTGATGTGGTTTTAATGAGGATGTGTGAATATTTGTTTTTCTACTGATAGAAATCTTGAGGATGTTTGGTAGTGCACCTTTGCTGGAGGAACACTAACTGGCAATGAACTATAAAAGTCTCACATCATCTTCAGTGTGTCTACCTTTTCCTTTTGCTATGGCTCAGGATGTGAGCTTTTGCCTACTGCCCCAGCTGTTTCTGCTGCGACACATTTGCTCGGAAATCATGGACTCTAATCCTGTGGAACTGTGAGTCCAAATGAATACTTTCTTTTATTAGTTGTGTTGGCCATGGTATTTTATTGTAGTAATAGAAAAGTAGCTAAGACAAATATGCTTAGACAATTTAATAACTGGCTTAAAATATTGTCAAATCCCACATGTGACAGACTTTTTCATTTAATTTATAATTAATTAATTAATTTAATAAAGGATATACATTTATATCTGATAGAAACCACCCATACAGAAATGGGAAAAAACTAGTCTTGAATAGACTTTTCATCATGGGAACATTTACGAAAACAAGGTAACTCATATTTTTTAAAATTTCACATTCACCAATGAATAAAAAGCAAGTAGCCAAAGTTGCCTAAATATTTGAGATTATGGGAATGTTCAATTACATCATATTGGGGGCACAAAGACATTCTTGGCAGGAGGGTAAAATGAAAATTTCTGCACTAGGAAATGCTAGGAAGAATACCAAGGAGCTGGTCATCCTCTTGCATTGTAAAAGCATGTGTGTGCATATGAAACTCACTTCAAAGTCTGCTCCAAAGAACAAATCATGACCTTAAGAATCACATCATAAAGGGAATGGCAATATGACTCTGGAAAAACACTGAATAGTTTATTTAAAGTCAAACTTATATTTACTGCATCAGTCAACTGTCTATACCAAAATATTCAACCTGTAAAATTAAAAACTGCTTGAATGCTCATAGCAGCAACATTTATAATTACTGAAAAGATGGAGTGAGCACAAATGTCCTTTAATAACTGGATGGAGTAGCACGCTCTGATAGAGCATTGATCTTACCATGGCCTGGGCACATCTCCAAGGCATCAAGCTGAATGGAGTTAGCCAGTCTCAAAAGGTTACATGCTATATTACTCAATTGATGTGACATTCTGAAATATAAAAGAACGTAGTGACACAGGCCCCAGGGGTTAGACTATTCTAGAAGAAGTCACTGTGCATGGGTAGCAGGAATCTTGGAGAGACATGCACACTCTGCACAGCTAAAGTGAAGCTCAAACTAGAAAGAGTTGAGCAGAGTTTCAACTCAAGAGTTGAAAGAGTCAGAGGGCTGAGCATTGAAAATAAGCTTAATTTACAGTATTCTAATATTTTTTTTTAAATCTACAAAGTCAACAATCTTAATGGGATATATGTGTGTTGAGAAAGAGTTTACCTCTATCAAGAAGCATGTTGGCAAACTCTAGAGCTCTTGTATTGCGGGGAAAAAGAAATGTAAAAACCTATAAAAAGTTTAGTCAGAGGGGACAAGGGAATAATTAAGACTATTGTCAAATAATTGAGTCATAATTACATAAAAATATGAGATTTGAAAATGATTACAATATCATAAAAATATTACACACATAAAACTTCACTCTAGTATATAACTTTGGTAACATAAATAACAAAACTTAATCATCAAATGTAGACTCAGGAGAAAATGAAAAAAATTAACTAAAACAAAAAATATTAATTATTTTACCCACTTCAAATGATGCCAACAGCCCTCCCAAAGTTGACAGACTCAGATAGTTTATGGGAGAACAAAAAATTAGTTGAGATGTTATGTTCTGATGTTTTGGAACTTAAATGTGTGACTCTATTCTCCCTCTTTCTGAGGTAGAACAAATTGGTAAGTAAGAAAGGACACTATTAGTAAAAAGTAAGACAGACATCAAGTCCTGGCTCTATCTCTTACTCATGATGCTATATAAGATTTGAAGCAAGTCTTTCGTCAGATCTCCCTGTTTTTCATGAGTGAAGAATAACTAAACAGGCACAAACATGCCCTATGAGTGCATGAGCATACTCAGTGAGTGTTTCCCAAGTGGTGGCAATGCCTAGAATCAAGAGGAGTAAATTTAGCCGAGGTTCATAGTACAAAACATCAAGAAAGGTCACCTCCTACAGGTACTATTTTAAAGACAATAGGACAAATTGTGCTCACTTTTGAGTCCATAAGATTATAGATTGAGATTTGCATGTGGAATATGCATGGGGCAAGGTGAAAAATAGTTCACTGTCACTGCTACATAAAGAAATGATCAATTATGAACCTGTGACAATTCAGTCCTCACATTCTAACTGTGAACACTAACTAACAAAGCTTGTGTGTGTGTGTGTGTGTGTGTGTATGTGTGTGCATATGTGTGTGTGTGTGTGTGTGTGTGTGTGTACAATTCACTTCAAAGTCTACAAAAAAGAACAAACTATGACATTAAGAATCAAAAGACCCAAACTCACAGCTTTGTGGCCTAGCAAAAGAAGACCCAAGAAATTGGAATTACAGAAAGGTAGTAGATATTTTGGATACAAACTGCCCCCAACTGGTATTTAAATACCTGGTCCTCTGTTGGGGCACTGTGCTGCACTCTGTTGGGACAGATGCCCCTATGGATAAAGTGGGTCTCTGAGGGATGAGAAAGGCCATGTGATTATATTCCCAATGGCTTTCGGTACCCTGTACTTCTTGGTCACTGAAACATAAGAGGCTTCTTGTACCTGCTTCCTCAGTGCACCTATTCCTGCATCGATGCCCTCACCATGATATTGGGCCTACATCAGCTTAAACAATGAAACAAAATGAACCAAATTTTATCCCTGACTTTGCATTTTATCAAGAATTCACTCATCGTATTGAGAAAAGTATCTGATACAGAATCAGGAAGACATGCATACACGTCAGTATGATGAGAAGGGAGGCAGGAGGCCAGATCTATGTGCCAATGCTGTTGGAAGATGGTATGGATGCCATTGAAGCTTCCCAAAGCCACCCCTGTACTTCTTACCTGAGATCTCAAATATCAGGCCTGATGACTTCCTGGGGTAAAATGTATCAGACACAGGGCGAGGTGAGTGCCATCCCATCAGTTAGAAGAAATTGATGTCTGGATATCTCTGATTGGTATTCCAAAATGTGATTCTTTACAAAGACAGGAGTGAAATGTTCTTTGAAGGCCTAGCACAGGCATGGGTGTTACCTATGGAAAAATAGTGTACTTATGTGAGAGGAAGAGTTACATCTCAAAGGGAGAAAGAGGAGGGTTGAAATCTATAACCTACTCAGAGTGAAGCCACTAGTATCCCCCATAGGCACTGTCTCTTAAATGCCTCATGGCCTACTCACTCAATACTTAGGACCTGACTCCCCAATTAACTGTTGGTGAACAACAAAAACCCTTTCTACAGCACCACAGCAGGCATGTGGCAAGAGAACTGAAGTAACGGAATCTGTCCTTTATACCACCCTGTGCTGGGGTCACCAAGGCCCAAACTTGGTAGCTGTTGCTTGTCAACTGTTTACCATTACTTTTGCAGTCACGTGGTATATAATTTCAAGTCACATAGGTGAATGTTCACTGTGAATTCCCATTTCATGGCTCCATGCCCAATAGCATCAAAGACAATGACAGACTCATGAAACAATATTTAGTTGGCATGGATTCTGTGCCTGTTCTTTCTTGTGCCAAGCAACTCATTGTATAGTTATATCTCCTTCAGGATAATGCTAACATTACTTGGCATGGTTACTGGTCCTATGACAGTTTTGGCTCAGAAGTATTCTAGGGATGAAGATACACCCCATGAAGTGGATGGAAGGCTCACATCTTGTGAGAACTGATCGTCTGGGGAGTTTCAGTAAGTGCCAAAGTGAGTTTCCTTAGGTGTGGCAATAGCAGTGCCCCTAGGAAGTGAAGGGCCTGAACCCATCTGCCTCAGAGTGTCTTCCAATTTTTCCATGTTTCCTCAATACCTGTTAATCACAATTCTTTCTTCTCGGTGCTACCTGACTATTATTAAACCAGAAAATCCTCTTTCCAAAGGAGCTTGTTACTCCTTTCCTGAGCATAATCCTGAACTTGATATAGCATACTCATCCATACCAGTCACCTGAGAAGCTCTGCCCTTTCCTACTACCATTGTGGTTCTGGGTATGACATAGCAAGAAAAAAACCTACATGGTTCATTGATGTTAATCAAGTGGTGAACTATACCCTATATTTCCAAGTTATTGTCGAAAGATTTTTACGCAGAAGTACACAAAATAAGGAATAGAGGAGATTACTTCAAAACTGAGAACAATTAGATATTCTGATTGATGTTTTGAAGATGGTTTTCCTATGGATTCCAAGGTGGCTTTGATCTTAAGGCTCTGCTTCCATAGCATTCTATGTGTCACCCACTGATATCAAAACTTAGAGTCCTCTCTCAACATCATTCATCTTGTCCCACTGAAGCCAGGCAAGGCAGTCCTCTCCTACATAAGTGCATGGGACTGCAGAACAGTCTGTGTATGCTCCCTGGTGGTGGCTTAGTCTCTTAGCTCCCAGGGTCTGGGTTAGTTGAGACTGTTGGGTCTTCCTGTGAGGTCTCTATCCCCTTCATCCCCTTCAATCCTGCCCTTCACCCTTCCATAGAGTTCCCTGATCTCAGTCCAATTGTTGGCTATAAGTATCTGCATTTGTTTCAGCCAGCTGCTAATAGAGCCTCTCTGAGGACAGCCTTGCTATGCTCCTGTCAGTACACATGACATAGCATCAGTAATAGTGTCAGGGTTTGATGTTCACCCATGGGATGGATCCCAAGTCCGGTCAGTTACTGGAGCGCCTTTCCTTCAGTCTTTGTTGCATTTTTGTCACTTCATATCTTTTAGACAAGAACAATTCTGGGTCAAAAATATTGAAGATGGGTGGTGACCTCATCCCTCTGCTCGGGGCCCTGTCAATCTACTGGAGGTGGATTGTTCATGTTCCATCCCCTACTCAGCAGCATTTCCACCAAGGTAGCCCACCTTGAGTCCTGGCACCTCTCACTTTCCAGGTCTTCACGATTTTCTAGCAATTCCCCAAGTCCGACTCCCAGCAGCTATATATTATCATTCATTCTTCTGGCCCTCTGGGGACATTTAATCTTTGACAAAGAAGCCAAAATCATACAGTTGAAAAACGAAGGCATCTTTGACAAATGGTGCTGGTCTAACTGGCATTCTACATGTAGAAGAATGCAAGTTGATCTATATTTATCACCTAGCACAAAGCACAAGTCCAAGTGGATCAAGGACCTCAAAATAAGACCAGATACACTGCATCTAATAGAAGACAATGTGGGAAACACCCTTGAACACACTGGCAGAGGAGAAAATTCCCTGAACAGAATACCACTGACTCAGGTTCTAAGATCAACCATTGAGAAATGGGACTTCATGAAACTAAAAGGCTTCTGTAAGACAAAGAACACTGTCAATAGACAGAATCTACAGATTGGGCAAAAATCTTTACTAACTCTATGTCAAATAGAGGGATAATAGGGAAAATATATGAAGAACTGATGAAGATAAACTCCAAAAAAACACATAACCCAATTAAAAAATTTAATACAGAGCTAAACAGAGATTTCTTAGCAGACCATAGAGAATGACCAAGAAGCACTTAAAAATGTTCAACATAATTAGTCATAAAGGTAATGAAAATCAAAAGTTCCCTAAGATTATAGTTTACACCAATAAGAATGGCTACAATCAAAAATTCAACCAACAACTCTGCTGGCAAGGATGTGGAGATAGAGGAACACTCCTTCATTCTTGGTGGGATTGCAAACTTTTACATCCCATGTAAGGTAAATCTAAAAATATTCTGCCCTAAAACTTATCATACTACCAAGACTTGGAAAAGATCATCCAAGCCATTTTTCAGATCTGGATGACAGGAAAGAGATTGAATTTTGGTCAGTCACAAGGATCATGGAGCTTCGCAAGGACAGAGAGGGCTGAATACCTTTGATCTCTTTTCTTTATAAACAGATAGCTTGCAATTTAGATTATTTTAAAATATAAATAACTTAAGTACAGTTGACATACCACTACTGTGGAAGTCTCAGACAAACTTTCTTTCTTCTGCTACTGGAATCCCATTATGACCAGTGGGGCCTTTGTGGTATACTCCTTAACAAACCTAGAAATCAAATTACCAGAGTAGTGAATGAAAACACAATGTATTATGACAAGGAGTGTGACTGTTGCCAATTTATGTTACATTAAGGTGGGGCATTATAGCAGTAAGTATTTCTTTTATTTTTTTTAATTTCTGTTGACATATTGCTGGTCAAGAATGTTGTGGCTTTAGTTTACTAATATGCATGCCAATCAACTGATAAATGAGAAAAAACATGGAATATTTACACAATGGACTATGATTCAACTGTTAAAAAAATGAAATCCTGCGATTACAGATTAATGGATGGAGCTAGAAAAAAAAATCAGCTGTTACAAGGTAACCCAGACACAGAGGGATAATTATGATATATATTCTCTTATAAGTGGATGTTGTCTGTTAAGTCTTTGCTAAGCAATTTACAGTCTATATAATCTATATAACTTTAGGAGTTAAGTATAGAGTAAGAGACTAAGCGGCAGTGTTGGATCTTCCTAAGAAGAGGATGTAGATTAGGTAGTTATAGATGGCAAGGGAGGGGAACTGGAATGGGAAGAACAATGGGGAGGAGGCAAAAGAGGGATGAGGAGGGGGGTATATGAAGAGACAGTCAAAATTAAGGGGCATTAAAAAGATCATATCGCAAACTAATATAGTAAAAGTTTCTAAAACACATGAAGTTGATGTATATATAGTCACCAACACAACATGAAAGACAGAGCCACAACTTGATACACTTGCCACCAAATGAAGCTTCCAGTACTGTAAATAGGTTATGAATAATCAAATTATTGCTGAAAGGAATCCTATGAGAAACCTAAAACAGCCAAGGCTCTTGTCAAGGCCATTGGTTGCTCTCCTATGGACAGTAATGCTCTAATGCCTGAGATAACATGTATACAATGTATTGTCTGTCCATGGAGATTTAGAGCTCGTGCCTACCTAAGAGCATTGCCCCTATAGGATAATGTTCATGACACAGGAAGGTACTCAGCACACTACTAAAGAATAAAATAAACACATGTCTAGTTAAGAACTTTTTGATCTATAAAGGTGATCTTCCTGCACTCTATGTGAGTTCAATAGTGGCACAATGTTATAAAAGTAACCAAATAAGATCTGATTTGTTTTTTTTTCCAAAATTTTTATTAGATATTTTCTTAATTTACATTTCAAATGCTATCCTGAAAGTTCCCTCTACCATCCCCCCTCCCTGCTCCCCTACCCACCCACTCCCACTTCTTGGCTCTGGCGTTTTTCTGTATTGGGGCATATAAAGTTTGCAATACCAAAGGGCTTCTCTTCCCAATGATGGCCGACTAGGCCCTTTTCTGCTACATATGCAGCTAGAGACACAAGCTCTGGGGGTTCTGGTTAGTTCATATTGTTGTTCCTCGTATAGGATTGCAGACCCCTTCAGCTCCTGTGGTACTTTCTCTAGCTTCTCCATTGGGAGTCCTATGTTCCATCCTTTAGATGACTGTGAGCATCCACTTCTGTATTTGTCAGGCACTGGCAAAGGCCTCATAGGAGACATCAATGTAATCCACTATATAAACAAACTAAAAGACAAAAACCACATGATCATCTCGTTAGATGCTGAGAAAGAATTTGACAAAATCCAACACCCTTTCATGATAAAAGTCTGGGAAAGATCAGGAATTCAAGGCCCATACCTAAACATAATAAAAGCAATCTACAGCAAACCAGTAGCCGACATCAAACTAAATGGAGATATGATTTGTTTTAAGCTCCACTCCATGAGATAGAACTAGCTCTCAAGATTGCTCTGGTGGCCAATAACATAGTGTAGGGACCTATAGTGAATCCAAATATACTGTTTTGATAATGGCCCATAGTGATAAAACAACTTCTATTGTTATCCTCCTGCATTCATAGGTGGGTACCTTGAACATCCATCATCAGAGAAGCTTTCTCCTACAACAGATAGGCACAAATATAGAGATCCACTGCAAGCCAATATACAGAGAGTGAGAGACCTTTGAATAATCCGTCCTAAATGGGATATTTCCATCAAATCCCTTTCCTCAGCGCTCAGGGGATTCCGTATAAGAGAGGGCAGAAGGAGTGCAAGATTGGAAATGAATTCAGGACACTAAGGAAGCCAGAGATTCTGTGTGGCCCATGCATACAGGAAAGCACACACAGTAAGACAGTATGCACAGGACCTACATAGGTCTGTACCAGATGGGATCTTAGAGGTCAGAGGAGAATTGGTCACAAGCCCACATTCCTAACCCAGAATATATTTCTAACTGATCATAACCTGCAAATGAAAGTCTGGTTTTCTCCAAGGTAGTCTCACTGGGGAAACCCTTTTTACAATTAGGTCTCATGTTTATCAGGACATGGGCTACACAAAACCAAAAACAAACAAACAAACAAACATCATTACAAATCCTTTGTTTATGTAGTTGGTTTTGTTTTTAAAATGGGATTCCTATGTGAGCAAATATATGCGTTTCTGCAACTATATGTGTTTCTTGTTCTTTTCTTTGGCTCTTATATTCCTGGGGGTTTTGTTTGTTTTGTTTTTGTCCTTTTCCAATTTTTGTATTTGTTTATCTCCTTTTATTATTTTTCATTATTCTTTAGATGCTTGCTTTCTTCCTATTAAGAAACAGAAATGGTGTAGATCTGGAAGGGGAGCAGGGCAGCAATAGTAGTGGGAAAGAGATACTGCAATCAGAATATATTGTATTCGAAGAAACTATTTTCAATGGAAGAGAAAAGGTAAAAATCTTTAAAGCATATAGAAAGTTATAAAATTTACTGCTATTAATTTTTGTTCATCTAGAAGAGCCTTGTAAGCTACCTTTTAGTATTCCAGCTTTTGAAATGCCCATGCTCAAAACTTCTGAGTCTTCTGGCTTAGCACCATCCTTTGGATTCTTACCTGCATCAAATTCCTTTCTATGGTATCATTCCTGACACTGAACATGCATGTGAGTGATGGGTCTTACCTCTAAGTTCCTTAAGAACAATATATATATATATATATGAAACTTAGCTATGATCCAGATCATGTTTCAGTTCCCCGTGTTTCATATGTTCATGATTATTTGAAAAATATATTGCACCTTAGATTTAACTCCAGACACAACTGTGGTTACTTTGTATCTGCAGATGACTGGGAACAGTTCCTTGGATTTTGTCTGTGAATCAGCATTTCTCAAATTGAATTACGGACTCAAAGTCATCTTTCACTGAATCCTAATATGTGAACTACTAGGAATTATGTAAAACTCATTTCTCCTTTGTGTTAATTATCAGCTTTTCTTGAAGCTGATGTTCAGAATTTCTGTGCATTTTATTTTCAGAATTAACCCCTGTACTTAGTATATGACTCCCACCACAAATCATCACACACGGTTTAAAACAACACAAACGTATCCTTTCAGTGTTCTGGAGACCAGACACCTAAAACTAAAATGCTAATAAACCGAAGCCCCCAGAGACCTTGTAAGAAACATCTTTGCCTAGTCTAGGTTCTAAAGGATCTGCACTTACTGGCTTCTTTAAGTTCAGGATGGCAATTCCACTTCATATAACTCGTTTTCTGTATCTTAAAAGGACACTGTATTTTGGATTTAGAATCTACTAAGATCATGCAAGTTGATTTTTTTTTTTTCATCTTGACATCATTAAGTTAACCTTGCTTTTAAATGTAAAGACTTCTTTTTGATGACTGAGCAGGTTAGGTAAAGGGCTCAGTGGTGAATGCTTGTCTGCCATGCACTAGGCCCTAGGATTTTCTCCTGTCACAGGGAAAAATTGACATACAGACTTGCTTTGTTTTTGGTCTTCCACAATTTTATCAACATATATCCTGAATTTTGATGTTTTCTTTTTACTACTTATCCTCCACTCTCACCCTTCTACCCTTTGTCTAAAACTGTTCTCAACAGCAAACTTCCGTTTTGATACTTCTATTTCTTTTGACCTGCTGAGTCCTTGTGCTCAGCTGCATGATTAGGAGTGGGAGTCATTTATTGGAGCAAGGATGGTATATTTGTTCCTACACCCCTAAAGAAAATGATTCCCCCTTTTCCCATTGCCAATTAGTTGCCCACAGTCCCCCAGTGAGGGGTGGGACTTCGTGATCTCTTCTCTGTATGAAAAAGTGTCAGTGGTCCCAGTCTTGTGAAGGATTTGTGCAGGTAGCTCTAGATTGAGTCAGAATCATGACCATAGCACGTCCTAGAGATACTGTCTTTATCACTCCTTATTAACCATTAGCTCTTATGTTCTTTTCCTATCTTTTTCTGTGCTTTTTTCTTGAGCATTACAGTGAGTAATGTTACTATTCTTGTTTAGGGCAAAGTACAAGCATAAGTATTTAGAAGAAAATTTGACAACATGACCATTTATATATTCTACATTTTAGGTGAAGGGCATGCTATTGTGTAGGTCACCAGGATACTTTACTTTAGGGAAATGAGATGAATGTTGAAATAAGATACATGCTGGTACTTAAAATTTAGGAATCTGTCTATTGTCTAAGAGTATCAAACTGTCCAGATACAATTCCATTCCACTTGATCTGTACTGTACACTACATGGAACAACTAGTCTGACATATAATATAAGGATGTACATGGCTCACTGTTTAGGTTAAATATTCACTATCTTAATTTACCTCTTTCCTGACATGTTTTCTTCTAAGAACGCGTCACACATGGATTTGCTTTCCCAGTTTAAGGCATACATCTCTGTTTGACTACCCCCCTGATCACATGAGACCGTTTCTTGACTTATTTCTTACCTCCTTCAAGTATTTATGCTCAGTTCTCATACCCCAAGCTCCTGTTATTGTTGCTCTAGGCTGGGTGTATAATGTTCCTTCAAAAATCTTTCTCTGTAGGTCATATCGCTAATCCTTTTATCATTTTTGGATCCACTCCAATTTATCAATGTCTCCTTCTAAAACAAGCAGCCCAAGTGCTCCATGAAGTGCTGTGCACCTTCGTTTTAAGGAGAGAGATAACAGCTATTAACAAGGAAGTCAAGGGATTTTCAGAAACACACTCTGGAATTAATCACAAGCATTAAGGTAGCCTTCCCTGGTGTCTTACATTCTCTTTTGTGGCTTCGACAACGGCATTAATTTCTTTCAACCATCAAGAGGAAAGGATAAGTCAGATGGTTAAAAGTGTATTGGTTATGGCTAAAAATACTAGAAGTTTCAATTTATTCCATTTGTGACTGGGCAAGCACATATGTTCTGCATATATCTGTTAACTAATTTCATCCCACACTCTTCAACTGTATAGATGAGAAAATGAGGGGTATGAGAAAGTAGGAAACTTTGGAGGTATATTAAAAGGTTAAGTAGATTTGGAAGATGGATTTGGAAGTTAAGGCACTTGCTATCAATCTGATGTGTTAAGTATGATCTCTAGAAATACCATAGTGGAAGGCAAGAATGGGCCCCCAAAGTGGTCATTTCACATTTCATATCTCTGAACATAAGTGTGTGTGTGTGTGTGTGTGTGTGTGTGTGTGTGTGTGTGTGTCTTAAGAAACAAATCCTAAGATTTAAGAATAAGTTTATCTGCAGCATCTATGGGATGTGGTTCGGCACTAATAAAAGAAACTGTGTTAGTTTAACTCCTAACAAATACTATGAACATTACTTCATTTAAAGGATGCTTCACTAAACACTGAGTTTACTCAGCTATTTTATTTTCTCCAAAATGTTTTGCCTGTCTAGACTTGGCCTTTGAATTAAGAGTAACCTTTCTAGTGGGTCATTACCTTAAAAGGTCATTTACTCTGTAACCAACCCCTAGGGTGCCATTCAAAGGGGGTAATTTCTCAGTGTCCATAATGAGGTCTTCCCACAGCTTTAACTATTGCTTTTTAAAATTCCCCTTTTTTTTTACACAGTAAGCTGTAGATATATTTACAATTGTGTGCAATGAAATCACACACACACTCACACACACACACACACATAAAACACACACAAACACACACACACACACACACACACACACACACACATATATATATTCTTTATCCATGTCTGATCTAGGTCATGTAATTTTTATAAAGAAATACAATTTCTGCTTAAGAACTCAATCATAACAAAAAAATAATAACAATGGAGAAATCCCAGGCTTAGAAAAATATGGAATAAAGATGCCCAACAGATTTTATTATGTGGAGATAAGCTTTTGGCAAAGACAGAAGGTTCAAACCTGTTTATATAAAAGTATCTGGAATATTTTGAAACTATATTAAAAAGCCCCCAGACCACCTGGATCAAATTTCTATGGGTCAGAATCTAGAACTTAATATTCAATATTAGAATAGTAATAACAAAAAGCTTGAAGAGACTACTCGCTCTTTCACTTGGATTTGGGTCCTGGACTATTGACAAAAATTTATTCAAGGGAAGAACCCTAATATTGATAATAGTAAGTACAACCTGGTTTGCATAGTTTTCTTTTTAGCTAATTTGCTATTCTACTGATAATGAACACTACTCTAAGAATTAATCACTAACTGGTTACACAATCTACGATAAAAACAAACAAAAAGTTAGGCTTAAATTGACTGTCTAGCACTTACAGTAAGCCACCAAAGTATTAACAATTGGACTGACCCAGGTATCTGAGTAATTCTCCAAACCCTTAGCTTACAGTAAGCTGGGAAGTCTTGATAGTGACAGAAGCCAATGAGAACGAAATGCTATAGGGAAAAGAGAGACAAAGAAACTAAATTAACATTATTCTAACTTCAGTATCCAAGGTCCATCTATAGTAAGTCCTCAACCTTCTCAGCCTTAAATATGTTCTAGAATTGTATCACCATATTTCAATGGCTAATTGTACCATTATTGGCTGAATGACCAGCAACACAGTTGTTCATCTAACTGTGTCTCAATGTTCTTAGCTACAAAGTGAGTTATTATGATGATTAAGTATGTAAAGTTCTCTACAGACAAGGGATTATTTCTCTGAAGTCATCAATGTCTCTTAAGTGTCCGCTTCATTGAAGCACTTAACTCAATAGATGATGATGATGATGCTGACTGATGACGAGGACAATGAAGTGTGTGTGTGTGTGTGTGTGTGTGTGCATGTAGGTAGTTCAGAGAGAATCTTATCTGATAAAATCACAAGCAATGGGTAGTTCATCAATTAGAAGAATTCCTAATAATTGCGCTTATTGTATTTAAGAACACGATTTCAATATTTAGCAGTTACAACACAGGTACTGGCTTGTGCTCAGTGTCCATAGTTCCTTCTTTATCCCTCTCAGTGACTCCGTGACCTGTGAACAGTTTCCTTCATCCTCTTTAGAGAGACGAGCAAGCAAGAGTACAAAGTGAAGTAAGTTGTGTAAACTAACAGAACCAACCAAGCAAAGACGATTATTTCCTGGCTATGTCTCTCCATAGCCTCTGCTTAAGGCCTCTACTTTCTTGTCATTCTGCAGGTAGTGTTCAAAGCAAAATTTCACATGAATGAACTACAAATTTTATATATATATATATATATATATATATATATATATATATATATATATATATATATATATGTTTTCTCTGATGCTCCTTTGACAGGTTTTCAGTCCCTTCCACTGGATGCCTTGATTTGCAACAACTTGCCTCCTATGCTGTCCAGTAGCTACACAATTCGAACATACAAGACCCTTCTCACACTCACTGGCATGTGAATTAATCTTTATGCAAAAATTACTTTCCCATTCATAATTCAATTGTCATTTTCTGTTCTCAGTCATTAAAGAATGCTGAGAAAGCTGACTTTAGCATTTATAGTAAGGAATGTTACACAGTGAGAAAAATAATCTGCACATTTCTGGATGATTTTTTTTTCCCATTCTGTATTGGTTAACTGAACAGTTACCACTTGGAGCATTTGATTTTTGAAAAGGTGAAATAGGATTTGTTCTGGAGTTGGGAGATATCACAAGGTGAAAAGGTCCCCGTGTTGCCCTTGACATAGCCCATAAACAATGGTCGGAGTCATATTCTAAGAATTCACACATTCAAAAGTGAAAAGGGGAATGTGCCCAAGGAAGATAGGCTTTGGGGAGGACAAAGGCAGCCTTTCATCATTTTATCACAAAAGCCAGAATGTGATTGTAGGAGGGTTACTGTGTGTCATCTCTCCATAGCAGCCTACCCACCCCTTCCTTTTTTAAAAAACAAAATTCAAGAAAGAAGCATTGTGGTTTAGCTGACAGTCACTGCCTGTGCTACATGGGCTCTGTCTCTTCCCTTACGCCACACTGAGGTGTTGTATAGCATGATATTTGCAGACTAAAGAAGGTGACATTTTCGAGATAAAGACAGGCAGCCCTGTGGTAGGATCAGCTGTCTGGAACTGGGTTCAGTTAGAAATGATTATTTTCCAGTTGTCCCGTCATCTGTTTCTCTTCCTCAAAGGTTTTTCCTTTGGGGAAAAGTCTCCAGATGCACTCTAAAGTGCTATCTAGCACACACATCCCAAACCTGGCAGGGAGCCTGAGGGACTGAGACAGGCTTTTCTATGGAACATAACATCCAAGCATTAACAGTGAAAGCAAATCCTGGCCTCTCTGCATGCTGCCTGACTAGCTTCAAAAATTCCTTTGAGTCTCCCATGTGAAGACAGCCTCTATGGTCAAGTCAGAACCATTCTACAGCCTGGGGTTCCAGACTGAGTAAAAAAGGAAAAAGGTATAGGTCAGGGAAGCTCAGCATCCATCTCAGATTTCTGACTGTGAATGGATGTCATCAGCTACCTACACTTATTCCACATATTCTCTGTATCTTCAGGATAGACTGTACCCTCAACCTGAGAAGCAAAATAATCTCATCCTTTTCAAAGTTGTTTTTGTCAAGTATTTTGTATAGAATGTGTCAAGTGTGTCAAGTATAGAAATCAGAAAAGTAGTCAACATAACTATCTTGACTGTTGTCTCTTCTGGAACATGTATCTATACATGCATATGAAATGTGTGTGTGTGTGTGTGCGTGTGTATATATATATATATATATATATATATATATATATATATATATATACTAATGAATATGTGGAAATGTGCAAAGATGAACAAAATTATCCTTTAAAAATGACTTATTCATATTCATAACATAGAATATGTGAATTGGAAAAGACTTTTGCAAAAGCATTGATCTAGTAAGTGATGAGAAATCCAGAGGTACAACTGTCTCAGAATCTATAGCATGTATTTTTCAATGTGCTGGCTCTCAATTCTAATAATGTAGGAAATGCAATGGGGCTTGAAACAAAACCTAAAATCGACTTGACTTGAACACAGCATAGCCTATATCTTGATGGATAACCTCCCAGTCCTCTTAGGCAAAAGCAGTTCTACTCACTTTCCTATGGCCCAAAATTGTTGCCCTTCCATGTGGACCTCTCCAGTTCCACATTTCATCTGCATCTGCGCCAGAGTGACGATCTCTGGAACAGAGCATCTACCATCATAGGAGAATCTATGGTCATTGTGTTTTATTGTTTCTATGCTCAAGGTCCATGATGTACTGGCATCTTCACCTAATATTTTATCTATGGCAATCACAAAGTAACTTTGTGAAGAAAAAATTATCCTCAACTCCGGAGGCATTTACAAAACATAGAAATATTTGATTAAGACATAAGCATTGAGAAAAAATGGCATTTTGACACTTGGCATGAAACTGAAGTAAATAGCATAAATAAATGTGCACAGAACATGGGGACATAGAACAACTTTAACTAGAGAGTAACCCTATGGTTAAGATTTCACTACAAGGGTTTCAGGGAGTCATCATGTGGGTCTTTCTTGTAGAAATGTATACTTTTCTCAATAAAAAGTTGCTACCTGAAGACAACTTCTACTTCTGATTATCTAAGTCAAGCAGGTTGGTACACAGACGTGACTCTGGCTACTCAGAGGGATGAAGTCAGATGGTTATTTGAAGACTTCAAGACCAGCCAGAACAACATGGCACAACAGATAAAAGAAGGAAGAAATGAATATAAAAACACACAAATGTCATAGTCTACATGTTAAAAACACACAGCCCCCACGTGCACGCGCGTGCGCACACACACACATTCACACAAACACACAGAGCTTCTTTTAAACACACACTCTGAAACAGTGAAGCATGATTTGGGAAAATGTTTGAGATTTGTTTTAATAAGCACGGAATGAGCTGCAGGAAAATAGGAGTAGACATAAACTTGGTCAGATGTAGAAAACTGTTAAAACTGGTACAGTGACACACAGAGATTCATAATAGCATTTTCTGTTTTTATTTATATTAGCATAACTTAAATAATGATCACTTATTTAAGAGCCTCATTTCAAGAAAAATATTAATGATTAAGGTTACCAGGGAAGCTTATTTGGTTACTATGAAATGAAACAACAATGAATCTTTCATTAAATGAATAAGTCAAAATAAAATTGTCTCACAAGTTAGCCCTGTTGTTTCAGTAATTTAGAGTACCATAATAACACTTTGCACATGCATTGTGCCTTGCTGAAAACCATTCCAATTGTGTCATCACATGATCTTTGGGGAGATACTGACTGCAGCTGGGACACCAGAAAAAGTCTGCCTTAGTTGCTCCCTAATAAAAAGTCTGGTGAATATTTCAGTCTCTTTTCCTGACTTCTGAATTTCTTTTTTTTTTTTCTTTCCTCTCTTTATTAGATATTTTCTTCATTTACATTTCACATGTTATCCAGAAATTTTCCTAGTAGTTGAAACGTAGGCAGGGCAGAGTAGAAATAACACAATGATAGTGATTCTTACTAGTATAACAGGAAACACCAAAGCCTAAAATATTGCACAGGAGCTACTGTTCATTAGAGGGGGTTCTATACATGACTGAAACTAATAGAATGAACATGTGTGAATGCATGTGTTCATATGTATGTGTGTTCATGTGGGTGTGTGCATGTATGTGTGCATCTGTGTGTATGTGTGTTTGCATGTGTGTATATATGTGTGTGTTTGCATGTGTGTATATATGTGTGTGTTTGCATATATATTTGTGTGTGTGTGTGTGTGTGTGTGTGTGTGTGTGTGTGTGTGTGTTAGAAGTGGGATTATGAAGTGACTTCTAGGATGTGGTCTGACTAGTCTGACAATGGCTGTCTCCTGATATAAAAGCCAAGAATCTGACACTTGTTCAATCCACTAGGTGGGCTATCTTAGTTGGTCTTCAGTTTCAGTTGATGTTGCATTCTGATTAACGGGAAAAGAATGCCTCAGTAGCAGAGTAAATTAGATGAACTTGACAGTGAGAGTGAGGACAAAAGTGACATTCTTACTTGGTTTGTTTGTTTGTTTGTTTGTTTGTTTGTGGAATCCATCACCAGAAGGTGGAGCCCAGATTTAGGGTGGATTTTCCCACCTCAAATGATAGAATCACCAGCATTCCTCACAGAAATGCACAGTTGTTTGGATTTCAGTTGATTCCAGATGTAATCTAGTTGAAATTCAAGATTAGCCATTATAACTGTAAACACGGAATTCCCAAAGAAAGCTAGAATGGTGTATGGTCCATTTTCACACTCATACCTATTAGTATAGACCTCTAGAGAGGGAAAATAGAACAAAATAAAACAAAACAAACAAACAAACAAAAAAACCCAGGTCCACAAATTTAATTACAGATAATCTGTATCATACATGTTATAAATGTTTATCAAAGATAAATTTCAATGTCCTCTTAAAGTTTGAAACATTCTGGATTTTTGTGCTTTTTAATGGTAAGGCTAATTTCACTTCTATATGGGAAAAGGCCAAACTGTGTTCCACAGTTTAGGATTAATAAAGAATTTTTAAAAACTGAAAGTGTAAACCAGGCATGGTGGCACACGCCTTTAATCCCAGCACCCGGGAGGCAGAGGCAGGCAGATCTCTGAGTTCAAGGCCAGCCTGGTCTACAAAGTGAGTTAGTTCCAGGACAGCCAGGGCTATACAGAGAAACCCTGTCTTGAAAAACCAAACAGAACAAAAATAAAGAAAACTGAAAATGTAAACGCTGGCCTATCATCCCACATGTTCTGCTGTTATCTTCACTCTGCTTTCTTTTCTGTGAACTCAGAGATGACAAGCACTGTATTGTGCTGAAGGAAATGAGGAAATCCAAACACTAAACTTTATATTCCAGCATCATGACTCTCAACTAAGAGTCATCCTGCTCACTTCATATGAAATATGACTTGGTACAATTTCTACTGTTTTCTTCAAATTGTCCCCACAAAGTCTCAGAGCTTTTGGAACAGGGGTAAATCTATATGCTCTTCGAGCATCCAACAGCAAATATTATATAACAACAATTTGGAGCATCATGCTTCATGTTTTTAGGCTACAGAAACTAATCACGATCCTATACTCACTCATGTGTGGAACCCTCTTTGTATACATGCAGGGATGACAGTCTCAGAATGCATCTATGGGATGGGGAGTCAGAGTTACAACCCAATTTTTCATTAAACAGTTGCAGAGGCAAACCTGTGAACCCTTTTCAAGCATTACCAGACACTATTCTTGTGTTTTAGAGGTTTGCCCATTAGGTCATTAAATGCTTTGAGCTCCATTTTCCTTCTCTATAAAAACAGTATGACACTGGACTAGTGGGTTGTTATAGTTATGCAGCATGAATAATGTAGTAAAAGTAATAATGATCATATAATGGTCATATTTTATATGGTAGTTACTTACCATGATGTAATTAATGCATTCCATCTTCATTATTTAGTATGGACCTCCTGCCTTATTTCATGCAGACAGCTGTTTATTTTGGCACCCAGATGCTACCAGAATCATGTCTGTCATAGCTGAAGACAGCAGAAAAGAAGCCATTCCCTTAATATGTTCTTAGGAATTTCTCTTGACACTGAAGTAGGTTTCTCAAGCATTGTTATTTAAAATAGGACTGGCCACAGTTTCTATAAGAATCAGTTCATCAGACGATGATTGACACAATCCATACCCAATGTGTTATAGACCAAGCACACATTCACATCACTCATGGTAAACTATGATTCCTCTTTCACAAGAAGGAGATACTTGGATTTGAAGAACAGCTTACCTTGAGTCTCAGAAACGGGAAAGGCAAACTGATATTGTCAACCCTGTGGGACTATTTTTTGTAGTCTTGAAAGTACCTTGGTAAGATGCCAGAAGAAAGAGCCTGACTTGAGACCTATGTGTGACCCATTACCATCATTACTCACAACTTTATTATCTTCAAGTCAGTAGTATTGTGCAGTGAAAAATTCAAAGTGAATAGAAAATTACTTTTTCAAGACAGGGAAGCTCTAAGGAGGTTGCTTATAGTAGTACTATGCCTGTTGGGAACTGCACCCTGATGATTTCAAGGATTCTGAGAGCAAGCACCCTTTGTTCCCATTTCTAGGAGAGGCTCTGTTTCTGACAGGCAGTCCATCATCCCTGCTGTGGAGGCACTCACCCGTCCTTTGCAAATAGTGAACTGCTATATGGATAGACTCCAATCTACCCAACACTGGCTTTCCTGATTATTCCCACTCTTGTGGGTAATTGCTTGAGTAAGCTGACCTGCCAACAGAATGGGCCTGCTGAGATTATGGTGTAGAAAAAAAAAATTGGGTGTTTGCTTCAGAACTTCCTTTATGTTTCCATTTTTGATTAAGCTCTGGCAATGGGTACCAGAAAGGATGCTGTTTCCTTGGCAGCAGATCTGTGCAGCACTTGCTAATGAGACCACCACAGTGAGTTTTCTTTCTGGGGAGATGAGTGGGAATGGGCAAGTCTTGCACTCAAGTGAAACAGTTGCCCAAGTCTGTCTGCTTAGCTCTCCATTCTAGAGAATTGTGGGATAATTCTGCTCTGCCAATAAGGCCTCCAAAACTAAGCCTATTGAAGGAAGATCACAGCTGGGGAAGAAGATCTAGAGATTTACTGAGCTGGGGGTAGGACAAGAATGACTGCATGAGCCCAGAAGAGCTATTTGAGCGCAAGAGGAATAGCCAAACATTGTGATAAAAATTTGAAAGTAGTATGTTTTAGATAAAAGGAGAAAAGATCATACTCAACAAAGAGCTAATGAATCAGACACACCTCCAAATAATTAATAGTAATAACCCAGAAAAAAGTGTTGGGAATTACTAAGAAGTAAACTTCTCTATGTGATGCAAATAAACCATAATGAAACAAAGTCATTGGATTTAACATGAAGAAACTGTCAATTTCACAGTAGGTATCCTTAGCTGGCCCAGAACTTACTCTGTAGATCAGATGTACTTGTGCATGTAGTGAGCCTTCTGCCTCTGCTTTTCTAGTACAGGACTACACATACAAACACACAAACACACACACACACACACTATGGAGGTGTGGTTGTTAATCATAATTAACAATCGAATTGGATTAAAATACCACTAGAGTAGTACACACAATTGGATGGGATGCCTGGAAAGAATTAATTAAATAGGGAAAATATACCCAGTATTTGGGCAGACCTACCCATTATGGAGTAAAAGTGAAAGACAGAAAGACAGAAAGACAGACAGACAGACAGACAGACAGACAGAAGGAAGCCCCAGACATCCTTGCTCTGCTTCCTGGTCACTATGATGTCAGCTGCACATTGCCTCCAAGCTCCCCCATACTGTAACAACATTATGAAACTATGAGCCTATCTTATTTTTTAGGTGGTTTTTCTCAGGAATTTGTCTCAAAGACCAACGTCTAACACAAGATTTAAGTTGTTGATTAACTTTCTAGCCAAGCTGAAGACTGAGCTAACTTCAAGCATCTCAAAGGTTCCTTATTTAGTTCAGATGCCCTTGCTTATGCAGGTTTGGAATCATGAAGGGTGGGGGACTTGGCTTTAGAGAGCTGCATGCTTCAAGGCATGCCCAATGCCAGACCATTATGTTTCTCTAAATAAGAGCAAGAAGGATTCATGCACAGTATGAACACTGAAATTCTCATGCCCAGTGTGTTTTGCTCCTAACATTTTTCTTGCTATTTTTGGAAGGAGATGGTTATTTAAAAGACTGTCTGGGCCTGATACTTTTCCATGTAGCTCAGAAAATTTTTTTCTTAAGAAATACGTGCTGATCAAGTGATGTCATTGCTTGTCAGAACTGAAAATTACAAATCGCAAGAAAATCTCCTGATCCCACTGAAAAGCATGAATTCACTTAGAGATGTCCACCTGCATCTGCCCCAAGTTATAAGCTTCCCCCCTTTTCTCATGAGATTAGATAAAAATGAGAGTGCACTGCCTAGGCAGAAGCTGCCCTTTTCTTTGTATACTTTCCATTCTACCACAAATGGCCTGTGTAAGTCTTTGGGCTTCCTTAGGAATAACCACTACCAGGAGCGATGGTTTAATTGTTTCAGGTACTAGCTGCTCTTTCAGAGGACCAGGTTCAATTCCCAGGATCCACATAGCAGCTCATATCTATATATAATTCCAGTTTACACCTTTACCTCCAGGCCTGGGTAATCCGACACCCTCTTCTACCTTCTGGGGGCATTAGCTATGCAAATGGCATGCAAATATGCATCCCTGCAAAATAGTCACATATAAAATACACATTTTCATTTTAAAAACTTAACTTGAAATTCTTAAAGTTCAACTTTGAATACTATGTACCCCATGGATTGGGGTTACCTTGGGTAACTCACTTCACTTCTCTGTGCCTCAGTGTGGGAACTGTGAGTTGGCTGATGTATGGTGAGTAGAATAAAGAACTTCTCCAAAATTATTAATAAAAGAACCAATGGCTAACTGTTGTCTCTGCTATTAAGAGAACTGATAATAAGGAGGAGAAAGACTCATGGAGTGTATGCATCTGATGACACATTATCCCATCCTCTACTGTGAACTGCTTCACAGGACAGTAAAGAGAATCCTGGGCTTATGTTGGAGTGGCTAGCTACCTAGCTGCCATTTCAAACTTGAATAGGGATGGGAAAGTTGAAGTTTTGGCTCTGTGGTCTAGCTGGACTCCTCGGTGGGAACTTTCAGTAATGTCCCATGGGCTTCAGCAGAGTGCTGATGACTGTGTTCTTCTCCTATTTTTGCCAAAGACTTCCCAGGTGTGCAGATGGTGTCTGGGATAAAACAGAAGCTGGCTCTGTTTACTACACCTCCTTCTAGTGGCTTCATCTATCGTCCGTCAAACTTGTGACATTTTGGCCTTGATTTTGTTTTCCTGCAGCCCCCTACGCTAACACCTGGGAACACTTGCAGATTCATATGCCACCACTGCTCTATGTTCTTCAGTTCTCAGAACTCCACATCAGCTGATCTCAAGAGATGAAAGTATAGATGGAGAGACCATAGACCAAGGAGAACTCTGTTTCTGCCAGCAAGGTACAGACTTACACTGATGAACTCTATAATAAAAATTCAATCAAATTTTTAAAGCTTGAAGTTGAAAATTTTGAATTATTCATTTGAAAATATAATATCTTGATTTAGTAAACCAGTATTTATACCTGCAGTACAGTTTCTAACACATTGGATAAAACATTATGTATGCCCTGGTGCTGCTATTGGTTACATTGTTAATAAACAAGCCCAGTCATTTGTTAGAAAAAGCAAACTACTTGTAAAAAGAACCTTCTTCTAGATGCAAAGACCCTTAATTTAAATATTGAGTTCTCTTCTTTTTAGGGACCTCGAACAAGTTACCCAACATCTGTAATCTAGGTTTGCCTTATTGATAAAAACTGAAAATATTGTGTTTGCTGCACATGGTGATAGTGATGATGATGATGATGATGATGATGATGATGATAGGGATAAGAGGAGGGTGAGGAGGAGGAGAATTGTGGTAAAATGATATCATTTCCCTCTAGTGGTGTTGTCAAACATTTATAGTGGGTTGTTATATATCATAACATCACTAGTGAGAACTGAAATTAGCCTTGCACCTTCTTGGGTCTCATGAGCTTGCTGAGTTGCAGTTAGCTCCTAAGACTAAACATAATGAAGCTTCCTTCTGCCAGGTTTCCTTCTGCCAGCTTTCCATGTACAGTGTGGGTGTGTGTTTCAGTCCTTCCCTGAATGAGCGATCTCTGCTTTGGACCTCTGACAACCTGTCTAGCACTTTTTAACTTTGTTCACCAAAAAAGCAGAATCCCATACCTTATAGTTTAGGCTAAGTTAGGACATTGATCTTTCCATTCAGTTCTCAGAATTTTTGTCCCCAGTGCCACCAGATCCGTAGAGTGGTTTATTGCCATGCCTGAAAAACAGAACAAAGCCAACTTATCCATACTGGAAGTGTTAGTTAATTTTTGTCAACTTGAAACAAACTGGAGTTTTCTGAGGAGAAACCTCAGTTGAGGAGTGGCCTCCATCAAATTAGCCAGTCAGCAAGTCTGTAGAGCATTATCTTTATTGATGATTGATGTGGAAGAACCTAATTCACTGGAAGTAGTACCACCCCTGAACAGATGTTCTTGTGTTATACAAAAAAGGCTGATTAAACCACGGGCAGCAAGTCAGAAAGCAGCATTTTACTATGGCCTCTGCATCAGTTCATGCTTCAAGGCTCCCTTCCTGATGGAATTGCTGCCTTGGATTCCATTTGATGACTGGCTATATCCTATAAACCAAAGAAAGTCTTTATCTCACAGGTAGTTTTTGCTTTCGTGTTTATCAGAGCAAGTTAAACAAACTAGGAAAGTCTGGTGATATTAGATTCACGTGGGTTCCTTGTACCTGCCCTCCTTTCCAAAGTACAGCAAGCACACCCAGCTTCATTTTAAATATTAAATAAGGCAATGCACCTGAAAGTTTTATCCACAGTAATTGTACTGTAAGTCTTGGTAAATGACAGTTCTTAATATGTGGGTTGTCATTGCTCCTCTCTACATCTCTACATTCTGTCCCCCTCCCTCATCCTCTTTGCACTCTCTGTGCAGTGATACAAACCAGAATCATCTGGTTGAATGTATTAGTAGGTGTAGTCCTCATTTTCGACATCTACAAAGAGCAGAGATGCCTTAGCGCCACAGCCCTATTATATTGAGCATAATATATAAGACTTTAGTAGCCTCTGTGATGATTTATCTTACCTTGTCTTTATTGTAATGTACGATTCAGTGAACCATAAGGATCTCTCCCTGCTCAAGAAAATGTTTTTCTATAAATTTAATTTTTTTCCTAGAATCTATCAGGTATCAACATTTTAATATTTTATATACTCCAACCATACCTTCAGGACAAGAGATTTGTTTACATAGCAAATGAGCTACTGGGAATTCCTTTCAGGAGTTTTCATTCTTTGAATAATTCTAATGATGGCTGAGTTCCTGGGAAAATCTTTTATGAGGGTTTGTATTATTTATGGGAGAAACAAGACTGCCCAATTTGTTGAACACCCAGATATGTTACAAGCAAGCTCACAGTAAGAAGTCATGAAATGTTGGTGTGAAAAATATGGCTATAACATGGCCTTTAGCAATGAAGCTGGGTATTTTCATACTAATAAGCCTTATACACACCATAGTATTAGAAGATAAGATTTTATCAGAAAAAGTTAAAAAAAAAAACATGCTGGATCTTCTAAATACTAAGCATATTTGTGGTATTGGCCCATAGGTTAAGTAGAGAGATGTGTATATACCCTTAATATTTGCATCTATAGCATATACTTCCTAAGAACAGGTATGAATTATCCTTTTGCTCCCACTATTACCAACTCACTGGCTTTTAAAAATTGGAATTTGAAATATTTAAGATGATATTTGGGTGGTCAGTCTGAAGCAATGACCTAGCATTCTCTCTGCTATTGTAAAGGCTGATCAATATATAAATCCCTGAGAGAAAAAGCCAAACAAAAGAAAAGGAATCATGAGAAAAACATAAAAAGATATAAGACAGTCTCAGGGGCTCTGGAAAGGAAGAAATTCTCTCTGCCATTATCAGTGGAATTTGGCCAACACATAAGCATTATCTGAGCCAGAATCATCCTACTCATTTTTAAAATTATCATTTAGATATATAGTCTGTATAAATTGTATTGTATAGATTATGTAGATAGGTAGGTTATATAGAGTATATAGCTTGTATTATATCCTGTATTACATGTATAATTTGTGCTTTGTGGAGCTTCCATTTCTGTTTGTCATCTTCCCTGACCTTATGTGAAGGTCTCTTTCATTTAGAATGGAAATGTTACAAAGGGTTCTAATTGATGTTCCTCCTATGAAAATCTAGATTGAACATAATGACAAACTCAAAGCAATAGCATTAATCGGAAATTGATGTCTTTGTTCTCTTTGTGGACACTTCTAGTCTTTATATGGGGCTCACTGACTGTCATAGTCATTGCACAGGTCATATCTTCTTCCAATTTTGCAGCAGTGGAGACCCTAATTCCTCCCAGAGCTGTGTGCATAAGAAAGAATCTTCTTCTTACCATTCTGTCTCTCCAAGACTCGCTCCAACTTCTCACAGCTGACGACCACCCTCGTCCACATTCCATTATAAAAGTTTGTCATTTTTTACTGACTCCTAATTTTCCAATAACTGGTGTTGCTAATCATGATTCCTACCTTGGATGCTGAACGATCCATAGAATTTTTCTTTAGTAAGATTAGTTTGGCAGGGGGATTTTTTACACACAATATTTCTAAAATACTAGCTAAGAAATAAAAAGTTAGTATATAAGAACTAAAACAAGAATTTAATAATAGAAAACACAGTTCTAGAATGCATTTATTATATATGCCTAGTTTCAAATACTCAAAGTGATTGCAAAAAAAATACAATTGCACAAGTACTTGTTATTATGAGATATTTTCAATCTCTTTATGTCAAGAACATTATTTCCACTTATATTTGCTCTTCTGTTTGGTCTTGTTGTATTATAGAACATTTTCTTCACTAAATACCATAGTGAATACAGACCATGAAGTTCACCTCCAAATACACCAATGGCTCAGAACATACAGTTGTCTCCAAAGTCCATGCTGAGGACAAGTATAACAGCAGTTCATGTCTATAACTCCGCCCTTGGCATGTGGAAACAAGAACAGCAGAATTTCAAGACCATCCTTCACTAAATAGTGATTTGGAGGCTATGCTGGGCATCAAGCAACCGGTGTTAAAAACATTACAGAAACTTATTCACATTACAGATCTTATTCACATCACACTGTACCTATAAATGTATAAAATTTTGTGCTAGAAATTAAAAAAAAGAAACCCTCACATTTGGATTGGTATTCTGAAATAGTGAATTAAATCATGAAGCATCCAGCACAGAGAAGTTATGAACATGCAGGAGCTCAGCAAAGCTCCATGTCAAGCTAGTGGACAGAAGCAAACTAGAAGGAACAAATGTCAGGACAGAGAGAGGCCCCAGGAAGACAACTATATTACCTCTGCATCAATGAGAACATGGGTAATGATAGCTTCAATCAAAAAGATTCTCACAGGTGCAGGAAAAAAATGTTAATAAGTGTCTTTTCTCAAAGACCAGCACTCCAAAAAATGTGTAGCCTATTTGAGAACTATTTCAAGAAAAAGAAATCTATAACTAATATCTTTAAAAAGAGAAGGAAATAATCTTAAAACATCTTACTGCATAGAAGGCCTTCAGAATGTAGATATCCTTATTGTCTTTAACCACAGAAATTGCTCTCTCCACAAGAAGACCAAAGCCTGTGGACAGAAGCAAGACTTGTCACCAACTGGAGAGGTTATTAGAAACCCATCCTTCATCTTCCTAAATGACCTACTCTGTAATCCTTGGGAACACATCAACTCCTCCCTGCCCTCTCCTCTTTATAACAGGGTTCCTTTACCCTTGCTCTTGTTTTAGACCCAGGACAAGGAGTCCTGCTTGGCAACCTCAGTACTTCATAAACTGTGTTTTAATTTCCTCCTTATATTTCAGTCATTTGCTCACCCTCTTATATTTCTTTACATATGACTAGTGTTCTTTGTTTTGAGGAGTCCAATGATATCTACCTACCCTTAAATTATTAGATGATAGAGACTAATCTAAGAAGCTAAAGAGAAAGAGAAGAAAAGGTGAGAGTCTAAGCATTCTTTGTGAAATTCGGGAGTTATTCAAAACCTATGGCCCACTGTCTCAGTCAGGGTTTCTATTCCTGCACAAACATCATGACCAAGAATCAGTTGGGGAGGAAAGGGTTTATTCAGCTTACACTTTCCACATTGCTGTTGATCACCAAAGGATCTCAGGACTGGAACTCAAGCAGGTCAGGAAGCAGGAGCTGATGCAGAAGTCATGGAGAGATATTTCTTACTGGCTTGCTTCTCCTGGCTTGCTCAGCCTGCTCTCTTATAGAACCAAAGACTAAGAGCCCAGAGATGGTTCCACCCACATGGGGCCTTTCCTCCTTAATCACTAATTGAGAAAATCCCTTACAGCTGGATCTCGTGGAGGCATTTCCCCAACCGATGCTCCTTTCTCCGTGATAACTCCAGCCTGTGTCAAGTTGACACACAAAACTAGCCTGTACACCCACTTAATCATATGCAGCATGTAAAGTGACTACAGGGGACCGTTCTGTCTAAATATTCATGTGCAATAAGGATTTTACCTGTTTGACTGGTAAAGGTTTTGAGGCATTTTGGAGAAATGTGATTATGTCTGCAATTTGAAAGGCAGAGGATATATAAGCAGGTATCATTTAAATAAAAATGCTGATGCCCATTCAAGTTTTAGATTTCTTAGAGTCTTATTACAGAGAGAACATGATACATTTACCCAACCAACCTCCCAACAAATCTCTATGTGGATATTGTTGATCAATATTTAAAGTTGACATAATACAGACACAAAAAATATCAGAAGACCCAACATCATATTGACAAAGACAATCTAGTTAGAAGAATCATCACCCAACTTCAAGACTTCAATGGCTATAATAATTAAAACACTGTGATGAGGGAATGGACCCACCTGGGTAAGGTGTTCTCACAAGTATCACAAGGTGATTTTATCTGAAAAGGTTGGTCATAAATAGAAGATGCTGAGAATACCCGGTCACTAAATGAAGATACCCACTTCACGGCTTCCAGTAGATAAGATACAAAAGGGATCAGAGCACAACATGGGGAATTCAAAGTTATGAAATTGCCACACAATAATTGTAAAAACTGGAAATGACCTTGGCCAAAGCCATGGGTGCAGACACCGCTCCTTAAGCACTACTTTCAGTGTGCATTATATCTTTGACTTGAAGATGGTTTTCATCTTTCTGTTTAATATGTGTTCCGTGTTCCATTGTAATTTCTTCTATACATCATGAGCTATTCAGAGGTGTTCTATTTTATTTTTGAACAAGTTTTCAGCTATTTTGGTTTGTTATAATTCATTTATTTTTGATCAGGTTTTTAGGCTAGCATTTTGTTTATTATAATTCTAATTATGCTCAATGAACATGCTCTGTAAGGGTTCAGGTATTTAAAGTGTGTTGAAAAACACTTAACTACTCACTATGTGTTCTGGTTCACTAAAGGTTTTGTGAATATTTGAAAATAAAGGAGATTCAGCTCCAGTAAGAAACAGGGTGACACCTGGTCAAGTTTTCATTAAGTCAAGTTTGCCAGGCATGTTCAGATCTTCTACATCCTGACCCCTGTGTGTGTGTGTGGGTATGTGTGTTTTCTTCTTGCTTCTATATATTAAAATAAAGTTTTAAATCAGCTTCAGAAATGTATACATGCTTATTTTTCTTTGCAAATCTATCAATGTCTTTATTATGTTTTATTCATTTTTGTTCGTACCTGGACTTTAAATTCAGGACATCTCCCTGGTTAGTTAAATGTTAACATTATTGCATGACATGACAGGTTTATTTTCTCTAATCTATTGTTTTGGTGGACATTTTAATTGCCTCCAATTTTCATTGGAATCATATTTATAGAATATAATTAAATTATACATCAGATATTTCATATATAGCAGTCATTCTCTACACATATAAGATCCATTTTAGGAACACTTTGCAAATATTAAACCTGCAAATCCCCATTCCCATATTCTTTAATCACCTCTATATTATTTATAATAGGTAATGAAATTAAATGCTACACAAGAAGTTGTTATGTTCTTTTTTTTAGTGGCCAAACATGGGGAGGAAAATTTTCTATATAGTCATCACAAATATCTTTCTTCAGAGCGTTTATGTTGCTCTCTCTTCCCTCCTGTTCATTTTTCATATCCTTTATATATTTAAATTATTTACTCTGTTGTTCGTTACATGTATGAGTGTCAGTGCATTTGAATATGGGTGCCAGTGGTATCTAGTAGAATGAGTTGAGTCCTTAGGACCTAAAGTTACAAAGGCTGTGAACTGACCCATGTAAGTGTTGGGAATTGAACTTGGATTCTTTACAAGGCCAAACTTTCACATCTTTATTTTAAAAGTATTTCTACTGCCTAATATCAATGTAATTGATGTTTTACTATTTTTATACATTCCTGCCTTTTAACTGGAATTATTTTTTGACAATCTTAAAATTAATTTAGTCAATTTTAATTTAATGTGTTTGTTAATACAATGGGTATATCTTTGTCATGTTGTTCTATAATATGTCTTTTCTTCTTTTATTATATTAGATTATAATAATATTATGTATTATGTATCATATTGTAACACAAAGGGCCAGCTTCACCCTGCTTCCCAGGCAAGGTACAGGGCCTGGTCTCCTGAGTATTGCAGCTGGTGAGGAGCATGGCCAGTTCTCCTGCTCTCATGACACCAGACCAAGCTCTCCCATCTGCCATATATGATGAAGGATGAGAGAGCAGAGCAGGATCTCTCTCTCTCTCTCTCTCTCTCTCTCTCTCTCTCTCTCTCTCTCTCTCTCTCTGTCATCCAATCCACCTCACAACAGACAAGAGGCAGGGCTGACACACTTGGGAAAGGCTCACCTGCAACCCCTACACCCAGGGCCACCTCTGCTCTCCTGTGCTTCAGCAGATGAGAAGCAGGAACCACTCTCCTTCTCTTGGGTCTCCAGGGATAGCTCTACTGCCTGTTGTAGATGGAAAAGGGCAAGGGTCATGGAGGGTGCCTCTCCCTTGCACATGCTGCCAAACTAAGACAAGTTGTGAAGCTGGCTCTTCCATGCTAGCGTCCTTGGGGCCAGCTCACTCACACCCTTGCCATCAGGGTCAGCTCTACTTTGCTGCCCAGGTGAAGTGCAGAGACTGCTCTCTGGAATGCTGCAGCAGGTGAGGGGCAGGACCAGCTCTCCCCTACTCTTATGACCTTGTGTCAGCTTCCCTGCCTGCTGTAGGAGGCAAGAGGTGAGGGGCACATTTCTCCCTTGCCTATTGTCACCACATGGCAGACAAATGGTGGGACAAGCTCTGCCATGCTCACATCCTCAGGGCTGACTCATCAGTGCCCCAGACACCAGAGTCAGCTTTATTGTGTTGCCTAGATGAGGTTTAGGACCTGCTTTCCTCATTGCTGCAGCTGATAAGGGACAGGGACAGCACTCTTACTCTCAATGCAGCAAGGCCCAGGTCCTTGATGCAGATGGTGAGGAATGAGGGGCCAGAAAGTATCACTCCCTTGCCCATGCCATCTCATGAGAGACTAGTGGTAGTGCCTGCTAACCCATACTCATATCCTAAGGGCTACCCCACCCTCAATTCCAGCAATGTGCAGAAGCGTCTGTCATGAGTATTGCAGCTGACTAAGGGCAGGGACATCTCCTTGTTCCTCCAAGGATCAGCCATCCCTTTTTGCCTAGGTGAGGAGTAGGGCAAGTTCTACACAGCTCTCAGATATTCTATGGGTGGCAGCCCAGACCAGGGAAATCTGCCTGGCGTTTAGTGGTAATAGACCCCTAATGCTTCAGGCCCACAGATCTAGCTGTGGTCCCTGCTGGCAGCACAGGCCAGGACCCCACCATGGTCCCAGAAGGCATCATAGGCTACTTACATCAGGCTGTTGCTCACTACTCTACAGACTCCAGTTCTGCCTTTTTTTTTTTTTATTGTGCCCACATCTTCCTGTTTCTCTTTCTCTCCCATTTCTTCACCAAGTACTTGTTGTCTATGAGGTGCTCAGGATCTCTGAGGTCGTCTCAGGAATTGTCTCAAGAGTGCTGTGCCCCCTCATATATAATGGTGCCAGACAGGGGTCGTCTACAGTATGGTTTGCCCCGTCCCCCACAAAGGCCTGAATGGTGCCAGACTGGTGGTCATCTCAGTGTACCTTCCTGTCTAGGCCACATGCCTCCAGTCTAGTGTTCATCTTAGACTTGCTCTTGACCAGCTAGTCCAAGTATTCCCTTGTGAGGGTCATCTGTCTTGTCCTGGAAGAATATTTACGCCTGCCTAACACCAGATTGATGTTCATCTCAGGTTCACTCTCTTCAGGAACTATTTGACTACTAATCATTCAGATGTTCTTAGGTCAGAACAGTGAACATATACCTGGCCTCTCTCCTCTCTGTCAGCTATTGACCCGCATGAGACACAGAAGCTACATCTGTAATACCTCTAGAGGCAATGACATTTTCATGTTTTGAAGTTGTATGTTTAGTAGGTTCCCTTAGAAAGAGTCAGCATGAAGCAACTATATTTTGTGAGTTTTGCTTCTTGACAATAGTCATAATAATGTGTCCTTATGACTGAGTTTCTGTCTTGTTAAATATAAATATTAATTTACTCTTTCTTTTCTATGGATGTTAATTATATTATTACAATATTCTTGTCACAAACATCATCATCAAGAGAAATAGTGATCTAATTTTATTTTCTTTATAATGTATATATTCATTTATTATCAGTGAATGAAACTATTATTTAAAGCATAGTTTTTAGTTTCAATGTAATTATAATTTACTTGGCTTAGATTTTCAAAATGTTGATTTCTTCTCTAGAGGTCAGAATAATAACTAGTCTATTTTACTATGTTAGCATTATTAAATGCATTTTTAAATTTTCAAATATTTTAATACAATATTTGAATATTTTCTCCACTCTTGGTTTGATTTTCTTCCCATATTTTTTAAAATAGGAAACAAACAAAAGGGCACACACACACACACAAAACCATGTAGTTAGTTTTGTGTTGCGTACCTACTTCTGAGCATGAGACCTTCTCTGAGGTGTGGTTCAAGCATCATTTCATTGGAGAAATTGGTGTAGTTTGTCTTTTTATCTTATGCATGGAGTTCTGAAAGACAATGAAGTTGGGTAGATATGGATGTAACTAGGGGCAGGACCTAGAAGGACTTGGGAGGAGGGAAATTATGATTAAAATATATTTTAAGAAAAATGTATAACCAATAAATACAAAAAGATTAAAAAATATTTTAAACTTTTCATCCCTTTTTTATCCTTTTCCATTTTGATACATTTATTTTATTTTTACATTATATTTAATTTTTTTTCTAAAGGTACCATTTGTATGTTTACTTCTACATTTACTCTGTATAAGTCAATTAAAAACTAACAACTACGTTTACTTTGAATTTTGACTCCTTTAAACCAGTGAGATTCCTAATTCTGATCCAAGGTTTTACCTTTTATCTATACCTCTTTACTTATTTTAATAAGCACCCTTTGAACTATTGACTGAATCTTTGGGAGTTTGTTTTACACAAGCCTTTGCAGGACATGTAAAAACAAAAACATAGATCACATTATGATGAAAGGGAGATATTAAATAGAGAATGTAGTATACAAGCACAAAAGATATTAGTCAGAGTGTAAAGCTTCAGTTAGATTTAAGAACTTTATGACCCAATACAAAGATTTCCATTGTTGATAAGTTAGAAGATGTCCTCTTTTTATCTAACCCATGTTTAATATAATTAATGTAAAAGTTCCAGCAGGACTTGATAAAACTTTTCTGGATGACTAGGTATATGTGGAACTATAGGTAAATACACAGAATGAATCATTTGAAGGAAGAAGGAGGACACATGTAATCTTGGAACCATAGCACTATGGACTACATTGTTAAATTAAAAGGGGCAGGGCTCTCATGAAGAGAACCATAAAGCTGTCATAAAGGCACCACGGCAACTGGCATCATCTGAATATGCTTTCTTTAAAAGCCCTCAAGGACAACTGGCACAGCCATTTTATTTCAGTTAATCTTGATGACACTGGTTATAAATGCATTTTAAATTCCTGACATATGATTGAAGGAGAGATTAATTACAATAAATAGAAAGCAAAGAAAATTAGAAAAATATACACAATTGTTTACTGACCTATGAAGAAGAATTGACACCCAGGAAATGTAGTCACATCATGTGTTCATGCACACTACATGAGAGTGTTAGTAAGATGGTGCTGTGAATGGTAAATCTATGTCACAAAGTAAGAAGCCAGTAGAAAGACATTGCAAAAAATCAGCACATATGCATATAAATTTGTTTAGAAATGTCATCATTGAACAATTAGAGAAGTAATATAAAATGGAATTGAGACTGGAAAGTGTAAGTGGGAAACTGAAACAGTATGTTGGTGCAGTGGAGAATGTACAACATTTGCATATTGGTAATTAATCTGCAGTCTGACCTGTAAAACTATAGCCAAATGTACAGAGACCCGTGCACAACTGCTGAAATCCCCAAGTTTAACCAAGTTTTGAAAATTGGGACACCTTGCCTGAAGGAGATAACCTTAGGAATCCTATTAATTTTCCTAATCTTATTCTCATCAAGCATTATTAATTGATGAGACCATTCATGCCATGGCTTATAGAAAGCCCACATACTGGCCTATAGGATCCTTTAAACCATTGCACACATGTTTACTGAATCAAGAATATAAGTCTTCTGTTGAGGATCAGTATAGGGAAAAAGCTGGTCTTCATATGCATGCTCAGTCAAACTGAAGAGATCAAAAAGCCCTGTAGCACCTTTGGCTTCCACATTCAGATCAGTTTATGGAGAAATAGACCTTGTTTCTTCTACTCTCTACTATTTAACATAGTTTCTAAAATGGTGTTTAAACTCCTTACTTTTTCTGAAATTATTAAGTCCTAGGCAATAATAGATTCTTCTTGCTGAGTATGAAGGATCTGTAATCCTATATGCAATTTAACACTCTTAAGGAGAGTCATGCATATGGTTGCATATAGCAGAAATAGGAAACAGTGGAAGAGCTAATTATTTCCAAGGAGTAAAGGAGAACTGGGTTGTAATCTTAAGGAAAGCACCTGACCTGACAACACCAGAGAGGCCACAGAAGGGAATCTTGTTGCCCCGTGGGCAAGAAAGTCTGTTTTGTTTTGTTTTCTGACAGATAAGTGGACCCTATTCTCTGCTCTCTTCATGAAATACCCAGTAAACTCTCCCACATTCATATTCTTCAGAAAAATTGCCTCGAGGAAGACACACACGCACACAGACACACACAGACACACACACACACACACACAGACACACACACACACACACACACACACACAAGGCTGCAGTTTAGGCAAGAACCACTAATGTTGGGAGGGGGAACACATTTTTTTTCATAAAGACACCAAATGTCCCCACCTTTATACCAGTAGAAAACACAAACTTGTGGCTGTGAGACTCAAGGAAACATAACCATTTCTTCACAGGAAGTTTACCTGTTGATTTTTCACAACCCAATGCTCACTCTAGAATCTTCACAGTTTCCTTAAATATTAGCTGTACGCTGGGTGACTGCCTCTGCTTTCTCACAGTTTTCTCTGTCCTCCTTCTAACTGACTGTGCAGATCCCTTCAGCCCTAGGGAAGAACCGTCACCCTGGAACTGGAGCATACTCTGGCCCCACAGTAGACTGGGGATTTTCATAGATTAAGTGGAGTTGAGGAGGTAAAGGATCCAGGGATGTCAAGAACTCTGCTCTGTTCTGAGTTTGGGATCACGTCAGACTGAGGAGGTATAGGATCACTTGAAACTCTCTCTTGGAAGCTACATAAACCCAACACCGGATTGTAGGTGAGTTTCCTGCCCACTTGCTGCCTTATCCGGCTTGTCTGGCGCTGCTCTGAATCCTGTCTCAAAAGCAGCGTTGTCGTATTCTTGAGAAAGCCTAAACTTAAGTGACAGGACATAAATAGCTGGAGAGAAAAACCTAGTTCAATATAGGCCACAGAAAATCCAACCCCCCACAACTCCCCACCCTCAAGTCCTCCACACTGGACTAGGTAAGAGCATTACATCACTAACAGCGGCTCCCATTGGCTGATGGAACCTCACGGACCAGAAAGCTGCTCCTGAACTAACTCTTTCTTGTCCTTGTAAAGCATCAGTACGCAGGATACCATAGGCTAGAACAAAGGCCCTGGGCGATGACACTTTCAGAGCAGCAAACCTTGCTGGGTCACTGCTTAAGCTTGAATGCTGCTTGGAGCTTGCTTGGTGAGTAGAAGCAAGCTCCTTAACAGTGGGAAGATGCTGGCTTGACTGGGAGCTGACAGAGATCTCCAGTAAACTAACTACCTCTGCTTTCTTCTCACACTAGTGTTATTGCAAAGATTCTCATTGTAATAAGTTTTGACAAGAGCTGGCAAGGGGAGCAGGTGCCAAGGAATCCAACTAGTCAGAGGCATTAGAGACACTGTGGGCACTAGAGGATAGAGGTGTTTCCATGGGAACCAAGTGAAAGGTGTTTGGTGTTGGCTGTTTAGGAGGATTGTTTTCTTGTTTAAGACAGAGCTGAGGAGCATCTCGCTCTGTTTTCTGCTTCAGCCTCACTGGGTAAATCCCTACTCCCCCGCCCCCAGCCCCAGCCTTAAATAGGATTTCAGGAATTTAAGTTCTCTGCTAACATGAATAATGCTTAAGTATAAGGCACACCAAAATCCCTTGGGAGTGGCGGAGGTATTATTTTGGTAGATCAGGACGGTTCTAATCATAGAACTCTTTATTTTTGAGGGAACGGTGTTGTGGCCAGGGTCAAAATAAAATCACTCCTTTGAAGAAAATTTAAAAACAGCATTTTGAACTTCAAACTCCCCACCTCTGCTTGCATAAGCATCTTTTCATTGTGTATATTTTAGCATTCATATGTCTGAGTTTTCAGATGTATATGTCCTGGGAATGACCCAGAATCTCAGAAATGTTGAAAAAAAAATGAACGAATACCTAAATTTTGTAGGACTTTACATTATTCTCAATTTTTTTTTCATTTAAAATATGATTACATCATTCACTCTCCCTCTTTCCTCAAAACATCTCCCTTTCAAGTTCATAGCCTCTTTAGTTATTATTTTTGTATACATATCTGAATGAAAAAAATATATAAATATAAGCTGTTGAGCCTGTTCAGTGCTCTTTGTGTATTTTTAGGGCTTGTCAGTTGGTATAATATAAGCAACCACGAGGTTTACTGCTATAAGGGAGATTGCAGATTTACACACGGAGAGCGTAAGAGTCCAGATTACAACATCCAGTCTGGGAAAGATGCTGTCTCTATGGAGTGAAAAGCTGGCAGTTGGCCTGAGATCATCTGCATGTGCTACTTCATCTTTATACTCAAATACCTAAAATGAAATGAAGGATGTGTGTGACCCCTGATATCCATGTCCATTTCTTTCCACAGTCTCTTGAGCTATAAGACATCAAAAATATCAGTGTGAATGAATCAAAGATCATGACAACTTCATTTGTATTAAAAAAATAGGGAAAGGACTGTGAGCAAATGGGTTATAAAGTTTCTATAGCATTAATGTTAGTTCATGTTCAAATGCCTGTTCTAGATTTTTGGTTGGAGTGAAAATTAACTACAACAAGTTTGTCTTATTTCCCCCTTTAAGCCCCTGGATTAAACACTCAAAAATGTATTGGCAAAGAATCCTTCTGTGGAAGGAAAAATCATTAAATACAGGCTTCACTCATTAAAAGTTTCCCATCCAGATGGTTGTTCCTTAAGTCTCTGGTCCATACTTTGTCCCTGTAACTCCTTCCATGGGTATTTTGTTCCCACTTCTAAGAAGGATCAAAATATCCACATATTGGTCTTCCTTCTTCTTGAGTTTCATGCTGTTTGTTAATTGTTTCTTGGGTATTCATGCTCCTGGGCTAATATCCATTTATCAGTGAGTGAATACCATGTATGTTCTTTTGCGATTGGGTTACCTCACTCAGGATGATATTTCCTAGTTCCACCCACTTGTCTAAGAATTTCATAAATGTATTGTTTTTAATAGCTGAGTAGTACTCCATTGTGTAAATGTACGACATTTTCTATATCCATTCCTCTGTTGAGGGACATCTGGGTTCTTTCTCACTCCTGGCTATTATAAATAAGGCTGTGATGAACACACCTGGGGATCTATCCCATATACAATCTCCTAACCCAGACATATTTGTGGATTCCAACAAGCGCTTACTGACAGAAGCCTGTAATAGCTGTCTCTGGAGAGTCTCTACCAGTGCCTGACAAATAGAGGTGGATCCTTGCAGCCTACCATTGGACTGAGCACAAGGTCCCCACTGAAGGAGCTAAAGAACCCAAGGAGCTGAAGGGGTTATCAGGCTCATAGGAGAACAACAATATAAACTAACCAGTACCCCAGAGCTCCCAGGGACTAAATCACCAACCAAAGCATACACATGGTGGGACTCATGGCTCCAGCTGCTTATGTAGCAGAGGTTGGCCTAGTAGGACATCAATGGAAGGAGAGGCCCTTGGTCCTCTGAAGGATTTATGCCCCAGTATAAGGGAATGCCAGGGCCAGGAAGCAGGTGTGGGTGGGTTTGTAAGCAGGGGGAGATGGGAGGGGATAGGGGGCGTTTGAGGGGAAACCAGGAAGGGGACAACATTTGAAATGTTAACAACGTAAATATCTAATAAAAAAATAAATGCAAAAAGCCAAATAAACGTTTCCCATCCATCCACAAAATATTCTACAAGTGTCTAAAACTGCAGACTGAGCAATTCACTCATCTGTTGCTCAAACTACTTTGTTCTCTGTCAGGTTCTCTTGACTTTGTCTTTATTGTATTTATAATATAATTATATTTGGAGTAAATTATCCTTAGCATATTAGTGAGGACACCAAGGAACCCACAGTGGGATTGTGCAACACTGCAGGACTTTCTTTTTGTTGTCCCTGGATAAACACACGGTTGTCTGGTCATTGGCAGTTATTGATTAAATTTATATCAAATGAGGTCAGATGAACAGGATTAGGAAGAATATAGCTGTTTAAAACAGACTTAACTGATATAGGTGCACACAAAGTTTTGCACAAGTTATTAGTTTATTGTTCTTAATTAACCGCTAATATTTCAAATACATTCCAGAGTATAAGTCCACTCGTCCTCTGAAGCACCTTTACTTGGGGACATTCTAAATGCTGCGCTCTTTGGCAACGTTTGTGTTGCTGCAAGTTCAGAACATCGTGAGGTCCTTTTGTGTACCCTAGAATATCCAGCATTGAAATTACTTGCCGCTATTCTGTTCAATTTTTTTTGTTTGTTTTGTTTTTCGAGACAGGGTTTCTCTGTATAGCCCTGGCTGTCCTGGAACTCACTCTGTAGACCAGGCTGGCCTCGAACTCAGAAATCCACCTTCCTCTGCCTCCCGAGTGCTGGGATTAAAGGCGTGCGCCACCACGCCCGGCCTGTTCTGTTCAATGTTATTAAGCATCACTAAACCCTTGTCTTAGTTTCTTTTCCTAAAATTGTGGTAAAACACCCAGGCAAATACAACTTAAGAAAGAAAGGTCTTACTGTAAAGTTCCAGGTATGAATAGTTCCAGGTATATAGTTCATCACAGAAAGGTTGTCTGAGGAAATATGGCACCTCATATCCATAGTCAGAGATGGAAACCAATGAGTGTGAGTATAGCACTCAGCACTGTACCCCTTCTACATCCTAGTTCCCACTCACATATGAGATAGATCTTCCCTCATCAGCTAACATAAGCTAACTCCCTCACACACCTAGCCAGAGTCCAGAGAACAAAATCCGACAGGCAATTCCATGCTGGGTTATATGGACAACACCAATAACCATAACATCTAAAACAGTCACACAAACAGAAACTGTGTCTGTTTCCCAAGAAGAGTGAAAAATTTACTGGTAAGAAATGGAACTTTTAATGTGATAGCATGTGTTGTGGATAGCCCTGGAGCTAATTACATTTGAAGTTAACTCCTTTCTCCTGTGAATGGCTGTAATCAAGGAATGCGTCAGCCCAAGGGTGATTTCCTGTAAATCTGCTTCCCACTTTAATTTGTAAAATAAAAGAGAGCTGATGATTGGGCAGATATAAGGGAAGGTAGAGAAGAAGCAGGAGAGAGACAAGGAGAAAATGAAAGAAGGAGAGGACACAGAGGAGAAGAAGAAAAGCGGAGCAGAAGCACATGGCCTGGAGAAACTGCAAGTTCTAAGGGGTCTCATAGATGTGGAAGATGGAAATGTAGCTGTAGATCTGCCCGATCTAGGTGCACAGCATGTATTCATATTAACTGAGTCCAGTTTTCATTGCTGGGTATATTTGGGTGGGAGACATTTACCACAACAGGTGTAGAACATTTTATATATCTAGTTAATTATGATCATTTTTTTCTATGTAATTTTTATGTTTACATACTTGGAGAAGCCCTAACTTAGAAATTCAGTACTATCAGTACTATAATATGAGATTGACAATTATAATAGAGAACACTTGTAAGAATGTAGTATAATATTCATTATTTTAATTTGTAAGGTGTTCATTCTTTTCACATAGAACTTTTGTATTGTGTTTTTCCATGAAATGGAATGGAAGAAAAATGCAGCTACAAGAGGAGAGAGATTACTGCCCCTTGTCTGTGTTAAGAGAACAGCGCATAGCATTTCCATGTTTACAGGTGAGGAGAGAATACCTTCACAGCTCCATGGTGTAGGGACTAGAAACAGCTGGTCTTCTTCATGCATGAACATTCTCCATTCTCATATTTCATCTCCATTTGTTATTATAGACTCTTTAAAAGGTTTCTTATAAAAGAATTAAAATTTGTTCATTTATAATCTAGGCAAATGAGACATGCTGATGGGAATGTCTAGATTAATGGCATTTAGTAATCTGATGAGAATCTTTCCATCCAGACTTGACTTTGTTTCTCAGTTGCAATTGTCTGAGTATTTGAACTATTAACCTATTTGCCTGTTTTTAGAATGCCACTTTTCTGTGCTCCGTTTTGACTTTTTAAATTAGATATTTTCTTAATTTACATTTTAAATTATATCCCAAAAGTTACCTATACACTCTCCCCAACCTCACTCTGCTCCCCTACCCATCCACTCCCACTTCTTGGCCCTGGCATTCCCCTGTATTGGGGCATATAAAGTTTGCAATACCAAGGGGCTTCTGTTCCCAATGATGGCCGACTAGGCCATCTTCTGCTACATATGCAGCTAGAGACATGAGCTGTGGGGGTTCTGGTTAGTTCATATTGTTGTTCCTCTTATAGGGTTGCAGACCCCTTCATCTCCTTGGGTACTTTCTCTAGCTTCTCCATTGGGGACCCTGTGTTCCATCCTATAGATGACTGTGAGCATCTACTTCTGTATTTGCCAGGCACTGGCATAGCCTCACAGGAGACATCTATATCAGGGTCCCTTCAGCAAACTCTTGCTGGCATATGCAATATTTTCTGAGTTTGGTGACTGATTATGGGATGGATCCCCGGGTGGGGTAGTCTCTGGATAGTCCATCCTTTCATCTTAGCTCCAAACTTTGTCTCTGCCGTTTTGACTTTTAAAACACAGAGGTATTTTTTAATTATTCTCCTAGACATAAAAATATGTATAATTAACTTTATTTGACCTTTGTGAAAATCAAATTTTCACCACTGAGAAGGGACTATAGAAAACCTACCTCCAGGAAGGTTCTCCTATGACTTTCAGAGCAGAAAATAAGAATCTTTTTTATTCCACTAACAGATTCATGGTTCTTATTTTACATTGTTAGTGATAAAAAGCACATATTAGTTATCCAGATAATCATCGGTTTCATTTATCATTCTATATTTTTGATATCTCTTCTCATTGAACAACTTACTTTAGTGATTTTTCATAATATAAATGGGAAGTCTTTGTTACAGTCCGAGAAATTTGTGTTTTTATTTTAGAAGGGCTCTTTGTATTTTTGGTTTTAGCAGTTTCACTCTGATTTCATACCACTAATTTTTATTTAATCAGTCATCTATTATATCCTGTGCTATGATTCTCCTTTTGAACCCATGTTACCAATCTATTGATAATGTCCCAGGGTAGAATTTCTGCTCTTTATTTTGTCCCCCACCCATTTGGATGATTAAAACACATCTTTAATTGGGCTGCCAAGAAGACTCAGCATGAAGAAGCCTTTGCAGCCAAGCCTGACTTTGATCCCTAGAACCCACATTGTGAAAGGCACTAACTGACTCCAGAACTTTGTCTCTGACCTCTGTATATGTGCTGTGGCATGCTAAACAGACAACCAAACACATAATTAAATAGATGTTTGAAAAAAATGCTGTGCAATTTCTACAGTCTGTTCACCACAGGGACGCCAGCCCCTTCACTACAAACCTGTTTATAAGCATGGCTGATGTCATGGTAGATATCTTACTTCCAGAGGTATACTTGCAAAGGCTAACCTTGGGCGAGGATATCATGAAATAACCAGCTTGTGTGAGAGGTAGAGCTTTTTAGCAGCACTGGGAGGAACATTTCAGCCTCAGGTAGATCTTCAGTCCCTGTAAGAAAGCCTGAGTCAGAACCCAACCATGTGACTTAGTAAGTGGTGCTCATTTGAGAGCACTGGACAGTGAGTTTGCTTACTGGGTGATGTGCTTTTCTCCTGTCTGTTTTGTTCCCTATCACTTTCTTTTTAATTGTTGAGATTATAATTTTATTATAGCCTTTTCCCAAACCTTCCCATAGATCCCTCCCTAGTCTCCTTTAAATTCATGCTCACATTTGTTTTCAGTCATTACTATTGTATCATACATGTTTATGCATACATAGAGACATTCCCAAATGTAACTACCTCAGTCTATGTAAAGTGAATTATATACATGTTTTCAGGGCTGACCACTGGGCACTGGGCAGTCCATTGGTGTGTTTCGGGTTTTCTCCATTGCTTTTATTTCTTTGTGTGCCATGGAGTCCTCCTGGGACTTTCCCTGTCTACGTTAGTGTGTCACTCATTTTATCTTTGTTCAGCTCACAGTTCTACATTTGTCTTGGCCAAACCTGGTGTTAGTTTTCTCGTTTGATTAAACCAGATAGTTTCTATCAAGTTCTCTTCAGCTTACCTGATGATTTCTTCCACCCCAGGAGTATTTTTACACTTCATTCTCCAGTGTATAATTATCTTCTGTTATGCTTCATCTAATACATGCTAGAATAATATTGGGTCTTTCTGGTTTTTTTTTTTTAATATTTCCTCCTTATTTGGGAAAGAGGAGAAATCATAAACTAATGGTCAAGGTCATGCTTACCAACTCTAACATCAGCACCATTCTGTTTAGACTCCCCCGTGAGAAATGAGAATATTCCCAGTTTTTGCAAAGGAACTTTGGATTTTACCCTGGAAATTTGAGTATTTCACCACAAGTCCCTGACACTCATTTAACTCCGTGATGGGGGTGTTGAATTTTTTTAGGAAGTAATTATAAATCACTTCTAGGGAGTCATTTGAGTCTGCTACATTGAGATGGGGCTAATATTTCAATATTTCTGGCTTTCAGCTATAATGAGTGTGACCTTCCAAAGTTCTAGAAGAGCCCTCAGGTACAGAGACAAAGATATTAGATCAGAAATTGGAGGATTTTGAAATGGTAGTGTCCATGGAATATGATGGGTTTTGACAGTGTCTGCTAGGAGGGGATTTTAGTTTGAGGCATTAATGTATCTCTACCTTTACTTAGCTGCTGCTCTGGTGTCACTCAAGTGATTCAAAGCTACTGTCAGCTCAGATGTTTTTCTTTGTGAGAGAAAATACAGATCAGTAGAAAACTGTAAGTCTTCCTGGGTTTTGTGTCTCTAGTGCTTAAGCCTTCTGTGATTTACAGCAGTAAACAAATTGTCTCAGTGAGAATCAAGCTTGAGGCAGGCAGTGAGGTGCTAAGGGAGGGAGACAGTTTTAAGAAAGAAGTTTATAGAGCTGAAAAACTTACACCAAGACCACACAAAGGGCAACAAGTACCCAGTGAGCAAATGTGGCTATGGTTTCCCCAACTTTGTTTTTTAAACTCTGAAGATGCCCACCCTTCAAATGCATGGCCAACATGGAGCTAATGGATGAGAAATACTGATCCCCCTGGAAAAAGACGTGTGTGACTGGATCCATTTTCAAGGATCCGTTTTCAATCTTTTAACTCATTCAAAACCCCAGTGCACTTGAAAATGCATTTCAATATGTACTGCATACAATATTAAACAACACAACAACAAATCACCTGTCTATCATAAAATACAGTTCTGCATGTAAAAACAAGAATACATAAACTTGTCACATTCTCTACCAAAGAACTTTGACCATCTGTTTTTCTTCATCTATTTATTTATATACTTTTGAGAAAATCATTCAGAAATTTCACAATCATACAGAAAAAAAGTAATGAAAATATCATTTTCTAAATACATATAAAGACTGTCTTTATTTCCCTAGTTGAACTATAAAGTGTGATAATTAATGTGACCACTCAGAATGGTCTTTTTCTGGATAAAGGAAATGTGGAGAAACTTCTAGTTTCTTGGAAGTTTTCAATAAACAGGTTTTGAATTTTATAGAGTGTCTTTTCTATAGAATGCCTTTCTTTTCTTAATTTATGAAGATATATAATCTAAACTTAGTTTTTTACCTTCAATATATTAGTTAAGTGTGGGCCTGTGTACCAGAGGTTTTCCACGGAGATCTCTGGCCAGGCTGATGTGAGGGTTCCAGCGAAGGGAAGTGAGTGTAGGTAGGAGACCAAGTCTCTGCCTTGCCTTCCAGGTCCCTTGGTAACACCAAGCTGCTCTGCACTGAGTTTGGTCAGGCTGGGCCTATGAGAAGCCTACCATCCAGTGCAGAGTACAGCAGAACCTCAGGTGGCACTTTGGGAGTGAAGATCTCGTCCCAAGTATTACAGCTCTTGGAACAAAAGACTCAGATGATGAGTACTTCTCACACACCTTTAATTCCCTGGATAGGATTTATATACCGTTTGGGGGCTGATTCAGTATTTGACAGTAGGTACCACTCATCGGCTTGGACTGAAAGCTTGAGAGAAACCTTATTTGCATGTGGGAAGGCTTGTTGCTGCTCCTAAGTGACTGATAGCTATATCCCTCTCTGGTGGGGGAGGTAACTTTGACAGGAACCAGGAGTCCAGGAGATATGATTGAATACCGTCTGCCCCATGTAGGTGGAAATCACCATCCATCGGGTGTCCGAGGTTCCATGCTCAACTGGAGGCCAGGCTGTCTGTGCACAGCCCACTGCCCCACAGTTAAGTGGGTTATTCTAATTTGATTGGCCATTGTTGGTAAAATCAACTCAGCCTGATCACCAATGTTTACCTTATAAGATAAGCTATATATTTTACTTCAGAAGATGCAACTATTTAAAAGGTCTATTTTATGATTTATTATCTTCAGGATTATAACAGACCTTTAAAGGAGGGATCAATGACCCATGGTAACAATATGAATATATAAAGTTATTTTTGAAAGATTATGAAAGATTATGAAAACTGACCAGGGACACCAACTTTTATTAATGCATTAAAAACACAGAAAAAGATCAGTAAGAATTTTTTTAATAATGTCAGATTTCCTTTTCTTTTGAAGAATATATTTTGTGATTTATGCTCTCAGACAAATTGTCCATTTCTTCTAAGTTTTCAATTTACTTTTGGAAATTTCTGACGTTTTTGTTTGTTCATCTCCAGTACATCTACGGTTAATGTCTATTCTGATTCCTAAAATGATCTAATTTTTATTGATTGACCATTTTATTTGTTTACATCTCAAATGTTATCTCCCTACCCGGCCTTTGCTCCATGAATCCCCACTCCCTCCCCATCCCCTTTGCCTCCAAGCTGGAGCTCCCTTATCCATCCACCCACTTCTGCCTCACCTCTCTAGCATCCTCCTTCTCTGGGCCATGAAGCCTCCACAGGACCAAGCACCTCCACTCCCATTGATGCCAAATAAGACCATCCTCAGCTACATACTTAGCAGTAGCCATGAACCCATCCATGTATACTCTTTGGTTGGTGGTTTAGTCCCTGGGAGTTCTGAGGGGTCCAGTTAATCGATACTCTTGCTCTTCCTATGGGGTTGCAATCCCCTTCAGCTCCATCAGCCCTTCCCCCAACCCCTAACTCTTGCTCTGGGGTCCATGAGCCAGTCTGATGGTTGGCTGTGAGTATCTGCATCTGTCTTAGTCAAGTGCTGGCAGAGCCTCTGAGGATAGCCATACCAGTTCTGTCCACAGACACTAAAATAACCTATTGGTTAAATCTCTATCTCTGTCTCTGTCTCTGTCTCTCTCTCTCTCTCTCTGAAACATCTTATCAGGCTATGTAATCAACTTTACACAGAGGCAACTTTTAATTTTTAATTTTGTTGATTTTTTAATCTCTTTCATCATATTTTACTTTAATTGTTAGTTGTTCATTATTCGGGGAGCTTACTATGTTCTATCTCTTATTAAATTTTATTTTCTTAGGGTATTTGAATGTTCTAATGTTCTTGCATGGAATCCAGGGTGGTGCTGTGTACCTCCATTATTCCATGTGATTCTACTCTGGTTTTCATTTCATGGTTTCCATTCCATTTTCAATTCCATAAATGTTTGAACCCTTATTAAGTGAGTTGCTCACTCACAATTTTTAACTTATTTTAGTCCAGAAAATATAGTTAGCAATGTCAATAGCTTAGTATTTCTGAGAGATATTCTTCATTTTAGAAGATATATGACAATTTGAAAAATAACTGTGGTTATAATATTAACATGTATTTATCAATACATGTAGCATATGAATAAATTCAAGGATGTGAAATATATATAATTTTATTTTATTTATTTATTTGGATATATTTTGAGGAAAAAGATTATAGGTAGTGTGATGATTTGTATATGCTTGGCCCAGGGAGTGGCACTATTTGGATGTGTGGTCTTGTTGGAATAGGTGTGTCACTGTGGGTGTGGGCTTCAAGACCTACTCCTAGCTGCCTAAAAGCAAGTATTCTGCTATCAGCCTTCAGATGAACCTTCAGGTTCTCCTGAACCATGTCTGCCTAGATACCATCATGTTCCTGCCTTGATGACAATGGTTTGAACATCTGAACCTCTAAGCCAGCCCCAGTTAAATGTTATCCTTATAAGAGTTGCCTTGGTCATGGTGTCTGTTCACAGCAGTAAAAACCCTAACTATGACAGGTAGAAAAATAGATATACAGCTGGTAGAAATGGATGATAAATGATATCTAGATAAATAAAAAATGAGAGAGATCATTTTTATTTTGAGTATAACTCATCAAATTTTATTTGATTTACTTATTTCATATATTAATATTTCTTCCTTTTAATGAAATATTCTACTTTTTTGCATGTTAACTAGTCAGTGTTAGTTTGACCCTTTTTATTTAAAATGTTATTAAGCATTGATCTATATTATGTAATTATAACTATTACATAAAATTATGCAACACAGAATTATTACATGAGACCCTTTGAGAAAATGTTTCCTGTAGACAATGCTGCCTGTGAATTCACTGGTAGCTGTGATAGGCCTTCAACTATCACTCTTTGCACCTTCACCCAAGAATTTGAATAGCAGGCATGTTCATCTTGTATAGTTTATAAATTGAAATTAATTGCAAAGCCCCATAGAAAATTGTTTCTTACTTTCTCTTGTGATTCTCATTGCCATGTATTACTTTTATTTTTTCCAAGTTCTTTGGGTCATTCTTTCTGTGTGGTGTATTCTGACATTTCTTTATAAGTTCTCTAGTATTATGTCTGCATATTAACCAGTTCATTGAAGTTTTACCGACAGAACACTGCATTCCAAGTGTTTCTTAGTAAAAAGCTTTTTTTTTTTTTTTTTTTTTTTTAATCTAACACCTTACAGTTTGCTCCTCATCAGTAGAATGGCTGAATAATAATCTTATAAGGTGCACATGATTGTTTTTATTATGTTTTATTTCTCATCTAATATAATTGAACAAGACTAAAACTTTTTGTATGTATTTCCTGAGCTTCATTTTTCATCATCTGAGCAAGTTTTTTTTTTTTTTCTGTTGTTTCTGTTTCTGTAACTCTCTATGCCTCTCATTGCCTTAAATCTTGGCAAGACTTTTTCTCTCTCACAAATAAAACTAGAAATAGAACACTGACATTTTATTTTTATTTTTTTACCTGTCGTGTTTCTGTGTTATTTCAAATTTTGCTAATGATCATTTGCATAATTAATCAGTGTTTTAACAATTTTTTCTCTCCCATTGCATCTAAAAGAATGTTAACCTCAAAAGCATATTGAAGCTCTGGAAACATTCTCTGGCACTGCACCTAGGATAATGGTAAGTCTCACTTGAAAACCTATAGCCTATATCAAATTCATATCATATATTACTTTGAACAGTATTTGTTCTGGATTTCTTTCTCTTCTGTCTATCTATCTCTATCTACACATACATACACATCCTTCAGATGAGATGAGGATATGCTTCATTATGTTTCATTTTATGTGCACACTAACATGCAGTTCTGTCTGTGTATCTGTACATCTGTCTGTCTGTTGCTTGTTTGCTTTATAATTTGCTAGCTCTTGAATTCTACTAGGTACTGGGAGACATAGTTACACTATATTTTTATCTTCATTCAGATAGACATACAACTCCTGTTCTGATGACATAAGAGGGAGGCTCATGCCTCATCTTTCCATCCACCTACCTTATGTCTGGGGTAATACCCTTCTTATGTTAGGTATACCTGAGGAAGTTCCACCACAGGGACACTCAGCTGTCTGAAGACCTGGTTCTTTTCAAAATATGCTCATTATAAATCCAAGGTGAGATTCATTACATTCATAGTTAGATCAACAAGAATTAGAACCATTCAGATTATTAAAAAATATAGCCATTCAAAATCAAGACAGATTATATCAGAAATTTAAGGCAAATGATTTAATGATAACAGGAGAATAAATTCATAAACAAGATTCCTAGCAATAAATATTAAATGATATAGCACAAATTAGCTATAGACACAAACTTTAATGAAATTTTTATAACTGCATTGAGAATTTTGAAGCTTGACACACAAAACATTACAACAAGCAAGAAAAACACAGATAAGCACTCATTCAGAAACTAAATTCTAACTTTCCTTTTGTCTTAGTTAGAGTTTTACTGTTGTGATCAGACACTATGATCATGGCAACTCTTATAAGAACAACAATTAATTGGGGCTGGCTTACAGTTTCAGTCCATTATCATCAAGGCAAGGACATGGTGGTATCTAGGCAGGCATGGTTGAAGAGAACTTGAGAGTTCATCTGAAGGCTGCTAGCAGAGTAGTGGCTTCTAGGAAGCTAGGATAAAAGTTTTATAGTCCATACCCACAGTGACACACCTACCCTAACAATGCCACACCTACTTCAACAGGTACACACATTCTAATTGTGCTACTCCCTGGGCCAAGCATACACAAACCATATCATACTTTTGCAGTGTATGGAGAGAGATTCCAATGACAATGAGTCAGAAGTATAAAAATCACTGTTATCAAAATCAGTGCTTTAATATGGGTTAAACAGGGAAAAAATAATAGAGATGCTAATATGGATTGAAGAAAGACTACCACAGGACCTCAATCTTATATAAAGAACTATAGGCAATTAAGGAATTCTGAGAGTGAGATAAATAGTCTTCCTCGGGGAAGAGCACATCAATTAATTGTTAAGTAAAGAATAGTCATCACTGAAAACATATAAACAAGAAACTTTATACAGACAGAGCATGCAGAACTTGTGTATTTAGAAATTTGTAGAGATATACACATGTATGTTTGTAATAAGAATTAAAGAAAAAGTAGCCCATGAATCTGAAAAAAATATCAAGAAAACCTATATGGGAGCATTTGAATGGGAAGTGTCAAAAGGGAAATGACTTAATTATATAATAATCTCAAAAATTAAAAAAAAAAACTTATTGAAAAAATTATGTTCCATGAAAAAAGATTTGAAAACCTCTCCTACAAGCAATGCCTTATTAGTATATCACACATAAAACCTTATGTTAGAGTAATTTCAATGGCCAACATGAGATTGATTTTTAATCTATACATTCTGGAATTTCTATATGTAGCTATAGATATTTGTATGTTTGTACAGCTTGTTGAGTTATACTTAAAAGCAGTCCCAAGATGCCTGAAGTGAATCTCATCTTTCCTAGGTCACTGACAAAATTCACTAAAAAGAAATTGAATAATTTGGAAAGACCCATGCTCTCTCCAATAGGAACGATAGATCTGGTATCAAATCTTCAGAAGATATGCTGGGGCTGTGGTTCTGTGGGAGACTCCCTTCATGCACATTTTCTCTTTGTTCTCCCTGGGGGTTGTTGAAAATTCAGCTCTGATGGTGCTAATATCTATAAAACATACTGTATCTACCCATCATCTATAAAACACAAGTATCTATCCACCATTCTCCTCCTCATCCTCAATTACTTCACCTGAATATGGGATTTGTTGATGACTAAGAAGTTGCAACCCATTTGTCACAGTTCTGATGGAAGAATTAACTATTCAGCTAACCCAACCTATATTGAAAAGTACTTGAACTTTGCTTAAGATCTATAATATTTTAGGGGAGTAACTATACAACTACAAAAAAAAATCATAAAAGAAAAATAGGTCAAGAGCTCAACATTTCTTAGTCTTACAATTTAAAAAGGAAGTTAAAATCTGCCAATTTTACCCTAGATTCCCATAGATGTCCCTATAATAACAAAAAAATGGATATAGCCAACTTTATGTTTGTTCTTAGAAGATGGAAGTGAGGGAAATCTTAATGAGTCATTATGGTTGGTGAAGAAGGCAAAGGGGGAGTAGCAGATAATGTGAGTGTGGAGTTGTTCCTTCAGCAAGAAATCCTGTGTGTGAGAGCTAATTCTGAGGGAAATTTTATTTACTCTTGATAGTTAATTAGTAAAGCAAGTAAAAGTTGTCCCAAAGATGCACAACCATTTTTTTTTCTAGTTAATAATAGGACTGTGGATCACCACACTTAAGTATGACTCTTTAAGAAACTTCTGCATATTTCTTGTTCAAATTCCAGAAGAGGTTAAAGCTTCCCAACATTCCTGTGACATGTCAAACTCAACCTTAGTCACCAGCCTCCCTCAGGAAATCAGCTTATCTAAAGTGGCAAGAATAGGACCCATCAGGGCCACTCCTATCTGACTGGATGAATTCAGAAGGGCAGAAGAGCCTTTTGGTAAAGAGGACATAATGCAGGTTAAAATGTCTTTACTCATTAAAGCTAACTTAAGAATAACTGTGTGAATTAGTGAGTAGAGTGAATAATAGAACAATCTGTTGAAAATTTCATCCAAGGGTGCCTATAGCCCTGGAGGAGAGAGGGACACTGGTGACAACTTGCTCCTTAGCAAGCAGGTTCACAAACTTACTGAACATGTATATTTTTAAGATATGTTTTATCTCATCAATGTAAACTAAGTAATGAACTCACACAGTGACTTTCCTATGAGCATTTAGTTTGCAAATGCCCAAATGGTAATCAGCTTTTTGAACTTTATCTGTTTAGTATTTACTGATCAAAGCAAGCCATCCCCTTAGTGAGACATTATAGTATTTTCCAAATAGAAAGTATTCTCTTCTGTGTTGTAGGGGAACTTTTGTTACTGAAAAGTTTATGAATTAGAATCCTAAGCCCTTTGTTTCTCAGAATGTGATTGCATTGGAAAGTTAGACATATAAAGATAATAAAGATAATATTGAGTCATTATGTTGGGCCTTATTCTAATCTAGCTGAAGAAGAGAGCCAGGAGACATACTCTTCCAGACAAAGCTTTCTATGAAGAACTAAAGAGAAGTCAATAATACAAAAGCTGAAAATGGAGGCCACAAAACATACCAGCCTTGCCTATGCCTCATTTTTACACTTCTAACCTGTCCAGTTCCGGAAAATATTACATATTGTTTTAGCCAGACAGTCTATAGAATTTGTTTACTTTCACCCAATTATTGAATAGCTTTTATCATTACCCTCCAATCCACCCAATGAATATTGAACAACCTGTATGGCTTCAGTTTGAACCTATCAGTAAATTATAAGATTAAGTGAATTCTTGAGGATGAAGTAAAAAAAACCCAGAGGATTAGTGATCTCTGAACACACACACACACACACACACACACACACACACACACAATATAATCTCAGAGGTAGAAGGATGACTGGTTAAAGTGATTGCTACACAGGCTTGATGACCATAAAACTCAAACAAGGTTAGCTCATCAGAACACATGTAAAGCGCTAGGTGGCCATGAAAAACCAGTTATCATTCCACATTGAAAAAGACAAGGGGTCATCAAATGAAGTTGGTTAGAGAAACTAGGGATATTGGTAGTCTCTGGGTTTGCCCAAGAAACCCTGTCTCAATGAATAAGGTAGAAGGGTGATGTCACCAACTTCAGGATTCCACATGAGCAAACACACATTTGTGTTACCATGTGTGCAGTGATGCATATGCTCACACATACACATACACACACACACACACTTCAATGTATGCATGTGTATATATACACCAGAGAGAGAGTGAGAGAGAGACAGAGAGAGAGAGAGAGAGAGAGAGAGAGAGAGAGAGAGAGAGATAGAGGGACAGAGAGACAGAGACAGAGACAGATACAGAGAGAAAGTAAAGTGACAAAACAAAGCATGCTTTCCATGTCTATGCAAGAGATGCCCTAGCAAGGGTACAAGAGTATGGAGTAACTGAGACACCAGAAGAATTTTCAGAACGATACTACCATGGTTGATATTAGACAGGTAATTTCTGATTCTCCTTTTGTTCGTTTTATTTTATAGGCTGGGTCTTACTTTATAGCTCCAGCTGGCCTGAAATGTGATGTCCAATCTCAAATGTATGGTGATCCTCCTACTCTGATCTAGCAAGTACAAGAATTAAAATATACACTATCATAGTTGACATCTCCTGATATTATGAATATAAATGTTGTTGTATAAGACTCCAGTTTATAGAATACTAATATGACTGTGATGTTGGAGATTGGGTCAGAAGACCATCCATATGCATATGGAAATTCATCCTCAGCTATGAGTGTTATCAAGGCATCATAGCAGATTAGTGTACAGATTGAGAAATAGTAAACTCCACATCTAAAGGTTATTACTTCAACCCCATCCTAATTCTCTACCAAAGAAATTTACACAAGTGTGGAAAACTTACTAGTAGATTTAAGATACTTTATAGTTGTCTTAGTCAGGGTTTCTATTCCTGCACAAAACATCATGACAAAAGAAGCAAGTTGGGGAGGAAAGGGTTTATTCAGCTTACAATTCCACATTGCTATTCATCACCAAAGGAAGTCAGGACTGGAAATTAAGCAGGTCAGAAAGCAGGGGCTGATGCAGAGACCATGGAGAAATATTACTCACTGGATTGCTTCCCCTGGCTTGCTCAGCTTGCTCTCTCGTAGAACACAAGACTACCAGGCCAGGGATGGCACCACCCACAACGCCTCCCCACCCCCCCACCCCGCTCCAATCACTAATTAAGAAAATGCTTTACAGCTGGATCTCATGAAGGCATTTCCTCACCTGAAGTTAATTTCTCTGTGATAACTCCAGCTTGTGTCAAGTTGACACACAAAATGAGCCAGTACAGTAGTATAGGGGAAATTTAAACAAATAATCAATCATAGGGAATTTATTTTTCAAGTACTCTTATATTACCTTTGGCATTGATATATTACATATTTCCACTATAATGTTTTTGCTTTCATGGCTTTTAAGTTACACTTGAAATATATTACTAACTTATATATATTTAGTTTTATTTAACATTTATAATTTTTGTTATTAATACTAATCTAGGCCGGGTGTGGTGGCACAGGCCTTTAATCTCAGCACTCAGGAGGCAGAGGCAGGTGGATTTCTGAGTTCAAGGCCAACCTAGTCTACAAAGTGAGTTATAGGACAGCCAGGGCTAAACAGAGAAACCCTGTCTCGAAAACCAAACAAAAATAAAATTAAAAATAAAAAAAATAAAAAATAATACTAATTTATATTAGAATGTATTCTTCTTTCATGGACTTTGCAAAATGCTTATGTAAGTTACTTACTTATTCCTTTTACTACTCCCCTGAGCTTCATATACAGATATGCAACATGTATTTTAGCTGTATGCTGACTCATGAACGTGCCTCCTAAAAGTTCAGTATTGACAATGGGATAGTATTTGTTAGTAAGGTACTAAAATGTGGTTGAATCCTGTGAGCTCCTTCTTTGCCAATGAGCTTAATGATCTGATAAGTGAGCTTTATACATGAGTTTGCTAGTTTCTTTCTGAACCTTCTAACATTTTCCATGTGGAGATGATGCCCCATGGGTCCCCAAATGCCTTTGTCTTGGATTTCCTAGCCTCCAACACAGGACAAATATTATTTTGTATAAAACAAAAACCATGGGAACATTAATATGTGGTTAACTAAGTTATATGAGGTATAAAATATACATGACATATGAATAATATTTACCCAGTTGTTATGGGAGTTAGAAAGAAGATGAATGTCAAAGACTTTAGTAATGGTCACTAAGTTGATATCCATTTTGACATTGTCTTTTTTAGTTATTGATTATGCAAAACAGATTTAAAATAGTTGCATAAAAAGTACATAATCACAAAAAGATACATACTTAAAGAAAGCACAGAATTGAGCATTCTGAAAAAAAAAATCCAATATCATACCCTCAGCAGCTCAGTTCAACTCCCTGCAGCTTATCTTCACTAGCATGTTTTTGTTTTTGTTTTTGTTTTTGTTTTTGTTTTTCGAGACAGGGTTTCTCTGTATAGCCCTGGCTGTCCTGGAACTCACTTTGTAGACCAGGCTGGCCTCAAACTCAGAAATCCACCTGCCTCTTGCCTCCTGAGTGCTGGGATCAAAGGCGTGAGCCACCACGCCCGGCTCTTCACTAGCATTTTTAACCTGACTGAATTCAGAAGCATCTTCCTTCAATAGCCCCTCCCTTCCCCACAAAGTGAACATCACTAGGCAGACTAGGCCTCAGGAATAAAAGGTTGAGTCCAAATACTCAACCTAGATACTCAATATAGACAAGCATAAGAAAGCAGAAATAACTAACAATATTGCACCAGCAGCCAGTTATAGAAGAAGACATATTGCTAATTGAGCTCCAAAAGACAATTTCTGTACTTCAAAGTATCACTCTCATGGTGCAAAACCACTGACAGCAACAGTAAAGATGTTTTTCTTTTCACCAGCATCTTGTTGTAAAAGTCAAAGATTAGCACATGGTCAGAAATATGACGTAATGTGAACATACATACACACAGACATGATTGCAGAAAAGTGTTGAGTGTTAAGGGTATGCAAAGCATTCAGGATGTTGGAGAATGCCTGTCTGTCTCTTCACTTGGAAGAGAGGGAAGAGAGAGAATTACATGTTCAGGATGATCACTTCATACAACTAAATCCAAGCATGGTCTGGAGTATGTATGACCTTGTCTCAAAATAAATAAATAAAGAAGAAAACAACATTTGTTGGTATTCATTAGACTCAAGCTCTTTGGCCTATAGTGGGCTACTGGACTGACACTGCCTCATTAAGAAGACAATAGAGTAGGTCATCATTCATCAGAAGGCACATTAGCACTTGAGACCTCTAATGAGATAGAGGTTTGCCAACTTTGTTCTCAAATGCATTTGTAATATTTAAAAACATGGTAAATAGAACAGAATTCTGTCCAAAATTCATACTCTCTAACACTATCCTACTGGTACTCATTGTGAGATTATATGCTCTAGTAACAAAAATAATTCCAAAAGAGTTCAAGTACAACATAAGTCTCACAATAACATAAGTCTCACAATCCCATATGCATAATAAAGCTAAGCTGATGGCACTGGGGAGATGGCCCTGTGCTTAAGAATACCTGCTGCTCCTCCAGAGGGTTGGAGCTCAGTTCTTAGAACCTGTGTCAAACAGATGATAACCACTGGCAAATCTAACTCCGAGGGATCACACACCTTCTTCTCTCTCATGCAGGTAACTGCACTCATGTAACAGACACACAGAGACACACAGATACATATCAAAATTTAAAATAGTTTAAAGTAAATACATAAATCTTAGCTGTTGTGGTTAATTTGATAAGGAAATGCAAATTTGAAGTGTGCATTACTGAAGAAACTCAACAATCCTGGGAAATTAAAAATTTAAATTATGATTGCAAAAGATCAAAAAGACTATAAATAAGCAAAGCTTGATCTACTTTATTCTTCATTACAGAGTGGGTAAAAGACACAGATAGGTGAGAGTAGAAATTGAAAGGCCCAGCCATACACTTAAAAATAGTGACTTCTTTCAAAGATCCAGGAATATTCTATTGAAAGTTCTTCTAGTGACCCAGATGAAGCAAGTCCACAGGAAGGCCTTTAATGACTCCTAATGATATTCTACAATGCACAAATATAAGTGCCTTGCTCAGTCACAATCAAAAGTTTCCTACTGAAGTAGATGGAAACAAATAAGGAGAACCTCAACTGAACAATGCACAGAGAATGACTTTGGCATACTCAGCCTTGAAAAGGATGCCTCAATCAAGTCCCTCCCCTTGAAGCTGAGAAATCTATGCAGAAGGAGTGAAGAAAGGTCATTAGAGAATTAAATAATGGATGGTTCCAAGAAAACTGTTCCTTACAGATATGATGTACATATCTGTACAAGAAAACTGTTCCTTACAGATATGATGTACATATCACAAGGACTACAGCAGCATACATGGGGCCTGCCCAAGTTCAAGCCAGATGGGGGTCTCAGTGCTAAAAGCAGAAAGTAGATACTGGCTCCCATTTTTAACCAAGATGCTATGTCCAGAAGGCAATCACTTGCAAAGGAATATTTGTCTTCTCCAATAGAGTTTCACTGTATATATTAACCATCCTTAAAGGTAGGCTCCATGCACAGAAGCTGCCTGACACAAAATAAACTCAGTGACATTATTGTAAACACTTGGTCTCCTATTGGTGATGCACTATTCCTGAACTGGGTATCAGCAGTTCATCCTCTGTCAGCATCTATGTGCCCTGTCCATGTCTGAGGCAAAAACACTGCAGCCTGAGTTCTAGTCTCACAAGGTAGAAGTTCATGAAACACAAGGAGAAAAAAATTCTGAGAGTCCAGTTCTGGAGGTGGTATGTGAATAGTTCTTGGTTTTTATCATGGAAATATGAATTATATTTTAGGGACCACAATATTAACAACTTCTAAGTTATTTAAATATATTAAACAAATAATGCTTGGGAGTAACGTCTTAAAACTGCAAATTTCTCTTCTAAAAAAAATGTCAGAATACCAAGCACAGAGTGTGACTATCTGGGGGTAGAAGGCCGGAGGTTCCTTTGCCCATGTGCCCTCTATTTCTATAATGCTTAGTTCACCGCAGACAGATAACAAAAGCATGCTTTGATTTTCAGAAAAACATCACACATCTATGAAAAGAAAGTCCCTCTGGTGTATTCTAGCAAAGGTAAGATGAGATCACATCACATCAGAAACAAAATAATTTAGTGCTACTATAGATAGGGAACCATTGACTGAGAGGTCAAATCTTAAATTTGAATGTCTAGAATAAATAAATCCAAACAGATTTCTCAGAAGGCTTCTGGAAAACAAAACAGAGAGCAAACAGTGACAGGGGAACAGAGGGCAAAATGAATAAAAGTGGAGGTGAAGTTTTATGATAATTTTGTAGTCATGGAGTCATCAAATTTCAGGTTTGGCGAGAACCCCAAAGGTCGCTGCTGCCAATCACATATCTGATGCTTGAAAACCCTAATTTTGTTTCCCCTCCAGTGGGATGACTCAGTGTCTGGAGCCTCCCTCCTTTCCTTTGTGGAAAGATCTGCCTTTAAAAATGCTCCCTTCCACACAGCACTTTCCTTCAGCCCCTTTTGGCTTCTATTTTCCTCACAGAACAAAAATGACTTAAGTCTCAACTCTTCTGTGTGCATCCAATTTTATGTATTTTACGTATATACACATACATATATGTGGGGCAGTGGGCTTTGCACAGACAGCTTGGTCTCCAGTCGAGCAAAGGTCTGGAACCCCGGAGACACAATGGGTGGTGATTTTCTCCTACATGGGACAGAATGTTTTCGATCATGTCTCCTGGACCCTTGGCTCCTGTCAAACTTACCTCCCCAGCAGGAGAGGTGTGTGGCTATTAGTCATTTAGGAGCAGCACCAAGCCTTCCCACATGCAAATAAGGTCTCCTCCAAGCTCTCAGTCCAAGCCAATGAGAGGTACTTGCTGTCTAACCCTGAATCCATCCCAAAACGGTATATAAATACTATCCAGGGAATTAAAGATGTGTGAGAAGTACTCATCATCTGAGTCTTTTGTTCCAAGAGCTGTAACACTTGGAACGAGATCTCTCTGGAAGCGCCACCTGAGTTTCCTCCGCACTCCTCACTGGATAGTCGGTTTCTTGTAGGCCCAGCCTGACCCGACTCAGTGCAGAGCAGCTAATAGTTACCAAGTGACCTGGAAGGCAAGGCAGAGACTTCATCTCCCTGCCCACACTCACTTCCCTTTGCCAGAACCTTTGCACCAGGTCTGGCCAGAGATCTCCATGGAAAACCTCTGGTACCCAGTCCCACACATATATATTCACATACACACTTAAATATATACACATTCATATGCACACAAATGCAAATATAAACTCTCTCTCTCTCTCACACACACACACACACACACACACACACACACACACATTACTAACCTCCACAAACTCCTCTATTTGTGAATAGAGGAGAGCTTTATTTTTTCTCAAAAATATTTTAAGCAATGCAGTACACACACACACACACACACACACACACACACACACACACACACGCATATGGTAATGTTTGGGTGTTTGCATGGGTACAAGCAGGGGTGTGCAGGTATCTGTGGACAGGGATGTGAAGTTGCTCTACATTCAAAGATGATAATGGTTGTGTGTCATCTAATCTAGGTGCTGAGGACAGACCCAGGTCCTGTATACTACCAGTCAGTCCTCTTAACCTTTCTATCTACTCTAATGCTATGGTCTTCAATCACAATTCCCTTTCTGTAAAATGACTTTGTCTATTCTTTCTTAAAATGTGGAGCCTGTATTGGGGTAAATAGAATGGCATGTTGATTTATTAAAGGAAGACATCAACGTAATCCTGATTCCTAAAACTTTAAATGAAGTTTGTTCCCCCAAACCAGCTCAGATCTGTTAGTTTCCTCTTTTTTGGCAGTCAACCGTGGAGTCATTTAAACATTCAACTTTGATTTTTTCAGCAAGACAAAATGCTTATTTAAAATGATGTTATACAGCTCAACTAAGCCATGAGTCTCTTTGCTCACTTTAAATACTTGCATAAGAACACAGAAATTTATATCCCTTATTCATATTAGTCCACTTATCAGCATTCCTTTGAGTTTATAACCAGGTAAATCACCCACATGATAAAGCAAGTAACTCATTTTTCCTAGTATTCACCTCCATATATTTCCAGAGGGTCCATTAACACACATGGGGTGTATCATGTTAACTATATAATATATGTAACTAATTAGAAACAAAATAATGCTTTAATTTTGAGTCCTTTAGCAATAAGATGGTGGTTGCATGTGTGTGTGTGTGTGTGTGTGTGTGTGTGTGTGTGTTTGTGTGTTGAGTGTGCATACATGTATGTGCAAGAGTGCCCATTTGTCTGTGAAAGTCAGAAGACAAACTCAGATGTCAACTAGCAAGTGTTGGCCATCTGATTTTTGAGACAAGGTCTCTCACTTCTCTGAAACTCACAAAGAAGTCTCTGTGCCTAGACAACCTGTCCTAACCTCTCAGGGCCAGGAAAACAACTGCAAAGTAGCACGTCCTCATTTTTACATTTTATGTGAGTTCTGGGAATCTAATTCAGGACAACTGTTTTTAAGGTAGTGCTTAATCTGACTGAGCTATCCCTCAAGTCCTTTTTAGTGACTTATAGTGCTAAATTTTATCACATCAAGATTGTTGTACATAAACTTCCTAAATGCTTCCTTATAATGTCCACAAGCCACTGAAATTTTATCTTTTATTCTTCAAAGTCCATCAAAGAACTCTGTAGAGCACATTTGAAACTTCACCTAAAAGCTCTAGAATTAATCTCAGAACCATCCCTTTGTATGGAAAAATAAAGAATCAGTAGATATTGTAGAGTTCTGCTTTGCTTCGATCTTTATCCATGAGGTTCCCCAAACAAGACAAGACGAAGCAGAAGACTGCTTAAATATGATTTGATACACCTGAGTACACAGTGACATTGTATATAACCTAAGTCTTTAATTGAAATTTTATGATACAAAATATTGGCCTAGTTATCTCCTAGAAGGTACACAGATTCAGAACCTACCAATAGAAAATTAGACTAAGCCATTGGATGAATGATCATATAATGTATCCAGAAGAGTTTATATATTAATCTTATATCTAGCATAGTCCAAAGTTGGCTTAAAGTAACTTTAAGAAAAGAGAAGCACTGCCAGTTTTCCCTAAACTACTTGGTCATATGAAAATAGATAATTTAGAAAGTAATCATGATCAAATTATATGGCTACAAAACATTCTCTCTCTCTCTCTCTCTCTCTCTCTCTCTCTGTGTGTGTGTGTGTTTGTGTGTGTGTGTGTGTGTGTGTGTGTGTGTGTGTCTGTCTGTCTGTCTGTCTGTCTGTCTGTCTGTCTTTAGAAGTGGGCAGGCTTTTCCAACTGGACAATTACCTGCGCATTATATGAGAAGTTCCAGGAACGCACATTTTGTAAGCTGCTGCCTGCACTGGGGTGGGTGTTTGGTTACTTGCATTTGACTTACCTATACTTAAGTCTTCTCCTATGTACCCGTAAGTATTTCAACAAATTCACCAATTCAATAAGGTGTTCTTGGGTGGTGTCATTTGACTGGTCTGTCATTGTTTCCTTAAATAGCGTGAATAGATAATTGTTCATGATTTCCTGAAAAAGGTACATAGCATGTGTTAAAGAGAACCAACCTATTTGGATTCCTCCTAAAGGTATAACCAGAAAGATGGTGACAAGTCTTCAAAGTCCTAAGATGTCATGTATGAAACCAGGAAAGACAAAGGAACATTTTATGCTAATTAGCCAAGACTGACACTTCAAATTAACTTGCTAAAGGAAGAGAGCAGAGCCACTTGCAGCCACTCCAGCTTACCTCTTCTTTGGGTGCTCTGCTGTGTGCATTCATGTCAGTAAATGCATCCTTATGGTGTCCTTCGTCCTTCAATCCAGCACCCTCTGCATCATTCTCCAAGTATATTTTATAATGATACAACTTAGCAAAAACTTATGTTTATTTTTGGGTTAAGCTGACTTGGGTCAAATTTGCCCCTCTAATTGATACCATGGGCCATGATGGGATGTGTCTCTCCTTGTGAATCTGTATTAGTGAAAGATTGATATAGTCCTAAAGGGATCTTGAAATCCTGTGGGAAGTTCTAAAAGAATTCAGTTATAGGACATTGCATCAGAGAAGAGGCAATAGCTGAATCATATATCATGTTTTTATATTGCACTGTGTGTCTGTGTACTGTGTCTTTGTGTGTGTGTGTGTGTGTGTGTGTGTGTGTGTGTGTGTGTGTGCGTGCGTGTGTACGTGTGTGTCTTTGGGGGTTTGATGAAAGGTCCATGCAAATCTAATCTGCCTTTAATACTTAAAATAAATTGTTTTTAATCAATTTATTTATCTTTACATAGGATATCTGCCAAGAATATGAGCTCAAATTATAATCTAAATTCAGCAAAACAAAACATATTTTACATCTTAGTTTTCAACATATTGACCAAGAATTCAACAATAGTGCCAGGGAAAAGAGTATTTCATTAAATTCTGTTTTAGGATAAAAACAGCTTATTTTGTGTTTTCAAGTCTGTTTTTTTTCTTTTGTTTTTAATAAAAATTAATATAAATATTCAAGCTCTTCAACAAAGCCTGCTGAGATTATAATTGAGATTACATTCGACAAATGAATCAATTTGAGAAGAATTGGCATATTGGCATGCTTCTTTGAAATGGTAAAAACAGTTATGTCTATATTTATTTGTCTTGGATTCTCTCATTAATGTTTTATAGCTTCCATCAAATATTGGGTTATTTTGCTAAATTTATCATTAACTAGGGTTATATTTGTTGCTACTAGAAAGTGCTGTCCTTTCCTTTACACATGTATGCATGTGGCTTGCCTCCTGCAGTCTGAATAAACTTGCTTATTAATTCTTAGTAGAATTTTGTATGTGCTTGGGGATTATGTGCACAATGAACATGTCTGCAGATAGAGATAATTTTATTTCTTTTCACAAACAAAGGCATAGTTTGTGTATTACACTTCTGCCCTGTTTGCCAAGGTCTGTAGCATTTGAAGTTTGGTTGTGTATTTTTTCTCATTATTAAGAAGTGGGAAATAGTTTTTTTTTTTTAATATTATGTGTAATACTTCCTGAAGATACCTCAAGTATTTAGCTAAACTCCTAGTTCAGTAATATTTCTCTATTTCAAGATTGTCCCATGGATTGTAATTTTCTTGTGCATGTATTGAGACGACTGTACAATTTTCCTTCCATTTTCAATTGACATGGACAACTATGATGCTTAGTTACATTTTTATTAATTAGAGTTTGCACTTGCATATTTTAAAAGATCCTAACTGTGACTTTGAGTACTATTTAATTATCTTGTTTTAGGATTTTGAGTTTGTTTTTGTTGTTGTTGTTGTTGTTGTTGTTGTTTTTACAAGTTTTTCTTTCTTTTGGTACATACGGAGCACAGACTTGATGAGTTAAGAAGTTCTCACTTTTATGCCTTTTAGAAGTTTCCATGAAATTGATTTTATCATTTCCCTAAATGTTTTACATAATTTCTCTTTTTTATTCTTTAATTTTTTCTACAGTCCAGGCTTTATCCCCCACCCAGACTGCCCTGACCACTCCCCATTTCCCATAAGTCCTCCCCTCTGTCTCCAAGAGGATGTCTTCATCCCCCCACCCCCACTTCACCAGACCTCTGCATTCCCGGGGGCCTCGTGTCTCTTGAGTGTTAGGTGCATCTTCTCACACTGAGGTCAGTCCAGGCAGTCCTATGCTTTATATGTGTCCCAGGCCTCTTATCAGCTGGTGTATGCTGACTGATTGATGGCTCAGTGTCTGAGAGATCTCGGGGGTCCAGGTCAGTTGAGACTTCTGGTCTTCCCATGACACTGCACTCCTCCTCAGCTTCTTCCAGCTTTTCCCCAAATTAACCACAGGAGTTCCTAGTTTCTGTCCACTGGTTGAGAACTAGTGTCTGCATCTGACTCTTTCAGATGTTGTTGGGTCTCTCAGAGAGCAATCGTGCTAGGCTCCTATCGGCAAACACACCCCAGCATCAGTAACAGTATCAGGACCTCACCTCCCCTTGAGCTGGATCTCAATTGGGCCTATCACTTGACCTCCTTTCCCTCATGCTCTACTCCATTTTTGTCCCTGCAGTTCCTTCAGACAGGAACAATTCTGGGTCAGAACTTTTGACTGTGGGATAACAACCCCATCCCTCCACTTGATGTGCTGTTCCTCCACTGGAGGTGGACTCTACAAGTTAACACTTCACACTATGGAGCACTTCATCTAAGGTCCTGCCATTTAAGTCCTGAGAGTTTTTCACCTCCCAGGTCTCCACTACATTCTAGAGGGTCCCCAATCTCCTACATCCAGAGATTTCCTGTTTCCATTCTTTCTGCTTGCCCTCACAGCTTCAATCCTGTTCCCCTCCCCAATAACTGATAAGGTTCCTCCCTTATCCTCCCCATCTCATTTACCCCTAAGGTCCCCCTTTTCTATGCTCCCTATGATTGCTTTTTTTTCTCTCTCCCAAGTGGGATTGAGGCATCCTCCCTTGGTCCCTTCAGGTTGTTAACATTCTTGAGTTCTGAGGATTGTGTCCTGGGTATTCTGTACTTTTTGGCTAATAGCAACTTATTATTGAATACATACCATGCATGTCCTTTTGGGTCTGAATCATCTCTCTCAGGATGATATTTTTCTAGTTCCATCTATTTGCCTACAAAACTCAGGATATCCTCGTTCTTAATAGCTGAGTAGTAGTCCATTGTGTAAATGAACCACATTTTCTGTATCCATTCTTCTGTTATGGGACATCTGGGTTGTTTCTAGGTTCTGGCTATCAGAAACAAGACCACTATGAACATAGTGAAGCACTATTTTGGATATTAGCTCTCTATGAGATGTGGGATTAGTGAAGATATTTTCCCCCAATCTGTAGGTTGCTGGTTTGTCCTATTGACAATGTTGTTTGCCTTACAGAAGCTTTCCAGTGTCTTGAGGTCCCATTTATCAATTCTTGATCTTAGAACCTGAGCCATGGGAGTTTGGTTTAGGAATTTTCCCTGTGTGCCAATGAGTTTTAGGCTCTTTCTTAGTTTCTCTTCTATTAGATTCAGTGTTTCTGGTTTTATGTTGTAGTCCTTGATCCACTTGGACTTGACCTTTGTGCAATGTGAAAAATATGTATCAATTTTCACTTTTCTACATATAGACAGCCAGTTAGAACAGCACAATTCATTGAAGATGCTTCCTTTTTTCTATTGTATATTTTTGGCTTCTTTGTCAAAGATCAATTGTCCATAAGTGTGTGGTTTTATTTTTGGGTCTTCAACTCTATTCAATTGATCAAGCTGTCTCTGTACCAATACCATGCAGTTTTAAATCACTATTGCTTTTGTAGTATAGTTTGAAGTCAAGGATGTTGATTTCCCCAGAAGTTCTTTTATTGTTAGAAATTGTTTTTGATATTCTGAGTTTTCTGTTTTTCCAGATGAATTTGATAATTGATCTTTCCCTGTCTTTGAGGAATTGTGTTGGTAGGATGGCCGTTTTTGCTATGCTAATTCTACCAATCCATAAGCATGGGAGATCTCTCCATTTTCTGAGGTCTTCTTTGATTTCTTTCTTGAGAGCCTTGTCATTCTTGTTATACAATCTTTCACTTCTTTGGTTACAGTTACCCCAAGATATTTTATATTATATGTGACTATTGTGAAGAGAGTTTTTTCCCTAATTTCTTTCTCATCCCGTTTATAATTTGTATAAAGGAAGGCTACTGAGTTATTTAAGTTAATTTTATATCCTGCCACTTTACTGAAGTAGTTTATCAGCTGTAGGAGTTCTCTGGTAGAATTGTTGTAGTCACTTATGTATACTATCATGTCATCTGCAAATAGTGATACCTTTATTTCTTCTTTGCCAATTTGTATCCCCTTGATCTCTTTTTATTGTCTTAATGTTCTAGCTAGCACTTCAAGCACTATATTTAATAGATATGGGGAGAGTGGGCATCCTTGTCTTGTCCCCAGTCTTAGTAGAATTGCTTCAAGCATCTTTCCACTTAACTTGATAGTGGCTACTGGTTTGCTGTTTATTGATTTTATTACGTTTAGTTATGGGCCTTGAATTCTCTCCAATACTTTTAACATGAAATTGTGTTGCATTTTATCAAATGCTTTTTCATTACATAAGGAGATGATCATGTGTTTTTTTTTTTTCCTTTGAGTTTGTTTAGATAGTGGATTATGTTAATAGATTTTCATATATTTAACCAACTTTGCATCTCTGGCATGAAGCCTACTTGATTGTAGTGAATGATAATTTTGATGTGTTCTTGGATTTGGTGTGTGAGAATTTTATTGAGGAATTTTGCATCAATAATCTAAAAATAAAAACATGACTTTTACTTTACATTAGATGATTAACTACATGTTGACTTTCTTTTTCATGTCTATATGTGTGGGTATATTTTTGCATGCTTGTGAGTGTGTAGGTGTAAGAATATATGTTCGTGTGTGTGTGTGTGTGTGTGTGTGTGTGTGTGTGTGTGTGTATTTATGCATATATCTGTGGTGTGTGTGTGTGCACTTATAGATATTGGTGAGGAACCCAGAAAGCACCATGAGTTTCATAAACAAAACACCATTCATCTCCACTGAGACTTTTTTTGATTGGCCTGGAGCTCACGGGTTACACAACACTGAGTTGACAGTGAGCTATGGTGATGCTCCTGCCTCAGCCTCCTGAACATGGGGATTCAAATGTTTGCTCACACTACAGGTATTTTATGTGTGTTTAGGGGACTAAAGTTGGCCTCTCATGTTTGCCAGGAATGTCTTTATCAGTTAAGCAACCCATTCTGAATTTCTTAATTATTATAGGAATACAAAGTTCACTTGATCTGGAAGGCAATTTAGTATTACTTTTATGCTAAGAAATCTATTTTACTCAAGTTGCCAAATTCATTATCATAAAATCTATAATGCTTCTTCCCAAGAGATATGAATCTGGGCTAAAGATCCCTCATATGACACTGTTGTTCGACCTTTAAAAATATTACTTATAATGTGTAGAAAAGTTTGTCAATTTGCTGATTATTTGTGTAGAAACAAGTTATATTTGGTATTAATTTATTTCTACCATCTTTATTGAACTTTTACTTTCCTATTTATTGGTTGAATGATATTAGGTTTTATCTCTATCTACTTTTGGTTTTGGCTCTTTCTTAATGGGAAAATTTGTTTTATCTGTGGTTTATATCAAAGTAATAAGCATTTAGTGGATCATAAAGGAATAGTTTATTTCAACTGTGATTTTATTTTTTTTATTTTAATTAATTAATTTATTTTTTACACTCCATATTTTATTCCCCCTCCCTGTCCACCCTCTGACTGTTCCCATATCACATAACCCCTCTCTAGCCCCCTGTCTGCACATGGATGTCCCCACCTCCCACTCCACCTGATTTCTAAACTCCCTGGGGCCTCCATTCTCTTGAGGGTTGTGTGCATCCTCTCTGAATGAACAGAGACCAGACAATCCTCTACTCTATGTGTGTTGGGAACCTCATATCAGTTGGTGTATGCTGCCTGTTTGGTGGTCCAGTGTGTAAGAGATCTCAGGGGTCCAGGTTTGTTGAGACTGCTGGTCCTCCTACAAGATCACCCTTCTCCTCAGGCTTTTTTATGCCTTCCTGGAATCAACAACAAGGGTCAGCTGTTTCTATCCATTGGTTGAGTGCAAATATCTGCATCTGACTGTTTCAGATGCTTTTTGGGTCTTTAGGAGGGCAGTCATGCTAGGTCCCTTTTTGTGAGTACTCCATATCCTCAATAATAGTGTCAGGCCTTGGGACCTCCCCTTGAACTAGATCCCACTTTGGGCCTGTCACTGGACCTTCTTTTTCTCAGGCTCCTCTCCATTTCCATCCCTGTATTTCCCCCAAGTTTCTGGTGCATTCTGGAGTGTCCCACCAACCTCCTATTTCCTGAGGTTGCCTGTTTCCATTCTTTTTGCTAGCCCTCAGGACTTCAGTCATTTTCCTCTCACCCAATATCAGATCAGGTTCCCTTTCCCCCCCTCCCCTGTCCAGTTTCAATCTTGGGTACCTCCCTTCCTCCCCACTTGTGATTGCTTTCTTCTCTCTCTCAAGTGAGTCTGAGGCATCCTCACTTGGACACTTCAACTTGTTGAGCTTTTTGAGTTGGGAGACTGTATCTTGGGTATTCTGTACTTTTTTGTGGCTTAGACCCACTTATTAGTGAATACATACTATGCATATCTTTTGGGGGCTGAGTTACCTCACTCAGGATGATATTTTCTAGTTCCACCCATTTACCTGCAATACTCAGGATGTCCTTGTTCTTAATATCTGAGTAGCATTCCATTGTGTAAATGAACCACATTTTCAGTATCCATTCTTCTGTTGTGGGATATCTAGGTTGTTTCCAGCTTCTAGCTATCAGAAATAAGGCCACTTTAAACATAGTGGAACATGTGCCCCTGTGACATGGTGGGGCACTGAAGACCCATAACTAAAACCACATACTTACAGGCTCTTGATCTTTGACAAAGATGCCAATATTATACAATGGAAAAGAAAAAGCATCTTCAATAAATGGTGCTCATCTAACTGGCTGTCTGTGTGTAGAAGAATGAAAATAGACTGATATTTGTCACCTTGTACAAAGCTCAAGTCTGAGTGGATCAAGGACCTCAACATAAAACTAGATACCCTGAGTCTAATAGAAAAGAAAGTGGGAAAGAGCCTTGAACTCATTGGCACAGGGAGAAATTTTCTAATCATAACTCCAATGGCTCATTCTCTAAGATGAAGAACTGAGAAATGGGACCTCATGAAACTAGAAAGTGTCTGTAAGGCAAAGAACATAGTCAATAAGACAAATTGGCAACCTACAGACTTGCAAAAAGCTTCACTAACCCCAAATCTGATAGAGGGCTAATACTCTAATATAAAGAACTCAAGAAGGTAATCACCAAACAACCAAATAACCAAATCCAAAAATTGGGTAAAGAACTAAACTGAGAATTCACAACTGAGGAATCTAGAATGGCTGAGAAGCACCCAAAGAAATGTTCAAAGTCCTTAGTGATCAGAGAAAGGCAAATCAAAACAACCCTGAGATTCCACCTTATAATAATCAGAGTGGCTAAGACGAAAACCACAGGTGACAACACATGCTTGAGAGGATGTAGAGAAAGAGGAACATTCCTCCCTTGCTGGTGGGATTGCAAACTGTGATTTTATTTATGAATATTTTCTGTATTTAGGAAGTTCTAGTCTTTCATCAGGAAGAGTAATAAACGTCTTTTCTTCCTATCACTAACACAACTTTAAAGTGTGTGTTTTTAACTTTAAGGGCACTGCAGTAAATACTAGACAGAATATTGGGAAGGAGCATCAGCATCCAAAGTTATTGCAGAAGCAGTGGAAAGTCTGATGCTTTTATTTATTTATTATAGCTCTTGGGGAAAAATATCTCCTTTCTCTGAGGTTGTAAGCACTGCCATCTCCTGATGGAATCTCATGGGTAGCTTGATACCTAAGTAATAAATATAAAAGTAAAGAGAAAGAACCTAGGGAATTATCTAATACTCTCTGATTGAGTGTCTCACTGTACTGACTTCATTGTGTTGAAGCTCTGTCTGTTTGTACATACTGAGTAGTCACTCTGGGTTACACATCATATTAAATTCAGGATGACAGGTATAGTGTAATTAATTTATTATTAGATAACGTTTTTCTAATTTTCCCACCAGTGTTACTAACATTATAATCATAAATATTTTAATTTTTTCTCTGATATTTAAAACATCTATCTGTGAATATGGTTTTGTCAGTTGCTCAATCTCTTGATATCAGGCGAATGGGTTGAGATTTTTCTTCTCTTTTCATTTGCCTTGCAATAAAAGTAGAGCCTGAATTGAAGAAATGAGATTTTATTTTTATCTTCTATTATGCTAGTAATATACATGACTGAGTGAATCTCATCAGGTAATGTTTGAAACCACTGTTGGTATGACAATACATTTAAATATCTTTTTCAAGGAAAGTGTTTAGCACTGGAACCTACATGCTAGTAACATATCTGAGTTAGTGATCTACCTTCATTATCAAACCTACACTTTGTCACTACCCTGAAGAAAGCTGAAAACAATCTCACTGCTTCTGACTGGGAATTTTGGGCAAATCCTAAGTTTATTTCTAGTAGTATGATCTTTGTTCTGGCCCATTCTCTTATCATAATTAAGTCCAATGTATTGAGAGCTTATTATGATTCTATCTTATAGTATTATAGTTTTAGTCTGGAATGTTTCATAAGGGGGGCACATATTAATGATGTTATGCCCAACTTTGTGATCTTGAAGGGGAATAAAATCTATGAGACATAAGTCTTCCTGGGAATTCATCCAGTATTCTGCACCTCTCAGAGTGCTATAAAACCCAAGCCTCTTTTTAATTTTCTCTTCATCCTTTGGCACCTCTACTTCCAAGATATGTGGTTTGTCCATGTACTTCTCACAATTAATGATGTGATTCCTTAAAATAGTATCAACTCAAAGTGTACTAGATGACCTGACCTAATATTCTAAGCCAAATTTCTTTATCCTATAACTATTTTACTTGGGTTACAATGATATAAATCTAATTAACACCAATGTGCATTTCTACCTCAAGAAAGTTACTTCTGCATTTATCTACAAGAGGTCTACAGGGATAGTTTCCTATATTTTTTCCAGAAGATGGAGGCAAGTATGTGCCATCTTAGAATACCTGTAAACAACAAGAATGGTCTGTCAGTTTTCTAACAAAAAACAATACAATACAAACAAACAACAACAACAGCAACAAAAAATAGTGGGCTCTGTTTATATAAGCTAGTTCTATAGCCAAATAAGGTTTTCTTGTTTTTGTTGAATATTTACTTTTTTTTTCTTTTTATAGATGGTTTTATTCTCTTGCTTCATGGGTAATGAAAAACTGGTACATATCATTTCCTTATCCATGTCCAATGATGTCTTTGCTCGGCTTCTTGTACCCTCTATGGAATCTTTTCAATCTAACATTCTATATATCATGTTTTTGATGAACACCGAGTGAAGGGCCAAAGAAATAATTTTATAGATCAGTGAAGACTATCTTCTGTTACATGATACCATAATGCCCTACTGCTATGCAAATCCACCGTACTTGACTGAAAGCAATTTGCTAAATTTTAAAAACATTAAGTTTTATTTATAGGACATGGCTAAGAGAATGAATGCCTCTTTTTTTCCACTGTACTAACACTTGTGAGCTTATGTGCTCCATTTCTCTTGAAGATGGGGGTCATAATTTACATTTCTAGTTATCTCATGTCCTTATAAATGCAGGATTATGATGAGTTCTTTTGAAACAGCAATTTGATATTTTCATTAGCCTCTTCTGACTGTGCTAAGAGGAACAACATCCATATAAGTTCTTGACATTCTTTACAGAGGAAGAAGATCCTTGTCTTGGACTCCTGTGTTATTTCTGTCCAGTTGTATATGTTTTCTCTTCTTGTCATCCATGTACACATGCCACATATGTGAAGACATATTTTTCTTAGAATTGGAATTTACATGTGTTGATAGTTCATCAAATAGCAGGTAAATCTCCTTATTCCTCTGATTTATTTTTAATATGTATGTACAAATTTAAGTAGCTATCACAAAAAGAAATTCTTAATTTATATTAAATTGATCTCTTTGAGACAACCAGTTGTAATAGATACTCATTTGATAGCAACATGTAGAAGATATTTTTGTTTTGCTTTGTTTTTTTTTTTTCTTTTCTTTCTTTATACTTTTCTTCTTCCTTTTGAGACAGGATTTCTCTACAATACACTGGCTGTTTGGAACTCACTTTGTCAACAGGCTGGCCTCAAATTCACAGTTCTGCCTCCCAGTTGAAGGATTAAAAACATATATCTTCAAACTCAGACTATAGAAAGTATTTTTCAACTAAACATGGTTTTATACAAGAAGAGACAAGGGAAAATACTTTGAGTTTGAAGTGAACCCAATTTACATTTTAAATTACTTACATAATGGGGTTTTGTCTCAATTGAAAAAGAAAAAATGAAAAAGAGGAGTAGGAAGATGAGAAGAGAGAAAAATTATGAATGAATCTAGCTCCTTACAGCATTATTGTAGCTAAGAGTTTACCTGATACTACCCTTTCTCCTACTTCATTCCCATGAGGCTCTCTCACAAAATTATAGTTTTAAAAGAATTAGGAATGCCTGTGTTAGGGCTATCACTGCGTTAAACTTTAGGCTCATTTTTTTCTGTTACACACTGAAAAGAGAAAGTTCAGTTAACAACCTAAGGGCTTGACCTCATGGTCTATGTGCTGGCATCCCGGGGCTTTACAAAATGAGTGATATCCCCAAAGTACATAACCCAAATTTCACCGTTGTGACAACCCTTAAAGCAAAGTAGAGCTCTGCCCATGGAAAATAAAAAAGTTGTTACACAATGAAAGTTGCCATTGAAGAATTTTTCACCTGTTACCTGGCAAGTTCCGGTCACTACAAATAAAAAAATTCTCTAACTTGACTCTTCAAAATGTTTTTGATAGTTCATTTATGAGAGAGATACAGGAAAGATACAGAAGCTAAAGGAAGAAAGAAGAAAAAATGACATCATTATTTGCATTTGTCTCATCAACTGGGGCCTCAATTAATATATCTCAAACAGCCTTAGGACAGTGCCAAAAAAGATTAATTTGAAAGTGATACACCCTATCTTTTATCTGAATTGTATGACAGACATATTGTGAAGCTGAAAAGCTGATAATTTAGTAGTCAACAGCATCAAATAAAATTTCTACACTGTATGTCTATAAAAGAACATCTTAGCAATAAGGCAGAGCAAATATGCTTTAAAACAGTGCAGTCAGCAAATCTGCTCCAGGTTTTGAAATATCTGCCATCAACATTTATTAGAAAGAAACTATAATATATCAGCAATATAAAAAGCTCCATCTTCATCAACATTGCTTTATTATAGGCACTAATTTTTTTTTCAAAATCCCTTAGATTCTTTGCAAAACACCTGCTGAACTTAAAGAAATATGGTGAGTACTTGCAAAGAGACAGATGCAGCTTAATCACATAATACTGAACTTGACTTCATTGTTTAACAATAAATGAACTGAACACAGCAGTATAGAAGGCCTAAGTCTTCCTTAAATTTGTACAAATTTTCATGAATACATTGTGATGATTTCTTCTTCATCAGGGTTGAGGATACAAACAAATAGCTATTATAAGAATCTAATTAAAATGAGATTCAAATAAAATTAAATCACATGCAAAATCATGGTCTGAAATTAACTCCCTTCTTCCCCTTTTCCTCCTCCCACCTATTTCCATTTTCCTAGCTGGCTGCTTTCTGTCTACTTTTCTCGTTGTAGGTCTAACCACGCACCCACCCTTCCATTCATCCATTCATCATGCTCTGTTTATTCTATCAGATTACTTGAAAATTTCATGTTATGGATGAACCTGCTTGAAGGTCAGGTAGGATGGCATTATAGCTCAGTAAAAGATGGAAATAGAATAAGAAAAACCAATTTCTCATTCTCTTTTCTGCTGCTCATGATTAGTTCTATATGTTGATTGATTTTTGGTGCCAGGTTAAGTCGATTTCAATGAATTTCACTCACCCAGAGTTGACCAGATTAAGATCCGTAATTGTTTACCCATATCACTTTTTCCTTCTATCTTCCCTCTTTTTAACCCATACATGTGGAGGGAATCTTATTTTCAATGTGTGGGAAAGTGTCTACCTGTATCTATCTGTATTCACAATCCCTAATAAATTAACTATTCTTCATTGATTTTTATTTACATTGTAATGGTAAATAATAGTACTTTAATTTTACTTCTTCAGATAAGCTGCGTGCTTGAGAAAACCATAAAACAATGAAAGCTCATGAATATTCATATCAATGACTACACAGCATTATAGTCATAATCTCTGAAACTAGTTCTCACCAGTTCAGAATTAATTATCAAGTTCAGTTTTAATTGCATTCTTCTAAATTACAATCCCCTCCCCCCAAAAGAGACTATAATGAATTATCTGGTAAGTACTTTACTGGGACTAATTCGTCAAGAAGAGAAGAACCCTGAAATCCCATTCTTAATGTCTAATAACCAAACAAAGGCGTATGATCCCGAGCCCACGTTCTAATCCTTGTTATCCAGTGTATTAGACATTTGCAGCTGCTTCTTGGGGTTTAATATCTTCCATTTTCACTCAGGATTCACTAAGAATTTAATTGAGTTTAGGAAACTTTTTATTAAAAATTAAACCGTAAACACTCATTATTTTTGCTTTCTTGTTCTTGTGAAACTGAAACAGCATGGAGAAAGGTGTACTTAATGGAGCAAACCCCGAAGAGCATCTCTGACTCAGAGTGTTGGCACACCTGGATCATGCCGAGATTAGACATGTTTCTATACTAACATTTCATCCTCTTTGGAAAGGAGATCAACTTAAGTCTTCCTGTCAGAATGTTAAATTATAGTTTAAAAGTATTTAGAAAAAGTAAGTGAGCCATAATACCCTTTAATTTTGTAATTAATATTTATTTTTTGAAATTAATATTTCATTTTTACTTTCCTTCCTCTAATACATCTACTTACACTGTACTCTTCTTCAAATTCATGGATTATTTTCAGTTATTGTTTTATACTTCACACACACACACACACACACACACACACACACACACAAGTGTGTGTGTGTATTCCTAAACATATAAATATAATATTTTCAGTTCATATACTGTTATTTGTATATATATATGATTTCAGAGATGATCACTCTGTATTATATAACTAGCTGGTATGTTCTTGCCTGGGGAAGAATATTTTTCTCATTGCCAGCATTTCTTAGTCATCTGTAGTTCTTTGTCTAGATTTGAGGATCCATGAGATTCCCCCTTTCATATTAGCATATACTTTAGTGTTCTTGTTCATTTCTTGCCTAGGCAGCCATGCTGCTTAGGCCTCAAGGGTATAGATTCCATGATATTTCTAGACGATGTGATCTGATGGCAAACTTTCTGATACTTTTTCTGTTTCTGATGGAATTTCTGATGAGTTTTTCTGTGAGCCTTAGAGTCAGGAGTTGCATTGAACATGTATCAATTGGCCCTGAGCTCCATACAACATTCATTCTCTGCATTTTCTTTAGTTGTAAATCCCTATGATATGAAATGAACTGCATGTGCTTCAAAGAAACATCTCTTTGATAAGGTGTGAAAGCCACACATATATGAAGGTATAAGAACAAAAATTTAGTGTGCAGTTAAAATCATGTTGGTTAATAAAGTATCAATTAGCCAGGCAGTGGTGGCTTTAATCCCAGCACTTGGGAGGCAGAGGCAGAGGCAGGAGGATTTCTGAGTTTGAGGCCAGCCTGGTCTGCAAAGTGAGTTCCAGGACAGCCAGGGCTATACAGAGAAACCCTGTCTCAAACAAAACAAAACAAAACAAAACAAAACAAAACAAGTATCAATTATAAACTATCATCTGTGATTTATGAATTCATCTGCTCCATATACTTAGCTATGTTTCCAGTACTTGGCATGAGTTGCCTCTTATTGAGTTGGCTTTAAGTTCAAATGTAGTGATTTTGGTTACTGCTAAGATATGCATGCCACCCCTGCAGACTTATTGTGATGTACTGTTTATTGAAGATTGTTTCTGAGTAGTACTGATGGTTGTTTTCCTCTTTGAAAGCTTGCACAGAACTTTCTGTGTGGGTCAATGGGCTATGTTAAGACAGGCTAGTCACCAGTTGAGTTGAGGTCTGAACCCGGGCAGAACCCAATGGGTGGTAATTCCTACCTCCATGGGATGGAAAGTGTTCCCTCGTGTGTCCTGGACCCCTGGCTCCTGTTGAAGTTACCACCTCCACAACCTCCACAGGAGAAGCATGTGGCTTTCAGTCATGTAGAAACTGTCCCAAGCTTCTGACCTTCAAGCTAGACTCCTCCCAGTTACCTGGCAACTGGAAGATAACACAGCCCACTATAAGGGGGGCTGCTTGGCCCCTTCTCGCTCTCTTAAGCTTTTACTTTCCTTACTCTTCCTCTTAATCTAGCCTTCCTTCTCTCTCTCTCTCTCTCTCTCTCTCTCTCTCTCTCTCTCTCTCTCTCTCTCTCTCCCTTTCCCCCCTTCTCTCCTCTTGGCCATGGCCAGTCTCTCTCTCTTTCTACCTTTTCTCTTTTCCCCTGCCTTTCTACAATAAAACTCTAAAACCATAGACTGTCTCTGTTCATCGAGGCCCACTGTGCTTGGATGATGAGATAGGCTTTCTTCTAGTGAGCCACTTCGAACCTCCCTATGGAGGGCCATCCTGTGCTCCAATCATGGACCTGACTTAGGACCCTTGCCTGCATGGGAACCTCTCTCCCACTGCCCTCTCATCTCATATCTCTGGCGCCGGGTGCTGCTCCGGGGCCCGTCTTCTGTTCCCATCTTCTCTGCTGTATCCAGGGTGAGATGCTGGAGACTGAGAACCTGGTATGGGGGCTGCCCCTTGTCCAACCCCCACCAAGTGGGGTCAGTGGCCAGATGCTCACCTGGTGCCAAGATAAAAGCATCCTGCAGTCCTCCCACATCTGCCTGCATAGAGCACAGGAACTCTGGATGGACATGGGGTGTCCCCCTCCCCGCATTTCCCTACACCCACAGCCCAACACTTCTCATCCCATAAAACTACTCTTCATGGAGTATGTTTTCCATTTTAGACCCCAGCTTGAATTGAATTCTTTGGATGGTGTGTTCAAAGTGTAATGTATCTTCAGTAATAAGAACTTATCTTTAACTTCCAAAAGGTGAACAGGGGCAATGTAATATTTTGTGAATCTCTTTTACTACATTGACCAACAAAAGAGTTTCTTATTCTTGGTTCTAGAAATTATTAGATAGAATAGTCTATTACTTGAAGGTCATAGCAATATCAGCCTAGATAGGATACATTTCAAATATATTCACATATATATGTGTGTGTGTTTGTGTGTGAGTGTATCATATGTAATCTTAGGCAAGTAGAAAATAATGTGATTCCTTATGACTATTTCAGATATTCTTACTTTTATTTTACCATCTTCCCTATTTCTTTTGTATCAATCTCCCTATTTTCCCCTAATTAAATTCCTGTATTTCCCTATTTACCTTTTAAAGTCACCTCTACCTTTTTCTACACTGTCTATTGTTCCCAACCATAATTCCTTTTTACTTTCTGGATTTCTCGAGTTATACTAGGATATACTCACAACTGAAAATTTTCAGCTAGTAGTAACAGAGGAGAGAATATAAGCACCATTTTTTTCTTTCTAGTTTTGAGTACTCACTCACTATGATCCTTCTTAGTTCCATCCATCTACCTGTCAATCTCATACATTCCTTTCTCCTTATAGCTGAAATGTCATCCATGGTGTATATGTCACACATTTTCATTAGCCACTCATCAGCTGAAGGACATGTAGGTTCCTTCCATTCCTAGGTATTGTGAATAAAGTTTCAATGAACACCAAGCCATAATATTGTTATAATAATTAAATGATAATATATTACAATAAATAAAGGTAAAGAAATAGTCGGAATTCTTAGTATCAGTAAAGTGCAAATCGAAATTAGATTAAGAATTTATCTTACATATGTCGAAGAGGCAAAGAGCACTAAAACAAATGATATTACATACTGATGAGGATGTGAAAGAGGGAGAATTCAATCATTATTATTTGGAATACAAACAGCTGCTATGTAAATCAAAGTGGCAGTTCCTCAGAAAGATGGGAATAGATCTACCTAATGATTCAGCTACACTACTCTTGGAAATAAACCCAAAAGATGTTTCATCCTACCACAGAGACACTTGTTCCATCATATTCATTGCTGTTCTAATCATAATAGCCAAAAGTTGGACACTGATGAATAGATAGTAAAGATGTGGTAATTTTTCCAATGGAATATCATTCAGATGTTAAGTATGAAATGGAATGTAAATAGATGGAGATAGAAATAAATCATCCTGAGTAAGACAACCCAGACTGAATAAAACAAATACTTTATTTTTCTCTTATATGAAGATGTGGGATTTTAAACCTTTTGATAAACATATTACAATCTATATAACCACAGATTTAGTTATTGAATAAGGGTCTTGGGGGAGTAGGCTATCTGAAGGAAGGGGAAATAATAGTGGAAAGACAGGCTGTGAATACTGGCATGGGAGACTAAATTGGATGTGGGATGGAAAAGAGGAACAGGAAAAGAATATAAAGAGGAACAACAGATACAAAGGGCTATTTGGAATCAGGGTCATATGGAAACTATGTCTGTAGACACTTCTTAAAATACATACATATAGGAAAGAGATGTAAGTAAAGTATCAGAATAATATAGGAGAGAATGTCACAATGAGACATCTTTCACCAGCCAGTGAAAACTCCAGAATGGGTTAGATCTAGCTCAACTGTTGACCAAAAGGACCACACAAAAACTCTTAATCATCTCAGGCTATTAACAAGATATTTCCTACTCTCCACATACTGATGGTAAGAATGTATTGTTGAAAAAATAATTACATAACTTATCGAACATGGATAAGTCAATGATGGTGCTTAACTAGAACTTTCACCCTACTGACTAGTTTTTATTTCTCTGGAAGGTACTCTGCAGGCCAAAAAAAAAGGATAGAGGTAAACACAAACCCAGCTACTAACCATTCAATCTACAATTGTAACCTGCCTGCTAGATGTGTTAATGAAATAGTCACACGAAGTTTGTGAGAGTAACCAACCAATCTCTGATGAGATATAAAGCCCACTTCATGAGATGGAATCCATACCTGATATTGCGTGGGTAGCCAAGTGCCTAAAACTAGATAGGTCAGAGACCTAAGAGAAAAACAAATGCTACTGTTCTGATAAAGAAATGTAGTAATAAAATGACTCCTAATGACATTTGATGAATTCACAAATCAGTGTCTTGATCAGCCTTACATTATCAGCAGATAGGAAACAATATGGAGACAGACAACCAGACAACATACAGAAAATGAGAGACCTTGTAACATTCAGTCCTAAATGTGATGTCTCCAATAAGCCCCTCTACCAGGACCCAGCAAACAATGTGGAAGAAAAATCAGAAAGATTCTTAGAGTCAGAAGTGAGAGTGACTACAAGGATAGTACCTATTATAATAGGCCCAATGTACATATGAATTCAAAAAGACTGTGACACTAGAAACAGGCTTGTACATATTCAAGCCAGATGAGGTACCAGCTCTAAGAAAGGGAAGTTGAGACAAGCTCATATTCCTAGTATATCTGTAAGTGATACCTGCTTCCAAAGGGGGAAAAATAATTTCTCTAATGGTATCTCACTGGGTATGTCAACCACACTTAAGGAAAGACCACATATCCAGAACTAGATGAGCAACAGGAAACACAGTCAATAGGATTTTTTTTCTCAAATTGTTTTGTTTGGAAACATTTTGGGTTTTGGTCGGTTGTGTGTGTGTTTTGTGTGTGTGTGTGTGTGTGTGTGTGTGTGTGTGTGTGTGTGCGTGTGTGTGTGTGTGTGTGTGTGTAACATGTATGTATTTGTGCTTATTATGTTTTGGATTTGTTTTATTTGTTTACCTTTTTGCTGTCTAGAGAGAAAAAAGGACATGGAGTTGGGTAGATGGTAAGTCAGGATAGATCTGCGAGAATTTGGCAGAGGGAAAAAAGCATGATATACTATATGAAAAAATTCAATAAAATATTTAAAATGCCCTGAAATAGTGGAAGGTTGAACTATAACTCTTACTAAAGCTTATTTTATAAAAATTCCAAGGTAATGTTTATTATGCAGAATGATATATGATCTATGATATCTAGAAAAATTTCAGTGCATATTTAAAGGAAGACTGAGATCCAGCAATCCTTTTTGATCTGATAGTGCGACCTCAAGCAAAGACAGACAATCATCATTTATTACAAAGCTTTCCTTCTCTCTGAGTAACCAGCTTTGAAAGCTCAACAACCATAGAACATCCAAGAAACAGAAAATCTCAGCACCTGGCCTGGCAACTCGCCTCTGTTTAGCTGTGAACTGGACATATTTTAGAGATTTTCTAGTTATCACATCCAATGTTGACCGGGAACATTAGGGAAACGATGAGCAAAAGAAAGGTGTTTTACATGGTTAAGTATGGCAGACATAACTTAGCCAGAAGAAAGTAATTATCTAAGTAAACACAAAAGTTATAAAGGAAGGAATCTATACCCACTCAGGGTTTGATGCGAATGAATCAGTAAAAAATGGAAATATAAACCTTGGGAAGTCCTTGGAGAAGCACCTGCCTTAAAACCAACAACCGGCCTATGTTTATGCAGAGATGCAGTAACCATGGTGAAAACTTTGTTTTTACAAAGTTCTGAACATGTAGAAACATAGATCTATATATTGAAAGGAAAGAAGTATTCAAACATTAAGAACAAGGGGAGCTGCATGGGAGTTATCCCACCTCTCAGTCAGGCAGCTGAAGAAAGATGAGAAGCTCTTCAAGGCCATCCTGAATCCATTGTAAGAACTGGTCCATAAAATCCAAAGCAATAGAACAAAATCCTAACAGTAACGTTTAACCCATGATAGCTCAGCTCATGGGTGTCTAAACAAGACCTGAGCAGTGACACTAATATAAAAAGAAGGGGGAAATCTCAGAGGCACTACCAATATACAAAGAAGTACAGGCAACTTAAGATGTCTGATGACAGGCAGTGAAATAGTCTTCCTGAGGGATGAGCTCCTAACTGTTATCCAATACCCATTGGTCAGCCCAAAATATCAGCATGGTTTTATATATATATATATTCCACTGATGCTAGAACAGACTATTCACTATTCACTTAGGGGTGCAATATCCACCCGACAGACTATTCACTATTCACTTAAGGGTGCAATATCCACACGCAGGAAGGCTGGCAACAGGCAACAGGTTCAATGACATCTCCTTCTCCAGTTGTTTGGGGGACCTGTGTGAAGACCAAGGTGCATATCTGCTACATATGTATAGGGACATATGTCTAGCCTGTGTTAGATCAGGCTTTGATTGATGATTCAGTCTCTAGGAGCTACCAAGGTTCCTGATTGACTCTGTTGGTCTTCCTATGGAGTCCCTATCCTCTTTGGGTGCATCAACCTTCCTTATCTAGGAATCAATTCCAGTGATTTCTCAGAAGATTGGAATAGTTCTACCTGAAGACCTGCTATACAACTCCTGGGCATATACCCAAAGATGCTCCATTATCCCTCAATGACTATAAGTTCATAACAGCTTTATTCATAAAAGCCAGAGACTGGAAAAAACATAGATGTCTCTCAACTAAAGAATGGATACAGAAAATGTGGTATATCTACACAATGGAATACTACTCAACCATTAAAGACAATGCCATCATTAATTTCATAGGCAAATAGATGGACCCAGAAAATATCATCCTGAGTAAGGTAACCCAGACCAAAAAGATATCATGGTATATATGTACTTATAAGTAGATATTAGCCATAAACTATACAATAACCAAATTATTATCAAGAGATCCAAAGAAGTCAAATACTAAGGAAGACCCAAGGAAGAATATTTGAATCTTTTTCAGAAGGGTAAACAAAATAGATACTAGAGAGTGATGGGTCAAAGAGGGGATGGGGAGGGAAGCAGGGCAGGTGGAGGAGATCACATGTAGGGAGAGCAGTAGACAGAGAAGGGAGATTGGTGGCAGGGACAATCTCTAGGAGATACCAGAGAACTGGTATGAGGAGAGCCCCAAGAGTGTCTAAGGAGGCAATTCTAGCTGAGATCCCTAGCAGTGGGGTATATGGATCCTGAATTGATCACTCCCTGTAGCCCCGCAGGACTCCCAGTGAAAGAATAAGTATAGCAACCACCCATAGTTCTTGACTTAAAATGTGTCTACCTACAAGATGTTCAGGGACAAAGACAGAGCAAAGACTGGGGGAATTGCCAACCTATGACTCCCCCAATTTGAGGCTCATCCCATGGGCAAGAACCAATCTAAGACACTATTAATTATACTCAGTTCGGTTTACAGACAGGAACCTATCATAACTGTCTTCTGAGAGGCTCCACCCAGAAGCCAGTAGAGAGAGAAACAGAAACTCATATATAAACATTGGACAGAGGTTGAAAAATCTTACAGAAGACTTCTTTGAGTTAAAGGTTTAACTTGAAGTACCAGTGGCTGGGGAGTCTCTGTCTCAAGCTTAGGACAACAGGGACAACAGAGAGCTCTGAGTAGGAACTAGGTTAGGTGATCAGCAACACAGCTTCTTAGAGCTCTCCAAATGAGAGTGCAGAAACGCATTTGTTCAGAAATGAGAAGGACACCAGATCCACCAGTGGGAAGATATAGACGAATCAGTCTTTTATTCCACATTTGACCCTAAAATAACCTGGGAATTTAAGAAAGGCACTAACAGAGATGAAAGTGGGAATACTGATTCAAAGATCTCTCTAAGGCTTGCTTGGGGGATTCAGCCCCCTCTGTGTCATCAAAATGCCCATATAGACAGCCATAACAGCAGAGCACATGCTTTCTTTCACGTTATTTATGTGGTAGAAATTTGGAAATACCATTAGATCTTTTTTTTGATTGTTTTTGTTTATTTTAAAGAGAAAGATTTATTGTCAAAAGTAAACAGTCAGAGAGAACCTCCAAGAGGATGTCCACCCCCTCTACCCCCACACCCTACCCCACCAGACCTCCAAACTCCCTGGATTCTCCAGTCTCTTGAGGGGTTAGGTGCATCTTCTCTGACTGAATCCAGACCCAGCAGTCCTCTGCTGTATATGTGTTGAGGACCCCATATCAGCTGGTGTATGCTGCCTGGTTGGTGGGCCAGTATTTGAGAGAACTCGGGGGTTCAGGTTGAGACTGCTGGTCCTCCTACAGGGTCACCCACCTCCTCAGCTTCTAGCTTTTTCCTAATTCAAACACAGGGGTCAGCAGTTTCTGTTCATTGGCTGGGTGCAAATATCTGCATCTGACTCTTTCAGCTGCTTCTTGAGTCTTTTAAAGGACAGTCATGATAGGTCCCTTTTTGTGAATGCTCCATAGCCTCAGTAGTAGTGTCAGGCTTTCAAACCTCCCCTTGAGCTTTGACTGTGAGATGGCAACCCCATCCCCTTCCTTGATGTCCTGTATTACTGCTGGAGATGGGCTCTAAAGTTCCCTCTCCCCACTGTTCCCGTAAAGAAGATTCCAGGGAGAGAAAGTCAGGACTCTCAGAGAATGGAGGGTCCTGAGACCATGTAAGACCTGCCAGGGGAGTTTGAAGACTCAAACAGACAAAGGTAAAAGCACGACCGGGTGTCCCGGAATCACGAAAAGGAGGTGGGTTATGGTCTAGTACAAGAGGAGACGGTGAGTTAAGGGTGAAAGGGATTCAGGTTCCCCCCTCCTTCGCCCTTGTGATTGCTTTCTTCTCCCTCCTTTTTTTTATTGCATATTTTTGCATCAATATTCATAAGCGAGATTGGTCTGAAGTTCTCTTTTCTGGTTAAGTCCTTGTGTGGTTTAGTTATCACAGTTAACTGTGGCTTCATAGAATGAATTAGGTAGTGTCCCCTCTGTTTCTATTTTCTGGGATAGTTTGAGGAATATTAGTATTAGGTCTTCTTTGAAGACCTGGTAGATTCTACACTAAATCCCATCTGTCCCTCGGCTTTTGTGGTTCGGAGATTTTTAATGACTTCTTCTATTTCCTTATGGAATATGGGCCTGTTTAGATAGTTTACCTGCTCTTCATTTAACTTTGACGTGTGATATATGTGTAGAAAACTATCCATTTTTTTCTAGATTTCCCAGTTTTATTGAGTATAGGATTTTGTAGTAGGATCTGATGACTTTTTGAATCTCCTCCATTTCTGTTGTTATGTCTACCTTTTCATTTCTGATTTTGTTAATTTGGATACTGCCTCTGGGCCCTTTAGTTAGTTTGGCTAGGGGGTTGTTATCCATCTTGTTGATTCTCTCAAAGAACCAGCTTTTGGTTGTGTTGATTCTTTATATTGTTCTCTTTGTTTATATTGAGTTTGACTATTTCCTGTGTCTACTCCTCTTGGGTGCCTTTGCTTCTTTTTGTTCTAGAGATCTCACGCATTAAGTTGCTAGATCTCTCCAGTTTCTTTGCCAGGTCACTCTGTGCTATGAATTTTCCTCTCAGCACTGTTTTCATTATGTTCCATAAACTTGGGTATGCTGTGTCAATATTTTAATTATACTCCAGGAAGTCTTTAATTACTTTCTTTATTTCTTCTTTGACCAAGATCTTATTGAGTAGAGTTGTTCAGTTTCCACCTGTATGTGGACTTTCTGTTGCTTTTGCTGTTACTGAAGATGAGCCTTAAGCCATGGTGATCTGATAGGATACATGGGATTGTTTCAATCTTCTTGTATCAGTTGAGAGTTGTTTTGTGATGAATTATATGGTTGATTTTGGAGAAGATACCATGATGTGCTTAGAAGAAGGTATATTCTTTTGTTTTATGGTGACATGTTCTGTAGATACCTCTTAAATCCATTTAGTTCATAACCTCTATTATTTTCACAGTGTCTCTTTTTAGTTTCTGTTTCAGTGACCTACCTGTTGGTGAGAGTGTGGTGTTGAAGTCTCCACTATAATTGTGTGGGATTCAATGTGTGTTTTGAGCTTTAATAAAGCTTCTTTTCTGAGTGTGGTTGCCCTTGCATTTGGGTCATATATATTCAGAATTGAGACATTTTCTTGGGTAGATTTTTCCTTTTATGAATATGAAGTATCTTTCCTCATCACACTTGATAACTTTTGGTTGAAAGTCTACTTTATTGGATATTAGGATGGCAACTCCACCTTTTTTATTGAGACCATTTGCTTGGAAGACCCTTTCCATCCTTTTACTCTGAGATAGTGTCTTTGTTATTGAAGTGTGTTTCTTGCATGTAGCAAAATGCAGGATCTTGTTTCCATATCCAGTATGTTATCTTATGTCATTTTATGGGTGAGGTGACTCCATTAACATTCAGTGATATTAAAGACAGATGACTGTTGGTTCCTGTTACATTTGGTTTTGTAGGTGGCTTTATGTGCTTGTGGTTCTCTCCTTTCAGCTTTGTTGTGAGATGCTTAATGTCTTTTCTTTGGGTTAGGTATCTTCCTTGTGTCAGAGTTTTCCTTCTAGGATACTCTGTAAGGCTGGATTGGTAGAAAGATTCTGTTTGAATTTGGTTTTGTCCTGGAATGTTTTGATTTCTCCGTCTATGTTGATTGAGAGTTTTGCTGGGTATAATAGCCTGGCCTGGCATTTGTATCCTCTTAGTCTGCATGACCTCTTCTGGCTTTCATAGGCTCTGTTGAGAAGACTGGTATAATTCTGATAGCTCTACCTTTGTATGTTACTTGGCCATTTTCTCTTGCAGCTTTTAATATTATTTCTTTGTTTTGTATGTTTGGTGTTTTGATTATCATATGATGAGAGGATGTTTTCTGGTCCCATTTATTTAGTGTCCTATAAGATTCTTGTAACTTTATGGCCATCTCTTTCTTTAGGTTGGGGGAGTTTTCTTCTATGATTTTGTTGAAGACATTTTCAGGTCCTTTGAGCTGAAATATTTGTTCCCCTCTACTCTTATTTTTCTTAGATTTGGTCTTTTCATTGTGTCCTGAGTTTCCTAGATGCTTTGGGTTAGAAGATTTTTATGTTTTCACTTTTCTTTGACAGTTGTGTCAGTCTCTTCTATGGTATCTGCTACACCTGAGATTTTCTCTTCTATCTCTTGAATTCTGTTGGTGATACTTACATCTGTAATTCCTGATCTCTTACCTAGGTTTTCCATTTCTAGGTTTGCCTCTGTTTGTTTTTTCTTTATTGTTTCTACTTCCATTTTTATGTCTTGAACCACTTTATACAATTCCTTCACCTGTTTTATTGTGTTTTCCTGTATTTTCATTTAAGAGATTTGTTTGTTTCCTCTTTCAGGGCTTTTGCCTGTTTACCTCTGTTTTCCTATATTTCTTCCAGTGAGTTATTTATATCCTCCTTAAAGGACTCTATTCTCTTCATGAGATAGGATTTTAGGTCAGCTTCCAGATTTTCAGATGTGTTGGTATATTCAGGGCTTGCTATGGTGAGAGAGCTGGGTTCTGATGATCCCCACATATATTGGCTTCTGTTGTTCATGGTCTTGTGATTGCCTCTCACCATTTGGTAATCCCTGGTCTTTTCTGGTCTTGGTGATTCTGTCTGGAGTCGGCCTCTTTTGTCCCTGGGTTACCTCAGGTCTCCTGTTAGGCCTGTGACCCTGGCTATAGCAGATGACCTGTGGGGCCTTCCAACTGTGGGCTCTTCAGAGGGGTAAATAAACTTCTGATCTGTTTTCCTGGTTTCAGTAGGTCTCCTGGGAGACCTTCAGACTGTTGGGTCTTCAGAAGAGTAGGCAAGCTATTGTCCTGTGTGAAGATGTTCTCCAGGAGTGGCCTATGGAGTACGGATTGTATTTCCCTGTGTGCAACAGAACTCCATGTAGGCTTTCAGTCTGTTGCATCAATTGCCCTGCATGCCACAGAGCCCCTGCTGGGGGTCTTCTGACTTTGATGTCTTTTGCCCTGTTGCTGTGTGTGCAGAGGAACTCCTGGGATGCCTTCAAGCTGCCTTCTTCAGGGGATCAGATGAGCTGGTGATCAGTTGCTCAGTTGCCCTGGGATGCCTTCATGCTGTGGTATCAGTTGCCCAAATGCTCTGAGTACAGCAGATCTTCTGGGATGGCTCAGGTTATGGTGTCTTCAGGGCAGCAGACTACCTACCAATCTATCTCAAGTAGAAAGGACTAGGTGGAAGGGGAGAGGTATTCTGGGGGCAGGGGTTTTGGGGAGTGATGTTTCCTAAATCCACTGGGCTCCCAGAGGGAGCTATGGAACTTTAGGAGGGTTCTTAGCATCTGCTCTAAGTTCAGTAGATCTTCTGGAATGGCTCAGGATATGATGTCCTCAGGATAGCAGACTAGCTAGCTGTCTGCCCCCACAGGGCCTGGTGGAAGGGGGAGATTAGATCTTTTAAGAAACTCTTCCTCCTGCTCTCTGGCCAACAATGATAGCATAGTATTTCACCAATGTAGCTCTGTTTGAAGTCAGTTTAAACAGACCATGAACAGTAAATATGGCAAAGGAGCAGATTAACATTTTTTTTTTATTCAGCCTCTATTTCTAAAGCAAGAAAATATCCCAGCTGTGTGATTTTCATCATCTGCTAAGTGAATCCCATCGCTGCCCATGTCGGGCTCAGACAGCAGATCCACTCTCTATGATTGGTCTTATCGAAAATAAAGTTTCTGAGCATGCCACTGGTTTTTGACACATTCATTCCATAATATATGAGACACAGTGAAGCTTCAGTCATTATTAAACATCTAACAAATGTCCAATTAGGAATACATAGCATATAGCATAAGACACAGCATGTGTTTTTATCAGTCTGCATTAGAATCATTACTAAAAGGACGGATGCAGTGAGCTGCTTTCATAGTGCTATGACAATGTGAAAACAGTGTGGCACAGAGGCGGAAACTGCTCTCTGAACATTGCTACCACACCTATCTTTGAATGTTAACACCCAAAGCAGAAAATTGTTTACATCTGAGAAGGAAAGGAACTGCCAATTAAAACATAAAACTGTGAGTTAAAATAAAGCATTAGTTTAAAGGGGTGACAAAGGAGAGGTGACTATACATTTTAAAGAGGATGAAATGAAACAATAGCGTTATGGCCACAATTGATTAATTGATAGCTGATGATTCAGGATTGATTGACTTTGCTTTGTTGCTATTTTCAGCCAACAGATTCTTAACAGCAGAAAATTCTTGAGTGTTCTTTTCTTATCTTTCAACAAAAATCCTGAAGACATTCACCTAAAAATCAACATACCTTTTACTTGTTTTGTAAAACTTCATATAGTAATTCTTCTCTCTAAGTTTTTACACAAGCATAAGTTCTTATAGCTTCCACTCCCAGCAACAAGATACAGAATAGCCCAAATGTGCTGGGCTAACTCTCACTAACTCTTTGTAACCACCCTGTCTCATTTCCCTAACAAGATAACACAGGCACTTAAGAGACAGCCTATCGTCTTCTTGTAGCTTAATTTGTACCATAAATTATTTCTATATTTACAGAATTGTCTTGGATGAAAATGTGACTTTAACATATTGGATATTGATTTACTGTAGCAGATACCAAAGAAAGAAAGAAAAAAAAAAGAAAGGAAACGAGAAAGAAAAAACCTGAAAAAGTTCACATTTTTCATGCTGATGAAGACTAGAGGCAATGAAGAAAACCAGCCTGCAGGTTACCCAGTGCACACACATGCCCATGAGGGAAAGAGTGATGGAAAGCTTGCAGCTCAGAAGCCCGTGAAATCATCTTCTTTATATATTCTCTTATAGGGGCTATCTCTCAAATCCCAGTGTCTTTAGCTTGAGTTCAATCCACTTGACATCTTATGGAGATATATGAGTCCCCAGCTCAGTGCAATGCTCTTTCCCAATGCATACTGGGTAATTACTCAGGATGAATAAACTGAGCATTTGTTTGGGGATAATAACACTCCCCTGCCTCTTGTACACTCAAGAGATGGTTTTGGGCTTTAGCCACCAACCCAAAACTCTTAATATTCTTTCTTTATTTAATTTTTATATGTGTCTTTTGTTCTGCTTCCTTCTTCTTGGAACTTACTGTTCTGCATACCATTTTAGGGAGTTCTGGAAATCACATCACAAATGCTAGAATCCTACCTTACATGTTTCCTTGCAACTAAAATTTAAATTTCCAAAGTTGATGCCTCTAATTTTGGTTCCATCCATCAAGTCAGAAGTGAATGCAGAGAAACAATGTGAAGACAGCCATGACACTGCAAACCACTTCCACTGGATAAGCAATTTGATCATATGGCCTCTGAGCGCTTTTCTTCCTTTTAAAGACCTTTGTGGACAGGCATGGAATCTGTAATAGGATATGTTAACTGACTGAATTATGCCCAGCCACCTGCCCATAACACTTGGCCAGTGTAGAGAGAACCCCGTTGCACTTAACAAGTATTTAGATGGTTGTTAAAGCCAAGCTTCTGGAACTTTCATTAACGATTGATTTGTCACTAGTTTTATTTTATTTGAGACTCTGACTTTTCTTTTACAGGCATATTAAGTTCTTCCCCTCCCAAAGCCTCTGCTGTGGTCATCCGGAGACAGCTTCATATGTAACAAACTTTTACAGAATGTCACTTTGACACAATGTGCACTTCTTTATGGTTTTGTGCACAGATCTTTCTATTTTTCCATTTCTCACTGTATTCTTCCTGCATGACATAAAAAGTCAATCAGAAAAAGGGTAGACAAGAGAAAAAGAAGTCATGGAGAATTTAGGTGAAACACGTAAATGTAAATGTCACAGTGACAGGAACTCTGAATAAAAGAAAAATTATTACTCTGATATGAGCTTTGAGGAATACAGTATGCAGTAGGATCCAGTATAAGAATCAATACTGAAAGGCATGCTAAACATAACACAGACATTCTGTAACACACACACACACACACACACACACACGATCATATATTTGTTAAATTAAATAAATATTTCATTAAGACACTTTGTTTAAAACTAAGAAAAATAAAATAACCTGGCTATGAAACCACTTATATATATAGCTTAAGGTAGAAATACAAAGCAGTATAGGGAAAAAAGTGAACTCGAGCCACCAGAGAACTCTTAGAATTATCTGGAAGGTATACAACTAAGTACAACTAAAAAAACTCAAAAACTGGCATCTGGAACTTTCAGAACCTAACAGGGATGACATTATTCGAAATCTTCAACACAAGGGAGATAGAACCTGCAGAGACCATATCCGGTGGATAGTCCCCAGTTGAGGGATGGGGCCACCCACCCACCTCAAAAATATTAATTCAGAATTCCTCATGTCAAAAGGAAATGCAGGGACAAAAAGTTCAGTAAAGACTAAAGGAAAAGCCATCCAGAGACTGCCCCACATAGGGATCCATCCCTTCTGCGGACACCAAACCCAGACACTATTGCTGATGCCAAGAAATGCTTACTGACAGGTGCCTGGTATAACTTTCATCTGTGAGTCTCTGCCAGAGCCTGACCAATACAGATGCAGATGTGCACAGTCAAACATTGGACTGAGCATAGGGACTCCAATGGAGAAGTTAGGGCAAGGACTGTAGGAGCTGAAGGGCTTTGCAAACCTATAGGATGAACAATATCAACCAACCACCTCCCCAAAGCTCACAGGAACTAAACTACCAACCAAAGAGTGCACATGGAGGGTACATGGCTCCAGCTATATTGCTTTATTGATCATCACTGGGGTGGGAGCCCCTTGGTCCTATGGAGGCTCGATGATTCAAGGTAGGGAAATGCTAGCTAGGGTGCTGAAGCAGGAGTGGGTGGGCAGGTGGGGGAGCACCCTTATAGAGGAAGGGGTAAGGAGATAGAGCCATTGTGGAGGGAAAGCTGGGAAGGGAAATAACATTTGAAATGTAAATAAATAGAACAACCAATAAAAAATGAGACAAACTCAAAAACTCAAATGTTGAATTCGTAAGATATTATAAAAATTGCTAGAGTGGAATAAATATACTTTAGTCATCTTTTCTCTTGATGACACCACCACACACAGAAAAAAATATATTGTTGTACCATGTGTCATGGCTAACTAAATAATTTACAAAGTTAAAAATGATACTCAAAAAATTATGGGGAGTTTTATTTTTAGCCTCATGAAAATACTTTTCAAAATGAGCCATTCTTCTCACAAATGTGATTTGAATTTGCATCCCAAAGCAGAACAGGTAGATTAGGCATGTAGTGACTCTTACCCAAGGAAATAATTTTTCAAACTTACCAATTTAGCAATAATACACATTGTTCAAGTTAGAAGGATTGCAGCCCAGAAGAGATAGAACACTGTCTTGAAACGTACAACAAATGATTATTTTTCAATGTTAGAAGCAATAGCAGAAATCTGAACAAATGGAGAGGCATAATATATTCATGGGTAGGAAGATTTACATTTCCATATTTTACCCACATTCAAATATAAGTTTATGGAGTCAGTGAAATCTCAAAGTCACAGTAGTACCTTCTAGGAAGCTTGATAAATGCTCACATACCTAAGTTATCTAGAAACTCTGCTACTGCATAAAGGGGTGCAATCATTAAAAATAAACTCTATTTTGAAAAAGCTAGCAGAAAGAGTTTTGCACACTTACATTATTAGCAGATTATGAAACTTTTTAGGAAGTAGACCAAACTTAAGCATTTCAAAGTATTTAAAAATCAAATGGTATCCTATAAATACAGGTAACACTTAAGCGCTTTTGAATTGGTTAACAAACAATTTAATTTAAAAATAAAACTTATACGAAAATGTGTATACCAAAATTTTAATATATACATATTGGAAAAGATTCTTTTAAAAAGAAGCAATGAACTTGCCAAGCAAGGAAGAGTATGTAAGAGAGCCCAGAAGAATGAAAGACAAGACAGAAACAATGTGCTTATATTATACTCTCAAAAAAATTAAAAAGAAATGATTTGTAAAGAAATAATATGTGCACTTTGGGGCTAAACTACCTAATGCTGCTGAGTAGTGCTGCTGGGTGAGTGAATTTGGACTATTAAGAAAGTCTAGATAAGCCAATTTCACAATTAGTACTTTTTCTTAATATATATTATACAAACTCTCTTTGTTGATGCCTGAAAATATATGCCTAATAACATACTAAAATATTTTTTTTTACTGATACTAAGAATTGAACCTAACACCTCACACATTCAAGGCAAGCATTCCAACTGTAATCTATGATACACACATACACACACACACACACACACACACACACACACACACACATACAATTAAACTAGATCAACTGAAACACTAATTAATATAAAAGAATATCCCATAGTCAGCAATATAGATAAACCTCATAATTATACTGTTAAACTAAAATAACTGCACATAAATATAGAAATGTATATTGTAAGCATGCCATAAATATTAAAAATTATGAACAAATGTTTTTGTATGTGTGTATAATTTTAAGCAGATTTTGCTGATGAAATGTATTGGACTTAAAGCAACTGCTCTCCTAGCGTGCTGTGGTTTGATGGAATTTACTTCACACACCACATGCATACCAAATTGATATGGTGAAGATATACACATAATACTTGTCCTCCAAAAACTTGTGCTGGAAAATGTATCACACTGCTAGTTATTTCTGTTGTAATATTAAATTCAGTCTTCTCTCTAGGTCCCTGCAATTCATGTTGTAATACTCTTTACTGACACCAGGGAGGTGGAACATCAACATCTTTATCACTGAAAATGATATGTTCCCAACACATTCAAGAGTTTGAATGATTGTTTCACAGTTTATGGATCTTTAGGCAGCCTGGGGAACTTTTAGAAGGAGGGTCCTATCAGTGAGGCAGGGCATAGATCACTAAGCAAAGTCTTATGAATATTGTAACCTGCCTTTGTTCCCACCACTGTGCCTTCTTCCTGCTCCATCATGATGTGCCGAGTCTCTGCAACAACCTTTACCTCTATGTTTTCCCCATCATTGTAGACGGATACCCTCTGAAACTGTGAGCCAGTATAAATCCTTCCTACAACATATTATCCAGTCCTGTATTTTGTAACAGAGAAACAACAATCAATAATATAAAAATCAATAATATAGGCATAGATACTTCTTATCTTTCAGAACTATCTCCTATATTCAATCATCCCACCACAGAAATCATTTCTTAATTAATTATTCTTTGGAAAAAGCCAAGGAAATGCACTTCTCTTTGGCTTAAATATTTTTCTTAAGAAGGAGAAGAGGAAGAGACAGAACACTGTTTATGTTAGGCCATACAGCTTACAAATTCCTTTTCAATTTAATTCAGCATTATAGGACCAATGCTATTAATTTATTTGCTAAATTTCATGAAGCATGTGGCACATACACACCAACATTTCTAAGGAGCATCTTAACAAAAGCCTTTTTAGAAAAGTTTCTTATGACTTTTCTTGGCATATTCCATTCACTTTAAAATACCCACCCTAGTCAGTTAGCATCATGACTGATTGCTTCAAGCCCAACCATCAGTAGTAGTTGATTGAATGATATTTTTTTCTAAGATAGGAGGGTAGATATTGACACAAACAGTATCCTGGCCTCCCTAAATTATAGTTCAGTAGCATTTGTTTTCCACAAGTCCTTTTTATTCATGAGTGTTGGGCAAGGCAGCACTCTCCAACTGATAGACAGATTAACTCCCAGTGGTAGTTATAATTTCCTTAATGATAAAACCCTTTGGGGGCAAATTTATACATCATCTCTTTTGGCACTGAAATCCTCCCTAAACATTTCAAAGTGTGTGCTCATACTAACATAAGACCTGAAGCAATGCTTTACAAATATTGGAGCATCATTTTTCCAATTTAAATGCAAGTCACAGCTTTATACAATGACAAAATGCATAATATATGTATAAAGCACTGCCTGGATGTTCAAACTAATATTAATAACTGTAGAAAGACATATTACCACCCTCCTAGGTGGTAAGAAAGAACAAAAACTGTAAAGACTTGTTTGTGGTTGTGTTCCAGAGAGCTTGGTACTGATAATTGTACTATAGGTACTTGGTACAGGAAGAATATAGGTGAAGATGATGAGTCCAAGGGCACACATGTATAGCTCAAAAGATGGAGGATGCAAGTAGATGCCAGAGAATATATCAATGTACAAGGAATTTCTCACAATTGAGTTAAAGATCTAAATTATCTTGGTTCTACCAATGACTTTATTGAAAATACCTTATATATATAATATTTTCTGAAGAATTAAATAAAATTGCATTTCATAAAATCCCCCTAATAAGCAGATAGCAAGATCAATAATTATAGAAGGCTCAGTCATAAGAAACAATAAATGTGGTCTACAGATAGACTGAGAATCACCAGGAATGTCAGTCAAGCTAGGGATGTGGGATCCTACCCAGAAGTTTTCTAATCCTGGGTGAATAAGATCTACCAGAGGTCTACCAAAAAGGCTGGCTATATAATTTCATCTTTGAATAGGATAAGAAAGTAATACAAATGTGAGCCACCAAGATAAATACTAGAAATGTAAAGATATATGATAGCCACTTAATTTGGTAGAAATCCACCCTCAAATCAAGTCATTATTAAATCTGAAGATTAGATGCCCTACCAAGGCTCATACATTTGGTGCTCAGTTGTGAGCTACTGGGATCTGTGCGAAGGACACCATCATAAGGGCTGTAGTTGATTAATAAATTAACCCCATAGTAGATTCATAAATGCAACAATGAAAGCTCAAGTAGGCCCTGGATTATAACCTGGAATGCAGTGACTTGTTTCTAGTGTCTGCCTGTTTTCCTTACTCTATTTCCCAGCTTCTACAAGTGGAATGATCCTTTGCTACATGCTTCTGCTTCTAGGAGGTTCTTCCAGGCCTCGGCCCCACAGCAAAACAACAAGATAAGTATGGGCTATGAATCTCAAAAGCATGAAACAAGGTAAATCTTTGGTAAGAAATCTGTTCTCAAAGCTCTCTTAAGAAGGAGGTAACAAGATAAATAATTATAGACGGCTAAACACTACCAGATGCCTTAGTTTTCTTACACATTTGTCATGGTGGCAAAATTAACACTGTCATGATTTTAAATCCTAATTGTTCGTTAGTACAGATGCAGACATAATATGAGAGTGATGCAACAATTGTGCATGGATTCAGACATTGGAGAGCTTGAGAAAGCCCAGTTCTAGGCTAATCATAACATGACTGAATTGTTCAGTATCCTTGTAGACAGAGCATTAAGAAAGAAGAGGGCATGGTTTAGTGTTAAGCCAGAGAAGAAGTGGGTGAGAAATAAAACACAAAATCAAGAGAAATCTAGCTAAAGTCAGAGAGAGGCTCTGAAATAAGTTTAGTCCAAGCAGAAATCAATAAATGCAATCATGTACAATCAACACGTATGTGGATTTAAGTCACATGACTCAAGAGCTCAAAATAGAGTGGAATTAGAGCAGATGGAAGTACTTCGAGGAAGTGGAGGTGCACACATGCTTTACTTAAGAGAGATTTCACTGAGGTGACAGCAGCAGACCGTTTTTTTTACAAGTTAGACAGGATGGAAAATGAGCCACCCCTGAAGGCAGAAGCCAGCCTAATCCTGGCTTTAGAAAGCACTGGAAGGACTCCTACTTAACCTGCATGCATTACTAGAGAGATCAGGCTATCAAAGTTTGCCTCTGCCCTACTCACAGACAATTTACTTCTGCCCCAAAATATATAAAGAATAACAACATCTAAAAAGGGATCAAACTTTCCTGAGCCTCCATCATATAAATACAGCAGACAGTTTAATCCAGTTCTACCTTTCTGTAAGCCCACATGTGCACCTTAGTCTATATAAATACACTAGACAGTTTAATCCAGTTCTACCTTTCTGTAAGCCCACATGTGCACCTTAGTCTATATAAATACACTAGACAGTTTAATCCAGTTCCACCTTTCTGTAAGCCCACATGTGCGCCTTAGTCTTCATGGTACAGGAGCATAGATCCCACCTCAGCAAAGCCATTTCTTTTGTGCTTCCATTTTACCTTAGCGGGGTTGTATTGTTCTCATACAATGCAAGAACAAGAGATCAAAATTCATAGATTTTGGAACTCCATTGAGAGATAAAAGAGCACTGGGAAAAACTGACATCTTGTGATCCAAGAAAATAAAATAATTGATATTTATGTATGTACTTTTCTATTTCTCTCAATGGAGTCTTATACATTTCTGTGACCAAGATCTACAAACCTGATATGAAGTTCATGATTAATAATTTCATAGTTTATATTAATTTTGGTTTTATTTTTGATATTTTAAAATATGATATATTTTAAATATTTTGATTATATATGTATGAATATATGTATATGTATATGTATATGTGTATGTGTGTATGTATATATATGTGTGTGTGTGTGTGTGTATGTGTATATATGCATATATATAATTTGTTTATTTCTAGTCCCAGTTTGTTTTACTGACTCTACTTTCCAGCCACCATAAGGAGAATAAATTTTTGCTCCATGCATCTTCTTCTATGATGTTTTGCTAGACTTCAGCCCCACAGCAATACAACAATATAAATATGGACTATGACTCCAGAATCCCTGAAACAAGGTAAATCTTTACTAATAATTCTGTTCTTACATTAGTGTGTGTGTGTGTGTGTGTGTGTGTGTGTGTGTGTGTGTGTCTGAAGTTCCAGTTACAAATTCCCAGGGAAGCCCAGTGGAGCTTTGCTGTTTATTCTTCAGCAGATTACATTCCTTATGACCACATTTTACAAGTGTGATAGGACATGAGGTTCTAAATAGGTGACAGTATGTGTAAAATAAGGATTAATATTTTTATTTACAATCTAGATGTCATCAACCTGATCTTTTGAGCAAGCATACTGAATAAAATTCTAAGTTTTCTCTATTAAATTAAAAAGAAATTGTCCTATTGACACTGCCTTTGACCTTACAGAAGCCTCGCAGTTTCCTGAAATCCCACTAATCAATTATTAATCTTAAAGCATGAAGCATTGGTGTTTTGTTCAGGACATTTTCCCCTATGCCAGTGCATCCAAGGCTATTTCCCACTCTCTCTTCATTAGATATGGTGTATCTGGTTTTATGTTGAGATCCTTGATCAACTTGGACTTGAGTACTGTTGGTCTGTGTCTGCTCTGCCACAGGGCACCATTTCTTGGGAGGCAGAACCTGGGAAGTTTGACTGTGCTTATCCCATGCCACCACTGGTTACAATTACATGATATTTTATATTGTTTATGGCTATTGTGATGGGTGTTTTTCTCCTAATTCCTTTCTCAGCCATTTTATTGTTTGTATAAAGGAGGGCTACCAATTTTTTAACATAATTTTGTATCCATTCACATTGCTGATGGTGTTTGTCAGCTGTAGGAGTTCTCTGGTAGAATTTTTGTCCACTTATGTATAGTATCATGTCATCTCTATATATCAATACTTTTACTTCTTTTCTAATTTGTATTCCTTTGTTCTCTTTAGTCTTAATTCTCTGACTAAAACTTCAAGTATCATACTGAAGAAATATCAAGAGTTGACAGCCTTGTCTTGTATCTAATTTTAATGGAATTGTATTAAGTTTCTGTCCATTTAATTTGATGTTGACTGTTGACTTAGTGTTTATTGACTTTATTGTGCTTAGGAATGTGCTATGTATCTCTGATATCTCCAAGACTTTTCACATGAAGGGGTATTGGATTTTGTCAAACTATTTTTAGCATCTAATAAGATTATCATGTTTTTATTTCTACCACTTTGTTTATATACTGGATTACATTCATGGATTTTCATATATTGAGCCACCCTTGCATCCTTGGGATGAAGCCAACTTGATCGTGGTGGGTGATATTTGTGATGTGTTCTTGTATTCAGTTCATAAGTATTTCATTTTTTTGCATCAATTTTCATAAGGGAATTTAGACTTTAATTCACTTCCTTTGTTGAGTCTTTGTGTGGTTTAGGTATCAAGGTGATTATGGCCACAGAGAATTAAGTTGGCAATGTTCCTTCTGCTTCTATTTTGTGAAATAGCTTGAGAAATATTGGTATTAGGTCTTCTTGAAAAGTCTGGTAGGATTCTGCACCAAAACCATCAGGCACTGGACTTTTTTTGGGGGGGGGTGGCAGGGGGAGGAGAATTTTTCTGACTGCTTCTCTTTCATTAGTGGTTATAAGGCTGTTTCATTTGTTTACCTGATCTTGATTTAATTTTAGTAAATGGACTCTATCAAGAAAATTGTCTGTTTTATTGAGATTTTCCACTTTTATGGAGTAAAGTATTTTGAAGTAAAGCCCAATGTTTCTTTGAACTTCCTCAGTGACTGTCAGTTGTTAAATATTCCTTCTCATTTCTGATTCTTTTATTTGAATTCTCTCTCTCTCTCTCTAACTCTCTCTCTTTCTCTCTCTCTCTCTCTCTCTCTCTCTCTCTCTGTCAGTGGCTAAGTGTTTGGCTATCTTGTTGATTTTCTCAAAGAATCAGCTCTTGGTTTGATTTCATTTATTCTATTTTTTTTTTAATGTTGGCTTACCACCCTTCTTTTCTTTCGGTTTTCTTTTTTTTTAAGGTTTATTTATTTATTATATGTAAGTACACTGTAGCTGTCTTCAGACAATCCAGAAGAGGGCATCAGATTTCATTACAGATGGTTGTGAACCACCATGTGGTTGCTGGGATTTGAACTCAGAACCTTCGGGAGAGCAGTTGGCGCTCTTAACCACTGCGCCATCTTTTTATTCATTTTATTCCTGAATTTCATTATCTCCTGCCATGTACTCCCCTTGGGTATGCTTGATCCTTTTTTTGTTTTAGAGCTTTCAGGTATGCTGTTAATTTGCTAGTATAAGACCTCTCTAGTTTCTTTAAGAAGGCACTTGGTGCTATGAACTTTATGTACTCTTAGCACTGCTTTTCTCTGTGGCCCTTATGTTTGGATATGTTGCACCTTCATTTTCACTGAATTCTAGAAACTTTTTTTTCTTACATGACAAAGCGATCATTGAGTAGAAAGTGATTCACATTTCTATAAATTTGTAGGCCTCGTGTTCCTTATGTTGTTGAAGTCCAGATTTGATCCTTCGTGATCTTATAAGATGCAAGGGGTGATTCCAACCTTCTTGTATGTATTGAGACTTACTTTGTGACTGATTATATGGTCAGTTTGGGGGAATAATCCATGGGGTGCTGAGAAGAAGTATATCCTTTCGTGCTTTGGTGAACTGTCCTATAGATATCTGTTAGGCCACTTAATTCATGACTGCTGTTAGTTTCATTATTTCTTTGTTTAGGTCTGTCTCAATGACTTGTCCATTGGTAAGAGTGGGGTGTTGACATCTTCTATTATTAATGTGTGGGATTCAATATGAAATTTAAGCTTCAATAATGTTATTTTTATGAATGTGTATGTCCTTATATTTGAGGTATAGATGCTCATAATTGAGACATTCTTTTAGTGGATTTTTCCTTTGATGAGCATGTAGAGTCCTTTCCTGTCTCTTTTGATTACTTTCAGTTGAAAGTATATTTTATTAGATATCAGAACGGCTACTCCAGCTTCTTTCTTGGATTTGTTTGCTTGAAAAATCTTTATCTAGCCCTTTCCTCTGAGGTAATAGCTACCTTTGTTGCTGAGGTGTGTTTCTTGCGCCAGCTTTCTTCATGTCTTTTTTAGAGGAATATATTCCATTGAGATTGAGAGATATTAACTACCAATGAGTGTTAATTCCTGTTATTGTTTTGTGTGTGTGTGTGTGTGTGTGTGTGTGTGTGTGTGTGTGTGTGTGAGAGAGAGAGAGAGAGAGAGAGAGAGAGAGAGAGAGAGAGAGAGACTCTCTTCTTTTTGTTCTACTGGTGTGAAATTATGTTTTTCTTGTGTTGTTCTCTTCTGTTGGAATTATCCTCTTTATGGTTAGATTATTGGAAGGGTATTATTTAAATTTTATTTTTGTCATGGAATATCTTGTTTTTTTTCTATATGTGGTAATTGAAAGTTTTGCTAGTGATAGTAGTCTAGGCTGATGGCTGTTGTCTCTTAGTGTCTATAAGACATCTGTCCAGGCACTTTTGTCTCTTAGAGTCTCTGTTGAGAAGTCAGTGATAATTCTAATAGGCCTGTCTTTACATGTTACTTTGACTTTTTTCCTTTCAGCTGTTAATATTCTTTCATTTTTCTGTACATATTGTGTTTTGTTTGATTATTAGGTGGCAGGAGGACTTTCTTTTCTGGTCCAACCTATATTGTCTTCTATAAGCTTCTTGAAATTTTATAGACAGCTTTTTCTTTAGGTTAGGGAAAATTTCTTCTATGATTTTGTTGAAGATGTTTTCTGGACCTTTGATCTGGGAATATTCTTCTATTCCTATTATTCTTGTTTTTTTTTTTTTTTTTTTTTTTTTTTTTTTTTTTTTTTTTTTTTTTTTTTTTTTTTTTTTTTTTTTTTTTTTTTTTTTTTTTTTTTTTTTTTTTTTCATAGTCTTCCAAATTTTCTGGATGTTTTATATGAGAAAGGATTTAGCTTCAACATTTTCTTTTACTGTTGTATCAATTTCTCTTATGGTATTTTCTATGCTTATCTCTTTTGTTCTATAGGTGATATTTCTGTTTGTAATTCCTGTTCTTTTCTCTAGGTTTTCCATGTCCAGGGTTTCTTAGTTTGTGTTTTCTTTATTGCTCCTATTTCTATTTCAGTTCTTAGAAAGGGTTCTTAATTTCCTTCACATTTTAATTGTATTTGCATGTATTTATTTAAAGGATTTAATCATTTCCTCTTCAAAGGTCTCTGGTGTCCATATAAGGTTGAATTGAAGATCATCTCCTTGTGCTTCAGCTCTATTAGGATATCCAGAGCTTGCAGTAGCTGGTAAACTGGGCTCTTGTGGTACAATATTGAATTGGCTATTGTTGATAGTGTTCTTACTCTGTCTTTTAGCCATCTGGTTTTCACAAGATGATTCTGATGGCAGCAGGACGCCTCTTGAAGGTAGGGAGAACTTCAGGTCAGACAATGGAGGTCAGAATGATAGTGCATAATTTACTTTTGCTGGGTTGATTCAAAGCAATTCCCATTAAAATTCAAAAACACATTTTTGTAGACATTGAAAGAGCAGTTATCAACTTCATTTGGAAAAATTAAAGCCCCATAGCACCAAAACAATTCTGAACAATAAAAGAACTTCTAGAAGAATCATGATGCTTGACCTCGGGCTATACTAGAGAGAAATAGTGATAGTGTACTAGTATGTATACAGACAGTTCAATTGATGGAATAGAATTGAAGATACAGAAATAAACCCACATACCTATAGACACTTTATTTTTGACAAAAAAGCCAAATCCATATAGAACAAGAAGTAATACATCTTAAACAAATGGTGCTGTTCTAACTGGTGGTCTGAACGTAGAAGAATGCAAATTGATCCATATTTATCAGCCTGCAAAAAGCTCAAGTCCAAGTGGATCAAGGACTGCCATATAAAGTCAGGTGCATTGAATCTAACAGAAGAGAATGTGGGAAATAACACATTGGTTATTACTTTGAACACATTGGTACCGGAGACAATTTCCTTAATTGAACAAAAATGGTTCAGGTTCTAAGATCAACAATTGACAAATGTGACCTCATGAAACTGACAAGCTTCTGTAAAGCAAAGACACTGTCAGTAGGACATAAGAGCAACCTACAGATTGGGAAAGGATATTTACTAATCCTACATGAAATAGAAGGCCAGCAGATACTCACTGAGACAGATGCAGATACTCACAGCCAAGCACTGGACTGGGGTATGGGGGATGTAGGGACCCCTATGGAAGAGTTACTATAAGGATTGAAGGAACTGAAGAGAATGTCATCCCTGGAAAAGATCAACAGTGTCAAATAATCTGGACCCCTGGGAGCTACCAGAGACTGAGCACCCTACCAAAAAGCATACACAGGTTGATCAGATGACATGTATGACAGGAATAACTGCCTTATCTCTCCTCAGTAGGAAAAGATATGCCTAATCCTCTAGAGACTTGATGAGTTAGGATGGGGGAATACCAGGGGTAGCATCCTCTCAGAGGAAAAGGGGAGTGAGGATGTGGGGAAGAATTCTATGAGAGGTGACTTGGAACAGAGACAATATTTGGGTTGCAAATAAATAATTATTAACAAAAAGAATTTAAAATATAACTTCTATTTTCTAATGAAGGCATTTTCCCTATATTTTCTTTTAGGCATCATTTGTGTTGTTCTAAATTTTTCATAATTTTATTCCATTTAAAATATTGTATAATTTTAGAAATGTTTTTCTATTTCCCAAGAATTTGAAAATTTGAATAGTTCTTTTGTTAATTTTCATTTGATTCTAGTGGGGGATTGTAACAGGGCTGTGAGCAGAGCTCTCCTTCAGCAGTTCCAACCACTTGACTCCAAGCATTTTGTGGACTGTTCTTCGAGGATTTCAAGTTCTATTAACTCAACATGGGGCATCAGCAAATGATGCCCATTCTTACAGTCTAAAAATTCTACTTAACTCAGTTATCATCGACTTACTCAGAAAAATGGACATGGTACTACCTGAGGACCCAGCAATACCACTCCTGGGCATATACCCAGAAGATGCTCCAACATGTAATAAGGACACGTGCTCCACTATGTTCATAGCAGCCTTGTTTATAATAGCCAGAAGCTGGAAAGAACCCAGATGATGCCCAACAAAGGAATGGATACAGAAAATGTCGGACATTTACACAATGGAGTACTACTCAGCTATTAAAAACAATGAATTTATGAAATTCATAGGCAAATGGATGGAACTAGAAAATATTATACTGAGTGAGGTAACCCAATAACAAAACAACACACGTGGTATTCACTCACTGATAAGTGGATATTAGCCCAGAAGCTCAGAATCCCAAGATACAATTCACAGACCACATGAAACTCAAGAAGAAGGATGACCAAAGTATGAATACTTTGGTCTTCCTTAGAAGGGGGTACAAAATACCCATGGAAGGAGTTACAGAGACAAAATGTGAAGGAGAGACTGAAAGAAATGCCATCCAAAGACTACCCCACCTGGGGATTCATCCCATATACAGTCACCAAATCCAGACACTACTGTGGATGCCATCAAGTGCTTGCTAACAGGAACAAGACATAACTGTCTCCTGAGTGGTTCTACCAGTGCCTGACAAATTCAGATGTGGATGGTCTCAGCAAACCTTTAGACTGAGCACAGGGTCCACAATGGAAGAAATATAGAAAGGATCCAAGGAACTGAAGGGGTTTGTAGCCCAGTAGGAGGAACAAAAATATGAACCAACCAGTGCCCCCAGAGCTCCCAGGGACTAAACCACCAACCAAAGAGTACACGTGGAGGGACCCATGGCTCCAGGTGCATAGGTAGCAGAGGATGGCCTTGTTGGTCATCAATGGGAGGAGATACCCTTGGTCCTGTGAAAGCTCTATGCCCCAGTGTAGAGGAATTTCAAGGCCAGTAAGCAGGAGTGGATGTGTTAGTGAGCAGGGGGAATAGGGAGGGAATAGGGAGGCTTTCTGAGGGAAACCAGGAAAAGGGATAAGATTAGAAATCTAAATAAGGAAAATATCTAATAAAAAAGATAAAAACACTAAAAAAGCAAATGCTATGGGGAACATAACAAAGTAAGGAACAGGAGAATGGTCTTGTGACAGAAACACATCAGACAATATAGATGTGTCAGTATTAGGGCAAAGAATCCATGCATTATAGAAATATCACCAATTCATATGTGAATAAAAATACTTTGCATCCACAAAAGCTATAAATACAGTATTATGATCTCTAGCAATATTAATAAAAAAACTAGGATAAATATCATGGTAGTATATCTTAGCATAAACATTCTCTATAATGAATAGATCCATCAAAAAGGATCTAGGAAATTTTAAACATGCACTTAGCAAGATAGGCCCAAGGGCCATCTGCAGAGCAGTGCATACCCTAACCACAGCAACACATATCTCCCAAGCACGCACTTGGCTGTAAAGCAAGTTTCAACAAACTTAGAATGATTGATATCATAAAAACCACAGTCATGGCCACAATGCACCTCACTCACAAATCAATACCAAAAGCTACACAGAGTAACCACATGTACTTGAAAATTAAGATACACATTAAAAATAACTTATGGGTCAAAAAGAAAACAGCCATACATGTTTTTAGTATATCTATTACTTAAAAGTATAGAATTTTATATATACAAAAAAGGAATACTTATAAGGGAAGCCCCAGTTTAAGCTTGTGTTGAAAAGAAAAAATAGAACAATATATAAATATTTATTAGAAGAAAGAGACAAAAGTAAAATATTTCAAATAAAAGTATGCAGATATAAATTTTAAAAATATATGAAAAAATTAACCAAATATAAAATAATATTACTTTAGGCTAGATGTGTTTATGTGAGTCCACTGTCCAGGAAGCACACACAGGCACACATGCTCACACACACACACACAAAAACCACACATACACAAGAGAGACAGAGACAGAGAAAGACAGAGAATCCCATTTGCATCTATGTGTTTAGTCACAAATGCCACGTGTGCATATTTGAAGTTGCACCTTGTCTTTCTTTGAACTTTTATCTCCACAGTGAGAAATATGGCCATTATCCGCATAGATTCAGTCATCCATAGTGTCTTATAAAAAAAAATTCCCAACTACAGTACACGTTTTGTCTTATTCTTTCAAATTTACCCTAGTTAAACTTAGTAAATTCATCATTGTTTCAAGTCTTTGTGTCAGCTCTCTAATAATGTATCTCGATGGAATTATACTTTATATCAATTACACAACTAATATTATTTTCACAGTCTACATTTAATCCTAGGATGGCCGTCCACAGTTTTCAAATTTCCACATATTTTAATCTCTGGTTTGGATATCTCTATACATTCTAATGGGTTCTCAATATTTTATGTCCATCACAATGGTAGATGAGGTATAGAGGCATTCATTACATTAAAATGTCTTATATAGTTTGTTTTCCTTCACACCCTTATACCAACAATTGGTAAACACTCCCTTTTTTTGGCCCAGCAATTTCCCTTAGTTTACTAGCAAGTAAGTAAATCACAGAACTTGTTTTTGCACTTCTCTAATTTTATCTGGTAAACTACATTTTAAAACCTCCCCCATTGTTACATAAAATCTAGTTTGGTTCATTTAAATCCTGACTACCATTTAATTTTGCAGGTCCTTACAGGGAGTTTGACTCTTCCTCTATTGAATAATTGTTGCCAGCACTCACAATTATAAGTAAAACCTCTTTAAATGTTCACATAGAAGTTTTTGGATAAACACAGTTTTTTATTTACTTTACTAAATATCTACCAATAAGACTCTGGCCTACAAAGTTGTGATTTTTTTTTTTATAAGAAGCTACCAAATTTTATTGCCAAAGAAATGTCCATCCATTCACAAAGTTATTACTCAGTATTTATAACACATAATTTTTGATTATTTTTGCCAAGTTGATTGGATCATGTAATGCCATGATAGCAGATTAAACTTGATATTTAAATTTTCGAATAATATCAGACAAGTAAATTAATAAATATAAACATATCTACATATAGCTCCCCCTTAAACAACAACTTTGGCATCCCACACTCTTGCCTATTTCTACCCCCATGTCTTTATGTTTAATTTTATAATCCATTAAGCCCAGTTAGTGAAGACCACAAGTGCACTGAAGTTGGATCATCCACTGGAGCAAAAGAGTTCTCTTTGTATAACCTCAATAAAGAGCAACTCTCAGTGTGCCTGCAGCTGTCCATCCATTGACAATCACCTCTTTGAATGGACCTGAAGATCATCCACCCTAAATATTCTGAAATTTTTGGCTGTACTGATCTTCTACAGTCCTTATGCTATACCTGTAGCTGCTATGAATTGATGATTGCAATAACCATACCATATCTATAAGCACTTTGCTACACTTTTCTCAATCCCCTGGCTCTTACATTATTGCCTCTACCACTTCCAAAATATTCTCTAAGGCTTGGTTGTAGTGGGATTAATACAGATGTGTAATTTAGAGCTCAGCATCTATCTTATATTCTTTTTTTTCCTCTTTATTAGATATTTTCTTCATTTACATTTCACATGTTATCCAGAAATTTTCCCTTACCCTCCCGCATCCCCGCCCTGCTCCCCTACCCACCCCCTCCCACTTAATGGCTCTGGCGTTCCCCGGTACTGAACAATATGACATTATGGATATCTGGATTGACTGCTACCCACTACGAAAATGAAGCTTCTTTAAACAAGGCTGATAGAATTTTCAGTTCATAGGTATACAAATACCCATTTAAGGGGCAATTTGATAGTGTGATCATCTAACAAAATAATAGTACCAGGTGCTGCATTCAGGCAATTAACATCCACTATCTGCTATGAGTTTCTGACTTGGACTATATCAAGTATGATTTCTCTTCCTGTGAATCAGTCCTCAAATCTAGGTACAGAGCAAGTACTTACCCTGTAACAGTCATGCCATTATTGCACCGACTGGGACATCTTGTTTACCAGGACAGTCACACAGCATGGAAGTTGCAGCACTCAGTGAGAGTTTGAGTTTTCTTTTTTTCTCCCCAACAGCCTACGAAGCAACTTCCAGTTCTATGATAGCAAGCCAACGCGAGTTTCCTGCTTGGTTTGATATGTGTGTGTTTATAACCAAAGTGTCTTTGTCAATAGATATTTACCATGAAATTAAAATTGGTATCCAAGAAAAATGCCAATAGCCTGTGTTTTGGTATATGGTGGTTCTGAATTGTCCTAGGCCAGCAGTTCCTGGGGAGATATTCCATGCCTTGTACTTTGTATGATTTTCATTTAATAATCCATGTTTTCTGAGAAGGGCATTGTCTGCCTATGACAAGAAATTACTTTCTAATCTTTTATAAACTTGTATTTTAAATTAACTTACTAATAAGGCAGTTTCTTAGTTTTTAATTTTGATTAACACACCGACTATGAAAATGGTACCAACATTTTCCTCCATCACCTATTATGACACCTGCTTATTCCTATGGTCTTCATTATTCCTACCTCTTCTTTCTTTTTATATGCTCTACTGTACCTCAATCAAATTGAAAAATTTGGATTGTGAGACATTAGGCTTCTGCATGACATTTTATATCTCCCTTTGTTTGGACTGGATTTCCCTTTAAATGTCCACTACACAGTAACAGCAGCCAGGCTTCATATTTGTGTTTCCAGTATTCCACTCAAGATTTGTTTTACCTATCTTTCAAGACCCCTCACAAGGTCCCTTATGACTTTCCTGTTTTATACTGGACTTCAAGTTAAATATACAAGCAGAAGATTTGACATTAGAAGCACACATGAGAGAGCACATATGGTGTTTGTCTTTCTGGGCCTGGGTTACTTCACTCAGTATAATTCTTTTTTCCAGTTATAGTCATTTACTTGCAAAGTTCATGATCTCATATCTCTTTCCAATTGAGTAATACTCTATTGTTTTCATATGCTCCATTTCTATGTCCATTTATTTATTGTATATCTAGGTCTATTCCATTTCTTAGTTGCTATGAAGAGAATATCAGCGAGTATGGATGTGCATGTCTGCACGAGTTACCACCCCCATCATGTACCTATGCAGCTCCCCTTTCATGACACCCATACCAGCATATATTGTCATTTGCATCTCAGATTATAATCTTTCCAACTATGGTAAAATTAAATCTTTAATTAATTTTAGAGTTCATTTATCTTAAGGCCAGAACATTAACTACATGTTCAAGTACTTCTTAGTCATTTGCATTTCTTCTGAGTTCTCTTCAATTATATAACATATTTTTATTTGATTTTATTATTTCTTAATGTTTAGGGGCTTTTGGTACATTTTCTGTTGAATGAATTACGTAAATGGAATTTTTATCAGCGTGTGTTAAAGTATGTGCTAGAGAAATTAGCATTCAGAAACTAATACAAAGATGCAGTTATAGTCAGTGTTCTGGCTTGCTTCTCTGTTCTGTAATAAAAGTGACCAAATGCAACTGAGAGGTGGGGGTGAATGTATTTAAACATAAAATTCCAAATAACAGTGCATTGTTGAGTGAAGGAAGGAGAGAAACTCAATGTGGGGACATAATGTAGAAGCCATGAAAGAATGTTCCATTCTAGATTCTTTCCCACATGGGCTAACTAACTTTCTTATGGGACTTTTCTAGGCCCACCTGATTATAGTGGCAATGAACATTGTGAGTGGGTCTTTTGTACATCAATCATCAATCAAGAAATCTCAGACTGACATAAGAACAGACCAATATGTTTGAAGTAATGATTTAACCAAATTTCTATGTTCAAGGAATTTGATTCATTCCAGGATCTCAGTCCTGTGGAATGGTGTCATTTACACTTATGGTACAGCTTCCAAAATCAATATAAAATATTCTTTATGGACATGAACACACCCTTTGGTTTGTCCCCATGTTAATTCTGAGTCCCTTGAAGTTGACAAGTAACTTTTACACAAAGTGAGACAAGGGTCTCAGCTGAATGTCCAACATTCATATAAAATCAGTCTGGCGGTTCCTCAGAAAATTAGACGTAGTACTACCAGAAGATCCTGCAATACCTCTACTGGGCATATATCCAGAAGATATTCCATCTGGTAACAAGGACACATGTTCCACTATGTTCATAGCAGCCTTATTCATAATAGCCAGAAACTGGAAAGTACCCAGATGTCCCTCAACAGAGGAATGGATAAAAAAATATTTGGTATATTTACACAATGGAGTACTACTCAGCTATTAAAAACAATAAATATATGAAATTCCTAGGCAAATGGATGGATCTGGAGGCCATCATCCTGAGTGAAGTAACCCATTCACAAAAGAACTCACATAACATGTACTCACTGATATGTGGATATTAGCCCAGAAACCTAGACTACCCAAGATACAATTTNAGGATGGCCTAGTTGGCCATCAGTGGGAAGAGAGGCCCCTTGGTCATGCAGACTTTATATGCCCCAGTACAGGGGAACGCCAGGGCCAAGATGTGGGAGTGGGTGGGTAGGGGAGCAGGGCCGGGAGGGGGGAGGGTATAGGGAACTTTCTGGATAACACTTGAAATGTAAATGAAGAAAATATCTAATAAAAGTTGAAAAAAATGCATATATGTATGTCTATATCCATATATCTTACTAAATATAACCTGGTCAGTCCATATAATATTAGAATGTATGTATGTTTTCATGAATGACTCTTGGGTACTGTGCAACCAATTGATTTGCTCTTCCCTGGAGAATAACACTTCTGCTCCAAGATTCTCTCAGTTGTCTACAGTTCAGTGTGTGTGATTGGGGCCTTGTATGCTTTGACCATCTACTTTGGCATGTTGACTGGTGTCATCCTTACTGAGTGCCTGTTTGGGCAGGTATGTTTAAAGACTTATTTATTTTATGAGTGCTTTTTAGTATTTATGTGTATGAGTGTCTGCCAGAATGTGTTTACATATACCGCATGTATGCAGTGCCGGCAGAGGTCAGAAAAAGCCATTAGATTCTCCTAGACTCCTAGACTCTAGAGTTATAGGTGTTTTTGAGCAGGTTTGTGTATACTTGTGACTGAACCTAGGTCTTCTGAAGGTGTGTCAAGTGCTCTTATCAGCTAAATTATCTCTCAAAATCCACAGAATTCTTGTTTTAATTTTTATTTGCTAACAACAAAGTAGTCACTTTTGAAGAAATATAGTGCATTCAATGACATTACTGAAGATGCATGAACTGACATTGGTCTATCCTCAAGCATTCTATCCCAAATCAGACTTCATGAAGCCACGTGTACTTCTGTGTATATGTGCCTCTAAGATTAATTCTGGTTAGAATTTATTTTATAAACTGTGTTCTCAGTATTTAAAATAACATTTATTTGTTTAGTGTGGGGAAAATAAAATATGTGCATGTCACAAAGCACTTGTGGAGGTCAGAGAACATTTTCTAGGGAGGAATCCTGCTCTTCAGTCTTGACCCACAGGTTACCTACTGCCTCATCTGGATGCTACCCTAAAATGAATTGTCTGTAAATACAAGATCATTTTTATTTCATATAATATATTTTGTGAATTCTGAAACCTGTAACTGACACATTGGTAATAGAATACATTTTCTTTAAATAAAATTTTAAAGTTTGTCTTCTTTAACTTATTTTCCCTCTTACGTTTTCTAGAAACAACTTTCTCGAAAATTCATTTCTGCAGATTTTCAATAAGAAAATGTATATCCTGGACCGTATGCATAGTGTATTAATTAGTACTTCTATTGCTGTGAAGAGATGCCATGACCACGACCACACCAACTGTTACAAGGAAAACAGTTAATTAGGGCAAGCTTGCTGTTCAGAGGTTCATACATTATCATTATGGAGAAGAACATGGCAGCATTCAGTCAGTCATGCCATCTGAGAGTACTACATTGGGATCAGCAGGCAGCAGGAAGGGAGTGGAACAATGGGCCTGAACTGAGCATCTGAGATCTCAAAGCCCAGCCCACAGTGACACAATTTCTCAAGAAGGCTACACTTATTCCAATAATGCCACACCTCCTAATAGTGGCATTTCCTATGAGCCTATGGGGACCATTTTCAATGAAACCACAATACCTAGCATTTATAAACAGCTGAAATTGTTCACACCACGGTCATGAATTAAAAAATTATAACATTTTCCCTGTCCTAAAATCTTCTACTGTCCATCATTGGTGAACAGAGGACACAAACTGAAAGGCTTATTATAACTGCTTTAAAAAAAATCCCATATTGAGCAAATGATTTGACTGAGCATAACAGAAACATAGAGACTGTTTGAAATGTGAAGACTACACATCCCCTGACTCAAAAACACAGAAAAGCAAAACCTGAGACGTGAATATGTTATCCTAACTGCCCAGACATATACCAATGAGATCAACCAGGGTGGGTAATGGGGGAACTGCCCATTTTCCATTTCAGTATTTTTCCTCTCAAGTTGTGGGCGTGAAAAATGTTGTAACCTTCTAAGTTAAGTAGGGATTTTTGGAAAACATAAATAGCATCTTTGTCTTAGCTAGGTTCATAGACTCCTTTTGTTTCCTCGGTTTTTTTCACTTGAGAATCACTTAGAGAAGATTTCCATTATAAAATGAAATTAATCAGAAGAGTCCTCAGAGAAAGAGAGCAAAGACAGCAAAGATAAAGAATAAAGAAGGCCAAACGTGAAGAGAGGCAGGAAGAAAGGGGAAATCCATGGGAGGCTTCAGGTGACCATAAATAAGTTGAAAAATGCCACTGCATATGGGTTTCTTAGGTGGGAGACACTGGAGATATGTGTAAATAAGGAGAACACTTTCCCTCGAGAAAGCTATGTGGTGATGTTTGAGATTTAAATTCCAGTGAAATTATACATGATCATCTTTTACGATAGAGCGATCTGTGGTCTGATTTTTCTGGAAAGAAGTAAAGAAAGAGACAGAGTCCTCATAAAGAGGGAGCTGACAGACCAAAGAAAAGATTCCCATCAGCCAAGATTGGTGATTCGGGGAGGTTAGCAGAGGTTAGTTGTCATTATTGTTTTAATAGTGTAGGTGAGTCTTAGGCAGCTTGACCAGCCCCAGCATGATTCAGTTCTGTTAGTTCATGTCCACTTATAGAGAGGTCATTGGGGTCTTGAGTGGGATTGGGACCTGCTAAGGCTATTTCGTAGTCCTGACTACTGGCCTTATGAGAACTTTCTGAAGGCCAACTAATAGTCTCCTCAATCATGTAACTCATGTATGATTACTGTACCATCAACGAGAGAATGTTAAGGTCTCAACTCTTGAGGGTAACTGATTCAAGAGGATGATAACCATATGCAACCTATAGGAAAGAGATGCACAATACATTCAGAAGCTGGATATATCTACCCTTAAAACTCAATTTTAGTTCTAAAAATTTGAAAATGTCAAAAATCGAAAATACATTGCTTGGTAATGCTTTGAAGTCACTCACATCTTAAAATCTATCTCACTTATCTTTTTTGTTTTTTCCACTTATATGAATTCTATGGATAAGAACTGACTATGCAACGTCCCTCTTTCATTTTGCCCTTCTCTATCCAAAGAAATCTCTCTCTGCTATTAAAATACAAAGAGATAAGACCAAAGATGTAGAGATGAAGAAATTCTGTGTAAGATGGTGTTCATGGCCATGCTGCAAATGATTTTTCAATAAATTACTAAGTGCAGAGGATAAAGAAAGCCCAAGTCCATATAAAGTGTTAAAGATATCTGATATCTCTAGATATCACAATCAGGTGAATCAATGCTACTGCTATCTTTATATACTCAATGATGTCAAAAATTCTTTGTACTGAAGAAGAGTAGACTTTGTAAATATCTTTGTGTCTCTATGAATATGGAAGAAAAATAAAGCCTAAGTCTCAAGATTTTATGAGAAAGGAACTGCACAGAAGACTAAGGTAGATTGCTAGGGTTGTGAAAGAAAAGGATTCCAACTTGGTATAATTTTCTGTGCATATTTCCTGCTAGAACAATGATTCTTCTACAAAAAAAAATCCTTTTCTGATCACCTTGAAGTCAAGAGTAGTAGGAAAAAAGTGTGTGTGGGGTGTGTGTGTGTGTGTGTGTGTGTGTGTGTGTGTGTGTTCTCCTAATGCACTGACCTTTTGTAGAGGGTCTACATCTTCCATGGTTATCAAGCATCTCCTACATGTTTTGAAATTGATTTCCTTTGTCCAGGCTTGGTTGGTGTTTTTTTTTTTTTTTTTTTCAACAGACAGCAATCCTGAGCTTGATCTTCTGATTCTTATCAGTCACTTTAGCAAATCCTATGACTTGTTCATCACACTGACCCTGTGGCAGGACAATCAGGAGGGGTGAAATAGCAATGCCATGCCTTAGGTCTTCATGTGGGAGTGGGAGTGCATATCAGGAGGCTAGATGTGCTTCTTAAGAAGAAGATCCAAGTGATATAAATCATCCTCCTATCAAGGGGTTAATCCCAGTAACATTGTTGCACTGAAGATAAATGGCTGGCTTTTCTAAATTATCTGCTAACCTGTGAAATACATCATATCTGGTTCTAGAGATTCCCACAGTGTCTAGATGGAGTTTTGACTTTCTTTTGAAAACGTTACCAATTCTTTCCATAGTGGCATACAACATTACAGCCTTGTGTAGATAAACNTCTCTCTCTCTCTCTCTCTCTCTCTCTCTCTCTCTCTCTCTCTCTCTCTCTCTCTCTCTCTCCTGCTACTCTTTTAAGTCACCTTTCTTCCCTCATGAGAGTTGCATGTGTCATATCACTCTGCCAAATCGTTCTCTGATTAGTCACTTTATATGACCCTCAAGTAACTTTCAAACATGGCAGCTTCCTTTTACAAACTAAGTAGACTTCTTGTGTATAATGAAAACTGTGTACTACGGGTATGTCTATAACCTAGCTAGAGAGATTAAAGGAATGCCATACCATCCCCATCACATAGACATAGAAGGTCTTTGGATATGATTCTTTGCCAGAGCAGCCATGTTGTTATATTAAAATTCCTCTACAGATGCTCTTCTCAGTTGTTACTTTTTAGTATGTCTAGAACTCTGTTAGTAGTGCCATGCACATTCATTGTAAGACCTCTTTCTCAGCTAATTATGTCTAAAAACATCCTCACCTACGCACAAGTCTCTTTCCATGGTGATTCTCAACCCAGTCCAGTTGAAAATGGATATTAACCATCAAAATTATTTATTTTCAAACACCCCCTTTCATGTAAGGAAGTGACAGCTGAGGTAGTGTTTTAATGAATTATGAGATAGATGCCAGAGCTCATTGCTCTTCAACATGGCCCAGATATGTGTTACAGCAACAGAAGACAGATCTCAGACAGGTGGACTAACTTGTACACTTTGATTTACCGTGAGTACCATTATGAGTTTTTACAACATGTCACCAACTTGGCCTTGGTCAAGGGCATTAATCTTAGGTAACAGACATGCATGATGAACAGTTGTATATCTTATATGTCCCCATCGCATACTTGACAGGGCTTGAAATGTTGACCTGAGATAAAACACAAGTGGCCTGTTTACTGGCCATTCAAGATCAATCGCTGCAGCATAGAGAACCAAATGAATGTTGAAAATTCCTAAAAATATGGACCCCTACTGCTTAATTTTCCACATTAGTTTTATATAAGAACAAAAACAACTGCTCTTCTTAAATATGTAAAAAAAATTATATAAATTATTCTTTCTCATTTTTCACAGGGATTATTTCTAATATAAAATATCGTCAACTAGAATCTCAATAGCCCTTCAATAATATTGTAAATTAACAGTGAATGCATTGACAACTTACACATCATAGAGAGAAGATTTTGGAAGCTGTTCTCCTTTCTAGAATCTTAAAAATGAAGGACTGTGAGTATGTATGTGTGTAAAACAGTAATAAATAAGTGAAGACAGAAAGGTTATAAATTGATGTAAATTCATTATGCACATGTAGATAATTTCACATAGTTTAAAGAGTGTCATCACAGTTGTTAGAGTATTTATCTTATATGCTAGAAACTTTGGGTTCAATCATAAGAAGTAACAAAAAAATAACTAACAAAAACTGAAGATGAACAATATTATCTTGCATTTAACTAGAAAAATTAGTTCAACAATGAAAAAAAGGTTATAGAATTAAAAGTTACCTTTATAACCTTTTGGCAGTATAATATAACACATTCCTTCCTTTGTTTCCCCTATCAAAATCCTCCTCAATACCTCTCCCTTTTCCATTCAAATTTCTGTTCTGTTTTTATGAATAGTTACAAAATGCATATACGTATGTCTATATCCATATATCTTACTAAATATAACCTGGTCAGTCCATATAATATTAGCATGTATGAATGTTTTAAATCCCTACTTTCCAACTGCAGGAAGGAGTTTTACTTGAGCATACTGTTTCCTGTTTTATGGAGTCAACCACTTAAGTGAAATTACAGTATGGTGTTATGCCAGCATAGTCGTGTTAGCCAATTGTGGGCAAGGGAAGATAAGCATATCCCTGGAGAATGCTGCCTGCCAAACTAGCCCACTTGGAAAGCTCTAGGCCAGTGAGAAATTCTGCCTCATTAAAAACCAATAGACTGTTTCTGAAGAACACAAGCTATGGCCAATCTTTAGTATCAATGTACACAGTCTTGTATATATTTGCACACACACACACACACACACACACACACACACACACGAACACAGACTTACTACTCACACATAAAGAAAATACCTTCATGAGAAATGAATCAGATATCCAGGAATGCTTTGTTTTCATCTTCGTGTTCAAATATGAGCTTGAAATCAGGTCTGAGGCTGCATGCAAGGTGAAAGAAAGTTGGAATATTTCTGTCAGTAAATGATCTGTGTTTTACCCCAGATATTATTTCCTTTCCCACATAAACTCTGTCTATTTAAAATCCCTTTCACTCATTTGTGTTGTGCAAAAATGTGCTCCTAATTCCTGTTCTGGGACTGGATAGTCCCCATGTGCCTATCTACTGACACACTTCCTTGACCAATGGTTGGGAAGTATGGGGAGGTATAGCAGATATGCACAAGTAGAGAAGAGCAGGGCTATAAAAAAGGCTGGAGACCAATTATTCTCATTAGTCAACAAGGACAAAGTAGGCATTAATGAGGCTTCAGTTTCAACAGAGGGAGAATTTAGGTTAATTATTAGGAAAATTTTTCTAACTATTAGGACAGTTAGGACTCTAGAAACAAGGTCCACAGGGAGCAAGCAAAATCACCTTCATTTAGACAAGCTGCAGGTATGGTTGGCTGACAATTTATCTGGAAATGTTACAGAATGAAGCTAGCATCACTAAGAAATACAGAAGAAATTCTCTGGTCTGTGAGAATTAACTGATAAAGACACTCTGTCACTACCACACTGCTAAACTTTAATCTAGACACATGGAATTAAATAGAAAACAAAATCAAAGTTCTGCCCTTTGAAGTTACTGGAAACACTAACTTTTCACTTGGGCTGGCAAATGTCCAGCAACAAACTAGCAATAGGATAAATGGTAGTCATGTATGCCTCTCTTTGACCTCTGTCTCCTGTCTTCCTGATTAACTGTGCATCTTCTAAACAAAATCCATGTAAGATTTTTAATCCATTCCTTACAAAGTGAACATCATAGTTCATGTATTACCAAATGCCAATTTCTATAAGGTCTTCTTCCAGACCGTCATGATGTTATTTAGAAGTCTCCAGTCAGGACCCTAAATCTCAAGATCTGACACCTCCTCCTGACTTTATGATTTGACATTTTTTTCTATACTACCCATGCCTGTCATCATGATGTATTTAGCAAAATGCAGAAATAACTGATGAGAACCCTGTGTATTGTGCTATTTCAACCACAGAGGCAGACAAAACCTTCCTATCACCTGGAAGGCTTCACTTACTCACCCTGAGATACAGGCCATCAGACTAAGAACCATCCAAGGCTACTGCTATGCATATTTCTTGTCTTCTTTCTTTCTTTCTCCCATTTCATGGTTCTAAAGACTTAACAGTGTCCAAAAGACAGGACTTAGGCACTAATTCCCATGTTCTACCTATGCAGGATTACATGGGGTAACTTGCATTCCTTTTTTTTTTTAATTAAATATTTTCTTTATTTACATTTCAGATGTTATGCCCTTTCCTGGTTTCCCCTCCAAAAACTCCCTATCCTTATCCCCCTGCTCACAACCCACCCACCTCTGCTTCCTGGCTCTGGCATTCCCCTTATATTGGGGCATAGAGCCTTCACAGGACCACAGGACCTTCTCCTCCCACTGATGACTGACTAGGCCATCCTCTGCTACATATACAGCTGGACCCAAGAGTCCCATTCTGTGTACTCTTACATTTCTATCTGTACCACCACTTAACTCCTGTTATGTCAATGACAACTAGTACACTGAATAATTAAGGTGTTCTAAATGGTCTTCTGACTGCAGATTTTGGAAAAGATTGCAATGATGAAATGCTGAAATGAATAGAATTAATAAATAACTGTACAATCTAACAACCATACAAATCTACATATGGACTCACTAGGTTATATTTAGAAATAAATGTATATATATATATATATATATATATATATATATATATATATATATATATATATATATGATAGTCACCTTGAAGGGAGATAATTAACAGTCTTCATGAATTTTGTTTAAATGCTTACACATCTAGAATCAGGGCTAAGTAGAAAGAAATGAGACATAGATCCAATGAAGGCAGAGATGAAAACCATCTATTCTATTGCAAGTTAGCTTTGGACAATCTGTTCACCCAGGTAAAAAGTCTGTGTTTTCAATAACCTCAGGAAACAGAACTCCAATTTTGGCTTCCATTTAATCTCTTGTGTCTAGACTAAGTATATTCATAAATAAATGTCTATATATATAAACACACACACATTTGGTATTGAAATACCAAGTGATGCAAAAGATACTGTGAATTTAAGTAGATTAGGAAGGGGTATATGGGAAATTTAGACTGGAGAAAGAGAAGGTAGAATTGTTGTAATTAAAATACAATCACAAAAACAAATGAAAGATGATATCTTTAAATAAGTATGAACATGGTAGAGAAAAGCAAAGCTAGAGAGAATGGTAGATTAAATAAATGAGAGGAATGTGTATGGAAGGAGTCCAATCACAGGAATCCCAGAACTCTAATGTTCTAGTCAGACGAAATAGGAAAAAAGCCACACTGATATAGAAGGGTGATCAACATTTGGCTATGTATTTTTGTTATTGCATGCATATTTGTACTTTTACAGATAGATTCATAAATATAATTATGTTCATGGAGCATGGTGGAAGAGGTAACAAAATGACTGAAAGGCAGTGAATCAGGGAGTTTTCTGTGAGATTGTATATCCTGGTACCATCAGAAGCTCCCCTGTCCCATTAACATGACCATCCAAATATGACATTAACATGGAGTATACCAATAAACATGTCAACTTGAATAGGGAAAGCTTCTGAAACTTCAGCCCTATGAAAGGTACTATAGGAAACTGAGTAAAAATGGAAGGATGAGGTGATCCTCCTAAGAGAAGAGCACACCTATTGTTGTCTGATGCCAAGTCGGCAACCATGAAAACATACATGCAAATAACAAGGGTGGACTCAACTGGTTGACGTTTTAAAGAAAAGACAGGCATCATCTAATTTATATAAAAATCACACACACACACACACACACACACACACACACACACACACAGAGAGAGAGAGAGAGAGAGAGAGAGAGAGAGAGAGAGAGAGAGAGCTCAAAAGGGCAAAGGGATACATATCCTGGGCAGGTTGACAAGCTGAGCATGTCCTGATAGGACTGTAGCTTCTGTGAGAAACAAGGAAACAATTGATCATGTGAGATGTTCAACAGGATCATTGGATATTAGGGATGCAATAGACTGAAAAGTCCCCAAAGTGGAGACAAATGAGTAAAATGCAGGCTTTTCAACTCAGAGGAAAGCAGCAGTTACTGGGATAGTTACATACACAAAAAAATCAAAGAATCAATGGTGGACATAACTAAAAAGGCAAGCATTGGAATTCAATGCAGAACCATGAGTCTTTGCTTAGTTATGTGAAGAGAGAAGTCAAAATGGCATCATGAGTTCCATCTTCTTTCCTTCAAATTTCAAATTTTTATTTGAAAAAAAATTATTTGGGCCTTTTAACATAATAAAAGTCAATTTCCTAGAACTTTAGATGTTTGAGAGGTGATGAAATTAGAAAGGAGACCACAAGAATGAGGAAAAAAGTTGAAAGAAAATGAAAAAATAAAATAAAGTAGCACACATCCCAATATGACCTAAAAAGAAAAATTATAACACCACTGGGGCCTGCTATTATGCACGTGATCTCAATTCAATCCCCAGGATTTCAAAACATAAATATTTTTTATCATAGTATACTCTAAACAAATTTTACACAAAGTCAATGTAAAATGTTATACTTAAAGTCATTAGAAAAATTTAAGGAAAACCTAAACATTAACAAAAATGTAGTATACTCCATGGTAATGAATGGAAAGCTTCATTCCTCTCATTGTAAAAACACAGTGAGACAACATATTAAAGAAAGTATAAGCATCTAATGTATATGTTCAATGATCTAAATGTGATGAATATTTATGACAGTAACAAGGGAATGTACATTTTTCACAGTCATTGAAACTATTCTTCATTAGAAACTATATGTTGTACAGGAATCCAGAAAATATCAAAAGCCTACTATTTCATAGTTTTTGAACACAGCAAAATTAATGAAGAAATGAATTAGAAAACCACTGCAGGGACTATAAAAATACTTTATTTATTTTGAATCCCAATATCTCTCTCCCAAAAGTTCCTTTCAATATCTTTGTCTCAAAAGTTCCTTTCTCCAGTGAAGAATATTTTTTTTCAATAACCATGCTCAAACTCCCTCTGTAGGAATTTCTCCAAATCGCCATAAAATAGAACCATAATAAAAGATAAAGGTCATTATAATACCCACATGGAATTTTCATTTACTGTTTTTTTTAAAGACAAGTCTGGAATGGGGCATTTTCTCTGAGTACTATGATACTGTATTAGGAAGCCTCTCCCCCTCACCTGCTCCTAACTTGACACTACCTCCCTGACATTCCCATTCTCTGCTATTACTAGATATCAAAGCTTCAACTGTCTGGTCTATACTTTGTCTGAATACTTTGATTAATGTACATTAATAATTTTGTGCTGTTTCATGTGGCTACATCTCAGTAGAAATGTACCCGGTAAATGTGTACCATATACTGGCAACACTCCTAGAACTGTAATTTAAGTAATTACAATAAAGGTAAAATAAATTAATAAATTGCTATGCTTTTCCTATCTCAGTGTTTTCTTTTGTCATGGACTATTGATCATGTGTTATAAATATTTATGACCTAACTAACACATTTCTAAATAGCTTATAAAGACAAAGAAGAGATGGAGACAAAGAAATCACAAATAAAAGGAAAAATTATTAATGGTCATGACAACAGTGTGTGAACTCTGTAATCGGATCTGACATAGAACTTAGAAAATTAACTATTTTAGTCTTAAATGTAGTAAACTAAGTGATTATGTACAAATGTTTGATTTCAAAGTAAACACATGAAATGATTAGAAGACAAAAATAAATATCTAAGAAAACAGAAAACAGATGGAATACAAAAAAGGAACAAGCTGAACCCTAGTTACTGGGAAAGATCAATACAAAAATAAATGTTTAGACAGACAATTTTCAAAGAAAATAATTGCTAAAACTGGAGCCTACTGTTATGAAACCCATAGAGAGCAAAATGTTAATGAAACACAGGAATGGTATTTGACAATAAACTTGAAAATTTTGGTGAAATTATAAAATGTATTGGAAAGTGACTGAATAACAAAATTCAATTTCCTGGCATTTATCAATAAAACATAAGGTTTTAACTAAATATGACATATTAACACATCCAAATCTCACCCTTTTTCATTGGAGAACTATAGAAAATATTTATTTAAGGTAAACCTGTTTTAGAATATAGTGTGATAAACTTTCTACCCATTTTAAGATGTCAAGCAAAAAATTCCAACATATATAATAGATATGAAATAAAAAAAGAAAACAGACAAATCACCATGAGCTAACATACTTTAGCACATAGACATAAAAAAGCCTTGCTAATATAGTTTGAGGCCTGTTTTCTAAAAGGCCAAAAGAACTTGTCAAGTTCATTTCCTCTTCCTATTTTTGCCCTAAGTTACCACAAGATGGCAATTCTGCTAAAAACGTAAGGAAGTTTAAAGTCAGAAAGGAACAAAAGAAGAAAGGGAGGATAGACAAGATATTGCGTGTTTTCTTTTACATGTAAAGCATTCAAACAAATATATGTCAGTGTATATATGTATATTTGTAGATAAATAATAGATTACAATGATAGAGGACACATACATAATAGATGATAGATAGATAGATAGATAGATAGATAGATAGATAGATAGATAGATTATAAATAGATAGATAGACAGACAGACAGATAAATAGGACATGGGTCCAGGAGTAGCTTTATATTGGGAGTTGGGGAATGAGACCAGGATGTAGCATCGATGGATAAGGAGATTAGTTGAGAGTATGCATATAGAATACAATTGTGATATCTCATTACTTTATACAAAAACTAAATTTCAAATAAAAAGTGAACAAGTACATCAAATTAAATATTATACTGAAAAATAAAAACAAACATAAACTTGTGTAACTGAATTAATCATAGTATAAAATAAGTACAAGAAAGTGTTCAACATAGAAATAAGTATCATATATAAAATGACTGGCTACCAAAGAGGAGAAGAAAAAATTATGGGGAAGGTACATAACAAACACTAAAATTGGCTGTTTGCTCTTTGTGGAATACAAATTTGTTTGAATTTTTATGAACAATGATGGAGGAATTTTGTTACATAGATTTAACTATTGACTATTTATAATCAATTGTTTTACTACTATGTGTCTTCCCATGGTTAGTGAAAAATAAAACTCAGAAGAATCAGATGTATATACATGGACACTTAACTTAGTGAAGCAATATTAGAACATCAAACATCTATCAAAAGAACTGAAAAAGAAATTGTAAAATATTAGTTCATATAATGAAAACTCAAGAATAATAATAGAATTAGCTCTTATTAGACTGAAAAATATATACAACCTTGAGAATAGTAGTTGTCTTAGGTAAGTGGCTAATTTTGACGGGTTATGAGAAAATTTCTGTGTTGACAATATTTTCATAATTTGGAAATAAGCACATGAGCAGATAAGCACCTTTCAAAATTTGTACACTTAAAATGTGTTATTTTTAAAATTTTTTATGTGTTTGAGTATTTTGTCTGCATAGCTCATATATGCCTGCTAAAAGATGTACTTGAAGCCCCTGGAACTGATGTTACAGATAGTTGTGCGGTATCATGTGGGTGCTGGGAATTGAACATCAGTCCTTTGCAAACAGCCAGTGCTCTTAGCCCCTGAGCTGCCTCTCCAGCACATGAAATTATTATACTTCCACATATATTTTACTAAAAAACTAAAAGAATAAACACAATCAAAAAATTGGAGAGAGTAAAAATACTGACATAAGGAGAGAGCTGCCAGGCTTCATAATATCATTCTCTTAACACAGGTCTGTCTGAGATATTAGTAATCTAATATAGTCTACCTACTTTAATGTAATCACTGTCACTGTTTTGGGTGGGTTTTTCTTTTTGTTTTTTGGTGTAAACAATAAATCAAGTCTAAGAAATCTATCTCATTCAAGTGAATGTGTTAGAACCATTTGTAGGCATGCTAAGTTTTGAGTTATGGCTTTTATGTAATATTCATTTGCAGATCCAGAATTCATAGATTTCAAAAATTAGTGACACATATTAACATAATCTGAGGGTAAACAGTGTGGACATTTTTAAAAGCAGTAAACTAGTTCATATTATGTGAGCAATAAATACAAGTCAGAATAATAGAGGCACAAAAGTAGTTTAAAATTCAGAAGATTAATTTAAATTGTGTAGGTTTAAGGTTGATAAGATAACTTACTGAATTTAGCTACTTGCTACCAACTCTGATGTCATGAGTTCAGTCCATGGGCCCCACGATATGGAAGAAACCCATTCTCTCAAGTCGACCTCTAACTTTCACCAACACTAGTGGGAATGCACATGTGCCTCACAGTACAAACTCATTAGTAAATTAATAAAGTAATAAACAAACAATATGTCTTTTGTTGACATTCAAAATCTACTCAAAGTTTGAAAGCAAATTACCTGGACAAGGATTTTATAAAGAATATTAAAATTTTTATAGTACTCTGAATGATCATCCCTGTCTTGGTTCTGATTAAAATCTGTAGAAAATATACCATTAATTTTTATTTAATGAGTAAATACAATCACAAAAGCTTTGTCTCTATGTATTTCTCAGATGTTTAATTGGAGCAATGCAGTATACGTTTACATAAGGAAAAGATATTTTCTGACACCAATTTTGCTCTTAATAAGAAATATATATATATATATATATATATATATATATATATATATATATATATATATATAATATGACTTTACAATGTGATATGAGAAATTCCAGAAGGTGTTTGACAAATACCAAATAAATGCCAAAGAAAGAACCTTAAAAGTTCAAAGAAGTTAACGTTCACTTGGCATGGAAGTAGCAAGCACACACTGAGCAGAGTGAGTTGATCTAAGCTGACTGAACTTATCTATGAAAAATGCTAAGCATACAGAGAGAACAGGGAGGAAGAGGAGTAGGTGAAAAAACAAATCCTCCCTCATCCTCATAAGTATTCTAGAGAGAAGTGGGTCAGCAGTGAATTATGCAAATAAAACAGGAAAGGAAATGTGACTGTAAAAAAAAAATAGAAATGCAATCCAGAAGGTTGATAATTTGAATAGCTGAGTAATGATTTGATTTCTTCAAAGTGTTCCAAGAGCATTGTTAAATCTGAAAGGTATCAGTCATGATTCATCCTCAAAAGGAGGGTGGACAAATACCATGCAATGCTGTAACGCCTGAGGTTATGCATGATTGTGGGAATACTATTAATCCCAGGTTGTGATAGTTTATACTGTTTCATTTTTATTTCATTCATGTTATTTACTTATTTTTATTTAATTTGTGTATGTTACAAGAGGTAATTCCATTACAGAACTACCTGAATCAATTTCCATTACATTACCTTCTTTTGCTAAAATAACTTAAACAGCTACTGGATTTTTTTCTTTGTGTTCTTCACACTTTCAAATGGAAATACAGTTGCTTGATGGGCCTATCTGTCATTCCTGTGCTGAACATTGATAGGAGTGGGTTTGGTAATACAATGCAAGCTGATATGGCTTATGTTATAAGCAAGTTTTGTGATCTAATGCAATTGATTCCTTAAAGGAAATACTCAGCTTATTTGTCAGGGTAAGACAGTAGTATATTAGAAGCTGCCTCAGTGTGTCAAAGTGAAGGAGAGTTCTCAGGACAGAAATTAAAATGTACTATTCTAAACAAAAAGACATATACGTAGATAGGCAGAAAGAAAAAAAAGAAGCAAAGAAAATCAGGGAGGGAAGGAGGGAGGGAGGAAGAAAGAAAGGAAGAATAAATGAAAGAATGAAAGAAAGAAAAGAAAGGAGGTAAGGAAGAAAGGAAGTAAGCAGGAGAAAGGAAGGAGGAAGGAAGGAAGGAAGGAAGGAAGGAAGGAAGGAAGGAAGGAAGGAAGGAAGGAAGGAAGGAAGGAAGAAAGGAAGGAAGGAAGGAAGGAAGGAGAAAGAAAAGGAAAAAAGTTAGGAAGGAAAGGTAGGAAGGAATATTGGCTGTAAACTGAAAGTGTCAAGACAGTACTTATGTAAATGACAGAAGACAAAAATCCAAGGTTGAACTGACCCTTGCATTTTGCATCTTCCTGAAAGTAGATACACATCTCTCGCCCACACAAAGATCCTAAAGGAAGACCTCTGGAATTGTAAGAAGAGAACAGAAAATAGGGACAAGCAGTGACTTTCGGGTGACTCCAACAGTACAGGGCATACTAAGAGAAGTTGACAAAGTGGTTTCATGGATTGAGCAGCATTGATCAGTGATAGGAACAATTAATAGGGTAAATCTGGATACAAGATGGCAGAGAACCCTTTTTTGGCCAACTAGGGATCTGACAGGGCATTAGTAGCTGGAATCTACAAAGAACTCAATAAGAGAAACACATAACAAATAATTTAGTCAGGAAATTGACACATGAACAGTTTTCACAAGAAGAAGTACAAATGAGAAATGAATGGATTTTAAAAAGTAAAATTCAACATTCTTAGTAACCAGAAAAATGAAAACCAAAAGTGAAGTATAATTAAAATTACATTTCCCTCAATGCAGGATGCCATCTTTCCAAAAATAAGTTTTATTTTTGAGATTATAATTACATTTCTCCCCTCCCTTCTGCCTCTAGCACCCTCTTGCATAGCTTTCCACTCTCTTCAAAATCATGGCCCGTTTTAACTAAATATCATCACACACACACACACACACACACACACACACACACACACACACGCACACACACATCAACACATCACATTTTATTTTTTAATTTAATTTAAACTTTTCACTTATTTTCTTTGCATCCCACTCACTGCTTCCTCCCCATCACCCATAAATCTTTCCCACTCCCTCCCCTGCTCTTCTGAGAGGGTTGGAACACCCCTGGGTATCCCTCCAAACCTGGCACTTCAAGTCTCTGAGAGGGTAGGTGGATCTGCTCCTACTAAGGCCAGACGAGGCAGCTCAGCTAGGAGAACACATTCTAAATACAGGCAAAAGTTTAGGGATAGCCCCCGCTCCAGTTGTTCTGGACACTTATGAAGTCCAAGCTGCACATCTGCTACATATGTGTTGGGGGGCTTAGGTCCAACCGATGTATGTGCTTTGGTGTGTGATTCAGACTCTGAAAGATCCAAGTGTCCAAGTTAGGTAACTCTGCTGACTTTCCTATAGATTTTCTATCCCTTTCATGGCTTCCAGTTCTTCCTCCTACTCTTCCCTAAGAGTCCCCAAGCTCCATCCACTGTTTGGCTGTCTGTGTCTATATCTGTCTTATTCAGCTGCTGAGTGGAGGCTTTCAGAGGATAAATTGCTCCTGTCTGAAAGCATAACATAGTATAATTAATAGTGTGAGGGATTGGTGCTGGCTGGTCCATGGAATGGGACTCAGTTGGGCCAATTATTATTTGGCCATTCCCTCAGTCTCTTCTCAATCCCCTGTGCTAACATTTCTTTTAGTCAGGATAAATTTTGAGTTGAAACTTCTCCTGGTGGATTGATGTCTCTATTGCACCACTGGCTATAGGATGTGGTCTTTTCAGGTTCCATATCGCCAATGTAGTGAGTCACCCCCATTGACACTTGGGCACCTCCCTTATTCCAAGTCTCTGTGTTGTCCTGGAGAGGTCCTCCACATCCTCACCCCCCAGAAATTACACATGTCAATTAATTTTTATGGACATCTATCTATCTCTCCTGTCCTTCCTCACACCTGATCCTGAAACCCCCATTCCCCTCCCCTTAACCCCTTCTGCCCAGTACCCTTCATCTATCTGCCCCACTAGGAAGAGAGGCCCCTTGGTCTTACAAACTTTATATGCCCCAGTACAGGAGAATGCCAGGGCCAGGAAGTGAGGGTGGGCGGGTGGGGGATCAGGGCAGGGAAAGGGTATAGGGAACTTTCGGGATAGCATTTGAAATGCAAGTAAAGAAAATATCTAATTAAAAAAAAAGACCATTTTGCTCATCTTTCTAAGTGAGATCTAAACTTCCTTGCATGCACCTTCCTTGTTTAGCTTCTTTGGGTTTGTGGAGTGTAACATGGTACCTTTATTTATTGGCTAATAGCCACTTATACATGAGTACTTACCATGCATGTCTTCTGGGGACTGGGTTGCCTCACTCAGAATGATATTATCAAGTTCCATCCACTTGCCTGCAAAATTAATGATGTCTTTGGTTTTAATAGCTAAATAATACTCTGTTATGTAAATTACCATATTTTCTTTATCCATTCTTCAGTTGAGGTTATTTCTAGTTTCTGACTATTACAAATAAAGCTGTTATGAACATAGTTGAGCCAGTGTCTTTGTGGGATGTTGCAGAATCTTGTGGGTATATGCTCAGGAGTGGTATAGCTGGGTCTTGAGATAAAACTAGTCCAAGTTTTCTGAAAAAAAAAAAAATGTCAAATTGATTCCAAAGTGGTAGTACAAGTTTGCACTCCCACCATCATTGAAGAAGTGTTTCCCTTAAATCCACATCCTCACCAGCATGTGATATCTCTTGGGTTTTTGATCTTAGCCATTCTGATGGGTCTAAGAAGGGACCTCAGAGATGTTTTGATTTGCATTTTCCTAATGACTAAGGACTTTGAAAATGTCTTTTTTTTTTTTTTTTTTGGTTTTTCGAGACAGGGTTTCTCTGTGTATTCCTGGCTGTTCTGGAACTCACTTTGTAGACCAGACTGGCCTCGAACTCAGAAATCCGCCTGCCTCTGCCTCCCGAGTGCTGGGATTAAAGGCATGCGCCACCACGCCCGGCTCGAAAATGTCTTTTTTTTTTTCTTTTAAGGTTGATTTTTAAAATCTTGTTTTAATAATTTACATTCTAAATGTTTTTCCCCCTTGCCAGTCCCTGGTTCAAGAGTTCTTTAACCCATCACTCCTCTTCTTTGCCTCCAGCATTTACCCAATCCATTGGCTTAAGCTCTAGGAGATCCCAGTGTTGCAGATTAGTTAATACTGTTGGTCTTCCTATTGGGTTGTCATTCCCTTCAGCTCCATTAATCCTTCCCCTAAATTTTCCATAGGGATCCCCAAACTTAGTCTAATGGGTGGGTGTTTAAGTTTCTGCATCTTCCACAGTTAGCTGCTGATAGAGTCTCTCAGAGGACATCCATGCTAGGCTCCTGTTTGCAAGCATAGCACAGCACTGGTAATAGTGTCAGGGTCTGGTGCCTGTGCATGGGATGGATACCATATTGGGCCAGTCACTGGATAGCCTTTGCTTCAATCTCTGGTTCATTTTTGTCCCTGTATTTCTTTTAGACAGGAACAATTCTGGGTCAAAAATTTTTAAGGTAGGTTGGTGACCTCATACCTCCTCTGGGGTCTCTGTCTATCTACTGGAGATTGTCTCTTCATACTCCATCACCCCACAGTTGGGCATTGGGGCTAATATCATCCTCTTTGAGTCCTGGGAGCCTCTTACATCTCAGGTCTTTGGGACTTTCTAGAGGTTCTCCCTGCTGACCAGCCCCTGCAGCTGCTTATTTCCATTCATTCTCCTGGCCCTTTATTTAAGTGATTTTCAGCCATTTGAAATACCTCAGTTGAGAAGACTGTTGAGGTCTGTACCTCGTTTTTTATTTGGTTATTTGGATTGTTTGTGTCTAACTTCCTGAGTTCTTTGTACATTTTAGATATTAGCTCTCTGTCCGATGTAAGACTGGTGAAGATCCTTTCCCAAGCTGTAATCTACAGATGTGTCTGGTTGAGAGTACCCTTTTGTCTTACAGAAGCTTTGCAGTTTCTTGAGGTCCTATTTATCAATTGATGGTCTTGGAGCTGACTCTGTTTATGTTCTGTTCAGGAAATCGTTTTCTGTACCAATGAGTTAAAGGGTATTTCCTAATATCTCTTCTATGAGTTTTGCTATATCCAGCTTTATGTTGAGGTTCTTGATCCACTTGGATTTGAGTTGGATGCAGGATGAAAAGTATTGATCTATTTTCATTCCTCTACATATAGACATCCAGTTAGTCCAGCACCATTTGTTGAAGATGCTTTCAGTTTTTCCATTGTATGATTTGTGACATTTTTATCAAAAATCATATTTCCATAAGTGTGTGGATTTATTTCTAGGTCTTCAAATCTATTTCATTGATCAACATGCCTTTTCTGTAACAATATCATGCAGGTTTTTTTTTTTTTTTTATCACTATTGCTATCTTGTATTGCTTGATGTCAGGGATGGTGATTCCTCCTGAAGTTCTTTATTGCTCAGGATTATTTTAGATACCTTGGATTTTTTTTTCATATGTAGTTGAGAATTGCTCCTTCAAGGTCTATAAAAAATGTGTTAGAATTTTGATAAGGAATCTGTGGATTGCTTTTGATATGATGGCCATTTTCACCGTATTAATTCTACCTATCCATGAGCATGGGAGTTCTCTCCATCTCTCATCTCCATACTTCTTCAACTTCTTTCTACAGAGACTTGAAGTACTTGTCATACACATCTTTTACTTGTTGGTTAGAGTTGTACCACAATATTTTATATTATTCATGGCTATTGTGAAGGCTGCTATTTGCCTTCTTTCTTGGCCCATTTATCATATGTATGAAAGAGGGCTACCGATTTCTTTAGTTGCTTTTTATCCACCCACTTTGATGAAGCTGTTTATCAGCTGTAGACATTTTCTGGTAGAATTTTGGGGGTTACTTATGTATACTATCATATCGTCCAAAATCACCAATACTTTGACTTCTTCCTTTCCAAATTTTATCCCCTTGATCTCCTTTAAGTTGTATTTTTGCTCAGGCTATAACTTCAAGCTCTATATTGAATAAATGGGCAGAGAGTTGGCAGACTTATCTTGTCCCTGATTTTAGTGAAAATATTTTAAGTTTCTCTCCATTTAGTTTGATGTTGGCTATTGACTTGCTTTATATTGTTTTGACTATGTTTATGGTATGTACCCTGTATCCCTGATTTCTCTAATACCTTTAACATGAAGGGGTTTGGATTCTATCAAAGACTTTTCCAGCCTCTAATGAGATAACCGTGTGATTTTTTTTCTTTCAGTTCCTTTATATTGTATATTATGTTGATGCATTTTTACATATTGAACCATCCTGCATATCTGGGATGAACCCTATGTTATATTTCTATATGATGTCTTTGTTGTGTTCCTGGATTCAGTTTACAAGTATATTATTGAGTAATTTTACATCAATGTTCATAAGAGAAATAGGTCTGAAGTTCTTTTTCTTTGTTGATTCTTGTGTGTGTGTGTGTGGTTTTTCGAGACAGGGTTTCTCTGTATAGCCCTTCTTTGTTGATTCTTTATGTGGTTTAGATATCATAGAATGAGTTTGACAATGTTCTTTGTGTTTCTATTTTGTGCAATAGTTTGAGGAGTATTGGTATTTGATCTTCTTTGAAAGTCTGGTAGAATTCTGCACCAAAGCCATCTGCCCCTGAACTTATTTTCTTGGGAAATTTTTAATGATTCTTTTTTTCTTTTTTTCTTTTGGGCTCATGAGCCTGTTTAAAGAGTTTACCTGATCTTGTTTTAACTTAGATAAGTGGTATCTGTCAAGAAAATCATCCATTTGAGTATGATTTCCCAATTTTGTGTAGTATAGGCTTTTGAAGTAAGACCTAATGTTTTTTTAAACTTTCTCAGAGTCAGTTGTTATATCTCACTTTTCACTTCTGATTTTGTTTCTTTGGAAACTGTCTCCATGTCTCTTGGTTAGCTTGGCTATGGGCTTGCCTATATGTTGATTTTCTCAAAGAACCAGCTCGTGGTGTGGTTGATTATTTGTATGGTTTTTGTTGTTTCTAACTGACTGATTTCAGACCTGACTTTGATTATTTCCTGCATCCTATTTCTCTTTGGTCTGCTTGATTCTTTTTTCTTTTTTTCCCAGAGCTTTCATATGTACTTTTAAATTGCTGATAGTAGAACTTTCTGTTTTGGTCGTTTGGTTGTTTGGTAGGTTTTTTGGTTTGGGGGGCTATTTTTTGTTTGGCTGGTTTTCTTTTGTTTTTTGGTTTTTTTTGGAGGCACTTAGTGCTATGAACTTTCTTCTTAGCACTGCTTTCATTGTGTCTCATAATCTTGGGTGTGTTGTGCATTCATTTTCACTGAATTCTAGAAAGTCTTTGGACAGCCTTTAATTTCTTTCTTTATTTCTTCCCTGACCCAGAGATTATTGAGTAGAGAGTTGTTCAGTTTCCATGTGTGTGTAGGCTTTCCAGTGTTTCTGTTGTTGTTGAAGTCTAGCTTTATTCCATTATGGTCTGATAAGATAAAAGAACATACAAGGCATTATTTCAATTTTCTTGTATCTGTTGATGCCTGCTTTGTGACCCAGTATATGGTCAATTTTGGAGAAGAATCCAGAAGGTGCTGAGAAGCAGGTATATTATTTTGTGTTTGGGTGAAATATTCTATAGATGTCTGTTAGGTCAAATACAATATAAATATATTCACATTTTCTTTATCAATTCTTTCTATAAGCATCTGAGATGATACCTAGTTTGGCCCTTAGAAATAGTATCTCAATAAAAATGCATGTCCACTGATATATCTGGGTGGTACATTTTCTCTCATATGCAGAATCAGTATTTGTATTTGAATATATATTTATATAAATAGTTGACATGGAAACAAAAGGATTTGAAAGGAAGATGGGAAGGTTTTAAATGAAGTATATGTAGCAGTGGATAATAGAGGAACAAATGAAAAATACAACATTTTGTTAAATTTGCTTCATCTACCTATCCACACAAATGTAAGTATATATATACTTACATGTAGCATAATAGCTGGATTTCGAGGAAGGAAAGAGACCTCCATGAAACAGGGAGAAGGAACAGTAAGAGTACAAAATAGTAAAATATGCACAAAGTACAAAAAGAAATATTTATTAAAATGCTAAAATTAAGCTCCACTTATTGTTTACCAAAATTTAATTTAAAATATGGAACTTCTTTTTTCCACTTCAAATTCTTTCTTCCAAGTTTATTAGCATGAATACCACTTCTCTGATCAGATTAACATACATTGCTGTTGGTGAATCAGTCCACAAGACCAGTACACACTAGGCAGATGCTTTACAATTGAACAAAATTCCCAAAATTTCTCATTATTGAATTATTCTTGGTCATACACAGCCCAGTAAGTGCTTTGTGATTTTTTTATTTCTGATTGGATACTTATTTCTTTGAGAGAAAAGGCAACACACACACACACACACACACACACACACACACACACACGTACACACACGCCTATGTATAGAAGAACAGCTGCTCAAAATATCTTCATTGAATTGATAGAATTAAACTGAAGTCAAGAAAGTTCTACACAGGAGGAGGTCTTAACAAATAAAGAAGCTGAGCAGCAGCTGTTGGGAGTTATAACGTTAGCATCGATCTGAAGGTTGTTTGGAAGCTTCTTTCGTTTTATTGCTAATGGCATTAGGGGCTCTGCACCAGATAACAGGCGCTGACATCAAGACCTTAATCCAGGCAGTCTGCAGAAGCCTTGACCTTCTAGGAGTGCAGACATTGATCAGCACAGAGAGGGTGGAGGGTCAGAGATTGAGAGCCATACAGAACTGAAAAACACAAAGCTGCTGACCCTCTACCTTAGGGAGAGCCATATTCAGTCAAGCTTCTGAAGAGATACGTGCAGAGGTGGCCTGTGGAAGAGCTACATCAACACCCTAGATCATCTCTTGAAATTTAATGAGACCTCGCCGTCTTCAATATCAGGCCAGGGAATCAGACAAATACTATGATACCACATCAAATCCTTCCATGCATATCCAATATCTTGTTTCTGCAGGTGTGAAGTAGAAACTAAACAATTGGATTTTAACTTTTAAAAATTTAAGTCATTGGAACTTAATTAGTTTTTATGAAAAATTGTCTTTGCCCAGATTTCCTCCTTAGACTTTCCTTTACATGTACCAGACTGTCTGAATTTAGTGGTTCCTTCTTATTAATTGTTTTTCTTTGTCATGGAAGCTCACAGAAGAAGGGAACTTCATGTTATTTCTTTTGAGATCCCTGTTATTAATTGTAATTTTCTTTGTCAAAGTCTAACATTCCTACTAAATCTGAAAGGCCTCCAGTTTAATTTACTAAGGTAATAGAGTACACAGGTTGAGGAATTATTCCCAAAGAGAGAATGTCATTGATAAATATTATTTCTAAGAAACTAAGACCATGGAGAAAGTAGAAATCTAATCTGAATGTCTATTGCAGTTGTTGCAGGAATATGTTACTTATATCTTAACATTTAATTATAGAATAAATAGTGACCTACATGAAATATACTTAGTTTCAACAAGCTGTGGATACTTTGATAAGGTATCACAAAAAAAAAAACCAATAATAATAATGATCACAAAGTCTTACTAGCCAGTAATATATATTTTTTCTTTATTGCATTCCCTCTCACACACTCACACATGCACACATACATACAGACTCCTATTTATTTAGAATATTTAGATAAAATTATTGTTAAATGAGCCTATATTGAAGGCAGAAAGAAAATAGTTATGGATTTATTAGAGTATATATATATATATATATATATATATATATATATATATATCACAAAACACATATTTATATGTGTGTGTATATACATAAAAGTTTACAAACAGCACATTAAACAGAATATTGTTTAATGCTCCATTTGAACCATGGTCAGTATATAAGAACCAAACCCTTGAGAGCTATGATGTTTGGGAAAAGCAACAACTAAAAGATAAATACAACATAAACAAATTAGAAAGTTGACCAAATTCATTAAAACCTCTGCTAAATGAGAATCATCACATTTTTAAAATAAGAAAGAAATTGTATAGATTGGCTATAAAAGCAAGGCTTACTAAAATATTCCTTCATGAGAAACCCAAATTTATTTTAAAAACACACAAAGCTAAATGGGTCAGGCAAAGTTCACCCCAAATCAAGAAAAAGACCTGACTTAGAAAAGAGGATGGCCTAGTTGGTCATCAGTGGGAAGAGAGGCCCCTTGGACATGCAGACTTTATATGCCCCAGTACAGGGGAACGCCAGGGCCAAGATGTGGGAGCCGGTGGGTAGGGGAGCAGGGCCGGGAGGGGGGAGGGTATAGGGAACTTTCTGGATAACACTTGAAATGTAAATGAAGAAAATATCTAATAAAAGTTGAAAAAAAATTTAAAAAAGCAAATAAAAAAAAAAGAAAAGAATATTGTATAACGATAAATAAATCAGTGAAAGATAGACCTGACAACCACAAATACATGTTTTTAATAGTTTCTTAGCCATGAGGTTTAACAGAATTTACAACACTAGACATGGAATCTTCTGGATTAGGTTGCAAAAGGAATCACACCTAATTAACTCCTAAATGTTAGGCTTATGCCCATGGACAAATTGTTACTCTCAGAGAAACTTGTTTTGGAGCAAAAGACAGCAAACACAGAGACATTCGGCTGCCCAAGATAATCAGAGTAAGCAATGGTCAGAAGTTCAGCTCTAAACAAGTTGTTCTTATCACATCTTTAAGTATCAAGAATGGGGAAGAACATTTCCCATACTCTGAAACTCGAAGAATCTTCTTTTTCCAGTGCCTAATATACACACTACAGAGACGAAAAACCAAACAAAGAGATGAGAATAAGCACCTGTGACTACTCAACAGTAATTGGGGCATCTCAGGCTAGAGAGATGGTTCAGAGGTGAAGAACATTGACTACTCTTCCAGTTGTCATAAGTTCAAATCCCAGCAACCACATAACAATATATAATAAAGTCTGGAGCTCTCTTCTGACCTGCAGGTATACATGAAGGCAGATCACTGTATAAATAACAAAAAATAAATCTTTTTAAAAAATAAATGGGATGTATCAATCAATCCCTGACCCAAGAAAAGCTTAGGAATACCTTACAGAAGGGGAGTGAAAATGATGTAAGATATTGAGGTTGGGGAGGAATGTTTTGGAGTGCTTTCTTCTGGAAATGACATGGCTATTCCATTTATGAATTCACTGAGTTTTGGTTACCTAAGACCTCTACAAAAGATATCCCATCAAAATGCAACTGGAGAAAGGAAGGGCAATAACATGGTTACACTTCAAGATAAAGAGTTACTGGCAGTTAATAGTACTTGGAGGAGAATCAATTTTCTTTCTTTTATTAGATATTTTCATTATTACATTTCAAATGATATCCCCATTTCTGATTTTCCTTCCAAAAACTCCATCCCCTTATTCCCTCCTGCTTCCCCTGCTCACCATCAGACCCACTCCTGCTTAGTAGCCCTGGCATTCCCCTACACTGATGCATAGAGACTTCACAGGACCAAGGGCCTCTCCTCCCATTGATGACCAACTACGTAATCCTCTGCTACATATGCATCTAGAGCCATGAGCCCCACCTTGTGTTTTCTTTGATTGGTGGTTTAGTCCCAGGGAGCTCTGGGGATACTGGTTAGTTCATATTTTTTGTTCTTCCTATGGAGAGCAAACCCCTTCAGCTCCTTGGGTACTTTCTCTAGCTCCTTCATTTGGGACTCTGTGCTCCTTCCATGGATGGCTGTGAACATCCACTTCTGTGTTTGTCAGGCACTGGAAGAGACTCTTGGGTGACAGCTATATCAGTCTCCTGTCAGCAAACTGTTGCTGGCAACTATGTTAGGGTCAGGTTTGATGGTCATTTATGGGATGGATCCCAGGTGGAGCAGCCTCTAGATGGTCATTCTTTCAGTCTCTGCTCCACAATTTGTCTCTGTAATTCCTACCATGGGTATTTTGTTCCCCCTTCTAAGAAGTATCTAAGTATCCACGTTTTGGTCTTCCATTTTCTTGAGTTCCAATTGTTTTGCAAATTGTATCTTGGGTATTCTGAGCTTCTGGGCTAATATTCACTTCCAGTGAGTGAAGAGCATGTGTGTTTTTTTGTGACTGGGTTACTGCAATTAGGATGGTATCCTCCAGTTCCATCCATTTGTCTAAAAATTTCATAGATTGATTGTTTTTAAGTGCTGCATAATACTCCATTGTGTAAATGTACCACATTTTCTGTATCCATTACTCTGTTGAGGTACATCTGGGTTCTTTCCAGCTTCTGGCTATTATAAATAAAGCTTCTGTGAGTATAGAGGAGTATGTGTCTTTATTACAAGTTGGAGCACCTTCTGGGTATATAACCAGGAATGATATTGCTGGGTCTTCAGGTAGTAATATGCCCAATTTTCTGAGGAAACGCCAAACTGATTTCCAGAGTGGTTGTACCAGCTTGCAATCCCACCAGCAATGAAGGAGTGTTCCTCTTTCTCCACATCCTCGCCAGCATCCGCTGTCACCTGAATTTTTGATCTTAGCCATTCTGACTGGTGTGAGGTGGAATCTCAGTGTTGTTTTGATTTGCATTTCTCTGATGATTAAGGATTTCGAACATTTTTAAGGTGCTTCTCAGTCCTTTGGCATTCTTCAGTTGAGAATTCTTTGTTTAGCTCTGTACCCCATTTTTAAATAGTGTTATTTGGTTTTCTGGAGTTTAACTTCTTGTATATATTATATATATATATATATATATATATATATATATATATATATATATATATATATATATATAATATATATATATATTATATATACAATATATACATATATATATGAGAGTTCTTTGTATATAATGGATATTAATCCCCTATCAGATTTAGGATTGGTAAAGATTGTTTCCCAATATGGTGGTTACCTTTTTTGTCTTACTGACAGTGTCCTTTGCATTACAGAAGCTTTGCAATTTATTAGGTCCCATTTGTAGATTCTTGATCTTAGAGCACATGCCATGGGTGTTCTATTCAGGACTTTTCCCCCAATGCTCATATATTCGAGGCTCTTCCCCAATTTCTCCTCTATAAGTTTCAGTGTCTCTGGTTTTATGTGGAATTTCTTGATCCACTTATACTTGAGCTTTGTACAGGAGATAAGAATGGATCAATTTATATTCTTCTAAAGCCAGTTGAGCCAGCACCATTTTTTAAAAATGCTGCTGTTTTTCTACTAGATCGTTTTAGCTCCTTTGTCAAAGATCAAGTGACAATAGGAGTGTGGGTCCATTTCTGTGTCTTCAGTTCTATTCCATTGATCCACCTGTCTGTCACTGTACAAATAGCATGCAATTTTTTATCACAATTCCTCTTTAGTACAACTTGAGGTCAGGAATGATGATTCCACCAGAGGTCCTTTTATTGTTGAGAATAGTGTTTGTTGTCCTAGGTTATTTGTTAGTCCACTTAAATTTGCAAATTGCCCTTTTTAACTCAGCAAAGAATTGAATTGGAATTTTTATGGGGATTGCATTGAATTTGTAGATTGCTTTCTGCAACATAGACATTTTTATTATATTAATCCTGCAAATACATGAGCATGGGAGATCTTTTCATCTTTGGTGATCTTTGAATTCTTTCTTCAGAGACTTGAAGATCTTATCATATTGATCTTTCACTTGCTTAGTTAGAGTCACACCAAGGAATTTTATATTATTTGTGACTATTGTGAAGGGTGTTGTTTCCCTAATTTCTTTCTGTCTGTTTATCCTTTATGTAGAGAAAGGCCACTGATTTATTTGAGTTAATTTTATATCCAGCTACTTCACTGAAGTTGTTTATCTAGGTTTAGGAGTTCTCTGGTGGAATTTTTTGGGTCACTTATGTATACAATCATATCATCTGCAAATAGTGATATTTTGACTTCTTCCTTTCCAATTTGTATTCCTTTTTTATCTCTGTTTGTTGTCTAATTGCTATGGCTAGGGTTTTAAGTACTATATTGAATAGGTAGGGAGAGAATGGGCAGCCTTATCTAGTCCCTGATTTTAGTAGGAGTACTTTAAGTTTCTCTCCATTTAGTTTGATGTTGCCTACTGGTTTGCTGTATATTGCTTTTATAAGTTTAGGTATACGCCTTGAATTCCTGATCTTTCTAAGACTTTTATCATGAACAGGTATTGTATATTGTCAAATGCTTTCTCAGCATCTAATGAGATGATCATGTGGTTTTTGTCTTTGAGTTTGTTTATATAATGGATTACATTGATGGATTTCCATATATTGAACCATCTTCATCAAGGGATGAAGCCTTCTTGATCATGATGGATGATCATTTGATGTGTGCTTGGATTCGGTTTGCCAGAATTTTATTGAGTATTTTTGCATCGATATTAATAAGGGAAATTGGTCTGATGTTCTCTTTCTTTCTTGGGTCTTTGTGTGGTTTAGGTATGAGAATAATTGTGGCTTCATAGAATGAATTGGGTAGAGTACCTTATGTTTCTATTTTATGGAATAGTTTGAGGAAGAATTGAATTAGATATTTCATGGTCTGACAGAACTCTGCACAAAACCCATCTGATCCTGGGCTTTTTTGGATTGAGGACTATTAATGACTGTTTCTAATTTTTTTAGGGGATGTGGGACTGTTTATATCATTAATCTGATCCTGATTTAACTTTGGTATCTAGTATCTCTCTAGAAAATTGTCCATTTTATCCAGGTTTTCCAGTTTTGTTGAGTATAGGCTTCCATAGTAGATTCTGATGATGTTTTCAATTTCCTCAGATTCTGTTGTTATGACTCCCCTTTTATTTCTGATTTTGTTAATTAGGATATTGTCTCTGTGCCCTCTATTTAGTCTGGCTAAGGGTTTATCTATCTTGTGTATTTTCTCAAAGCACCAGCTCCTGGTTTGGTTGATTCTTTGTATAGTTATTTCTGTTTCCACTTGGTTGATTTCAGCACTGAGTTTGATTATTTCCTGCCATCTACTCCTCTTGGGTGAATTTGCTTCCTTTTGTTGTAGAGCTTTTAGGTGTGCTGTCAAGCTGCTAGTGTATGTTCTCTCTAGTTTCTTTTTGGAGGCACTCAGAGCTATGAGTTTTCATCTTAGGACTGTCTTCATTGTGTCCCATAAGTTTGGGTGTGTTGTGGCTTAATTTTCATTAAACACTAAAAGGTCTTTAACTTCTTTCTTTCTTTCTTTCTTTCTTTCTTTCTTTCTTTCTTTCTTTCTTTCTTTTACCAAGTTATCATTGAGTAGAGTGTTGTTCAGCTTCCAAGTGTATGTGGGCTTTCTATTATTTAAGTTGTTATTGAAGAACAGCCTTAGTCCATGTTGATCTGATAGGATTCATGGAATGATTTCTATATTTTTGTATCTGTTGATGCCTGTTTTGTGACCAATTTTATGGTCAATTTTGGAGGCAGTACCATGAGATGCTGAGAAGAAGGTATATCCTTTAGTTTCAGGATAAAATGTGTTATAGATATCTCTTAAATCCATTTGTTTCATAACTTCTGTTAGTTTCAATATGTCTCTGTTTAGTTTCTGTTTCCAGGATCTGTCCATTGATGAGAGTGGGGTGTTGAAGTCTCCCACTATTATTTGTGTGGTGCAATGTGTGCTTTGAGCTTTACAAACATTTCTTTAATGATTGTGGATGCCCTTGCATTTGGAGCATAGGTGTTCAGATTTGGAAGTTCATCTTGATAGATTTTACCTTTGATTAGTATGAATTTCCCCTCCTTGTCTTTTTTGATAACTTTCAGTTGAAAGTCAATTTTATTTGATATTAAAATTGCTACTACAGCTTGTTTCATGGGAGCATTTGCTTGGAAAATTGTTTTCTAGTCTTTTACTCTGAGGTAGTTTCTGTTTTTGTCCCTAATGTGAGTTTCCTGAATGTCTCAAAATGTTGGATCCTTTTTACATAGCCAGTCTGTTAGTCTTTTTATTGGAAAATTGAGTCCATTGATATTAAGAGATATTAAGGAAAAATAATTTATACTTTCAATTATTTTTTCTGAGTGAGTTCAGATTCTGTTCATGTGGCTATCTTCTTTTGGGTTTATTGAAGGATTACTTTCTTGCTTTTCCAAAGCAAAGTTTCCCTCATTGTGTTGGAGTTTTCCCTTTATTATCCTTTTAAGAACTGGATTCATGAAAAGATATTGTGTGAATTTGCTTTTGTCATGGAATACTTTGATTTCTCTATCTATGGTAATTGAGAGTTTTGCTGGGTATACTAGCCGGGACTGGCATTTATGTTCTCTTAGGGTTTGTATGACATCTGTCCAGGTTCTTCTGGCTTTCATAGTCTCTAGTGAGATATCTGGTGTAATTCTAATAGGTATGTCTTTACATGTTACTTGACCTTTTTCCCTTACTGCTTTTAATATTCTATCTTTCTTTAATGCATTTGGTGCTTTGATTATTATGTGAAGGGAGGAATTTCTTTTCTGGTCCAGTCTATTTGGAGTTCTGTAGGCTTCTTGTATGTTCATGTGCATCTCTTTCTTTATGTTAGGGAAGTTTTCTTCTATAATTTTGTTGCAAATATTTTCTGGCCTTTTAAGCTGAAAATCTTAATTCTCATCTACACCTATCATCCTTGGGTTTGGTCACCCATTGTGTCCTGGACTTCCTGGATGTTTTGAGTTAGAATATTTTTCCATTTTGCATTTTCTTTGATTGTTGTATCCATGTTCCGTATGGAATCTTCTGTACCTGAGATTCTTCCATCTCTTGCATTCTGTTGCTGATGCTCACATCTATGTTCCTGATTTCTTTCCTAGGATTTCTATCTCCAGAGTTGTCTCCCTTTTTGATTTCTTTATTGTTTCTATTTCCATATTTAGATCCTGGATGGTTTTGTTCAATTCCTTTACTTGTTTGGTTGTGTATTCCTGGAATTCTTTCAGGTATTTTGTGTGTCTTCTTTAAGGGCTTCTACCTGCTTACCTGTGTTTTCCTGTAATGCTTTAAGGAATTTTTGTATTTCCTCTTTAAGGACTTCTACCCATTTAGCTGTGTTCTCTTGTATTTCTTAAGGGAGTCATTAATGTCCTTCTTAAAATCCTCTACCAGTATCATGAGATATGATTTTAAATACAAATCTTGCTTTTCTGGTTTGTTGGGATATCTAGGACTCACTGTGGTATGAGCACTGGGTACTGATGATGCCAAGTAGTCTTGGTTTCTGTTGGTAAGATTCTTTTTCTTTTTTTTTTTTCAAAACTAACGAAATATTTATTAGATATTTTCTTTATTTACATTTCAAGTGCTATCCCAAAAGTACCTTATACCTTCCCCCTGTGTTCCAACTGGTAATAAGGACACATGCTCCACTATTTTTATATCAGCCTTATTTATAATACCCAGAAGCTGGAAAGAAACCAGATGTCCCTCAACAGAGGAATGGACACAGAAAATATGGTACATTTACACAATGGAGTACTACTCAGCTATTAAAGACAATGAATTTATGAAATTCTTGGGCAAATGGATGTATCTGGAGGATATCATCCTTAGTGAAGTAACCCAATCAAAAAAGAAGTCACTTGATATGCACTCACTAATAAGTGGATATTAGCCCAGAAACTTAGAATACTCAAGATACAATTTGCAAAACACAAGAAAATCAAGAAGAACAAAGCCCAAAGTGTTGGTAAGTTTCTTATGTTTGCCTTCCACCATCTGGTAATCACTAGTGTTAGATGTTCTAGCTCTCTCTGGCTGGAGCTTGTTCCTCCTGTGAGTTTGTAAGCCTGTGTCATCCCTCCTGGGTGACCAGCTCTCTCCTGGCAAGACCAGTGCACCGAGCACTGTGGAACACTCCGACCTTCTGACTGCAGATGTAGGTCTATAGGATCCTGTCCCAGAAACTCTTCTGCTTCTGTGGCCTGTGTTCCCCTGAGTGGACCAACCTTAGAGAGACACCTGAGAGAAAATGGTGATCTGCCCTGAGTCCCAGGATCAAGAGCACTTTCTGAAGGCAAGCTCTTCTCTGGCAGGGAAGGTGCAGAGGACTGAGGATCAGCTCCATTTCTTGGCTGTAGATGTAGGCCTATAGGACCTTGTCCCAGAAGTTCGGTTGCTTCTTCGGCCTGTGTTCTCCTGAGCGGTCCCACCCTAGAGAGACCATTCCTATCTCCTTGTACAAAGCTCATGTCCAAGTGGATCAAGGACATCCACATAAAACCAGATACACAGAGATTTATAGAGAAGAGCTTCAAACATATGTGCAGAGGGGAAAAATTCCTGAACAGAGAGTCAAATTTCTTTGTGAGTGAAGTCACTGGTCTGTAGACAGGTTGCCCATAACCTAGTGGATCACTCTACCTCCATATGAATATGAGCAGCACAAAGGAGATAAAGAGGGAAGATAAAGGAGAAATAGGGGAGATGAAGTTAGAAGAGTAACATGATGGGTACCTATGAGGAGTCGGAAAGGAGAGCTGAGGGGTAGCTGTTACAAAAATAAACTCATACCCATGAGGTATTCTCAAAGAATAGATACAAGAGAAAAAATATACATTCACACAATAAAGTTTACACAAATGTTTATAGTAGCATTATTTTAATACCCATAATACAACTGATAAGTAGGAACAATAAAAGCAGTTGTTAATTAATTAATGACAATTAAACTCTGTCATATTTATATAGTGAAATATTGTTTGGCAATAAAAACTCATGATTTAATTTTACATAATACAATATGGATGGGATTGAAAAAAATGTTTGCTGTGTGAAAAAAACTATCATAAAATATTGAATACTACGTAATTTGGATCAAATGGAATTGAAGGAACAGGCTATATCAACAGAGGCAGAAGAAAAAGTAGCAACTGTCTATGGATGGAGATTTAGCAAAAGGAAATAGTGAGTGACTCACAGATAATGAAGGTGGGGTGTGTGTGTGTGTGTGTGTGTGTGTGTGTGTGTGTGTGTGTGTGTAATGTAGATGGCAGGGATGTGAGAGGTACATACAATGGTGGTGTGCAGATATGACCCACTATGTACATATGGGTGGAGACTATCGAAGGACATCAGTTGTCTCTACCTTAGGGAATAATGGTCTGTTTTTATATTTAATTATGTATGGGTACTTTTTAATTCATCATTTTATTCATTTACATTTCAATTGATATACCCCCTTCTGGTTACACCTCCACTAATATCCCCATCTCCTTTGTGTCTATGAGGGTGTTCTTCCACCCATTCATAGACCTCTGCCTCACCCCTCTAGCATCCCTATGCCAGAGCATCAAGCCTTCCTCCCTTCCCATTAATGTCAGATAAGGCCATCCTCTGCTACATATGTATCTGGAGTCCTGGCAACCTCCATGTATGTTCTTTGGTTGGTGGTTTTGGGATCCCTCACTGAAGGAGAAGCTGTAGTTTTCAGCTAGGCTTGATGGCCCAAGAGTATCAGGATATATTATGATAGTATGTGTATCCACACCTAGGTATTTAAATGAGTGGTCAGGATTCAAACCTACATCTTTGTGTTTACAGTGTAAAAGCATCCACTGAATAATTTTCCTTTCTCCAAATGTAGCATTTGAAGAGGAGATTGCTTTGGGTTATTACACAGTCCTAGAACACTAAAAGTCAATTAATTATACACTCTAAATGGTAAATTTGAGTATATGAACATAATTCTGAAACATACAAATTTTATCATGTTAGACATTAGAAATAAAAATACAAACATTATAGCATTGTGAAGCATAAAGAGTTAGAAATATAACTAAAATATTCATAAAGCTTACCTCTGAAAGTACTATGACTGCCCATGTGGAATACTTCACATTCTGAAAATTCTAACTCTTGGGAAAAAAAACTGTGTTTGATTCAATCTTAGCTACAGTCATTTATCAAATGGTGAAACTGACTCAAATTTTTGTGGATAGGTTGACAAAATTCTTGAAAAATTCTAATATTTATACTTATAAAACTTAGTGAAATAAAGTAATATGAAACAAGTGTTGAATTCTCAGGTTAGACCATCCTGAGATAGGAATGCATGTCCACAGACCATTGATTTCACATGGGCTACCCTGTTGCAGGGGATCACTCATAGGCCCAGAGCCACTATATGCCAGTTGTAATGTACAAATGTTAACAACTAAATTTGTAGTAAAGAAAATGTTCACAGATACTGGATTGGAAAATCTGACCAGGATAGACATAAGGCTTACAGTTCTGTACTGTAGGACTTGACTATCAAAAATTTCTATAGGCATTTTAAATAATTAAATCCTAGATTATCCCACATATGGGTGGAAACAATCTTCACATGGCAACATACAGAGAGCACAGACTATGGAGATATAATGTCAACTATATATCATAAAATATTTTATTAAGCACATATTAATATTGAAATAAACAGAAAAGGATGACAAGAAATAGAAAATAAAGCAAAAAGTAAAATGAAAATGTTCAACCAGAATTTATAACAAAAAGTTAATGACCAATAAAAGCATAATAAATTGTATGGATGGGCCCAATTAAAAAACTGAAGGTTATGCAGAAGTTAAACCAATGGTAGGAATGATCAAGTATTAACAATGGAACAAGAAGCAACTTTGAAAAATTAACAAAGATAATGATGGCTCAAGAGTTAAGAGCACAAATTGTTCTCTCAGAGGACAAAGATTTCAGTGTAGAACTACCATATTGGCTCATGACCAACCACAGCTCCAGTTCCAGAAGATCTGAAAATGTCTTCTGCCCTTTGCTTGTGGTGCACATCTATACATTTGTGAAAACACTTAAACATAAGTTAATTTTAAAAAATAAATTCCTAAAAATAAACAAGCAAGTAAAAATGAACATAGAGCCAGCAGATACATCTTTGGGGGTGCAACAAATAGATCCAGTAAATATACTTGAAGTAATTTTTGTAAAAAGTTCCAAAACTTGTCATGAGGCATAAAAAATATAGATTTGCAGAGTTGAAATGTGCAGTTACAGCATTGTGATGTAAGCGCAAAAGGACTCTGAACTGGTAAGCTTTGAAAGGAATTTTACATTACATTTGAATCCATAAACTACTGACTATAAACATTGAATTTGTATATTACAAAATCTAGAACACTCATTAAACTGAAGTCTAAGAAATATAGCAACAAATATATAACAACTAAAGCATTAAATATAATTCCAAGAAAAGTTCAAACACATACACACACATACAAGAAACAAAACAGGAACATTTGAAAAAAAAAAAAAAACTAAAGCAAATGAAAGAAAAAGATAGAAAAAAACACTTAAATCTAAACATCTTAATTAATACATAAAATTTAAATTATAAAAATATACAAAAATTACTCAGTGGATTAATATACTTACCTGTATTCCAAATTGAAATCTACCAAAATTAATAAAAAATGAAAGATAACAAGTTACATGCATAAACACAGAGAGAGAGAGAGAGAGAGAGAGAGAGAGAAAGAGAGAGAGAGAGTGAGAGAGAGAGAGAGAATTTGTGTGTAAACACAAAAGAAAAATGAGTTATCAGGAAAAAGGGACATTAATGTTTGCAAAGGCAAGTCACAATCCTAAATGTATATGTACCTATCAACAGAGCTTGAAATCATATAATGTAAGATATAAAAGAAATGTAGGTCACGATAAGCAACAAAAAAGTAATAAATAAACAGCCCATGTATAAAAAACACCACTATCTATGAGACCCTAAAACAAAGTTCAACTGATCAATATAATATATTTGAAACAACTATCATAATTGGTTCTATCCTAAATAATTTAACAAGCCTTAGAAAGCTATGAAATTTAAGTAAAAAAAAAAAAAAAAAAAACCTACCTTTTATAAAAACAAAATAAAATTTGAAGTCCATATCAGAAAGTTAAGATGATAATCTATATGTACTTGGCAATTAAATATTATGATCATAAATTATGAATGGTTTAAGGAAAAGCAGACAGTAATTTAAACAATGTTGTAAAAATATAAATATAACATATCAAAATTAATTTGATGCAGCTGAAAACCTCATGGGAGTACTTGAGGACAACAGGTGTTTTGATTGGTCAACAACTGCCACAGTACAGATATGCTGATTCATACCAGCAACCCAAACATTTGGGAAGCTGAGGATGGAGAAGTAAGAGCATTAGCCTGGATTCACAATCAGATGGAAGAGGAGGGCCAGGAAAAAAAAGACAAGGAGGAAGAGGAGAAGAGAGATAATTGATGAATAGTATCAATACTAGGAATGAAAGAAAGAGTGCTAAAAGCATCTTTTAATAAAAGGCTGTATAAACATCCTGCACATCAACACAGAGGAAGCCTCTGCAACAAAAGGAAATAACCTTGACTGAGCTAAATTATTTTATAGACCCTATCAGGAGTAAAGTCAAAGTTACCCTCAGGTTCAAAGTAATATGAAAATGCCTTACATACTAGTCAAAATATTTTCAGTCATCAAAAATAAAGCCCATTTTCATAAGTTTTCATCTTTTAGCTGACCATGTCTTACTTTGGTCTCCAACATATTACTGTTTTCTTTTTGTATTAAAAAGAAAACCAATTATTTTATGTTTTTTTACTGTCTGGCTTTTGTGTGTCAACTTGACCCAAGCTGGAGTTATCACAGAGAAAGGAGTCTCCCTTGAGCCTCTATGAGATCTAGCAGTAAGGCATTTTCTCAATTAGTGATCAAGGGTGGGAGGGCCCATTGTGGGTGGTGCTATCCCTGGGCTGGTAGTCCAGGGTTCTACAAGAAAGCAGGCTTAGCAAGCCATGGCAAGCAATCCAGTAAGCAGCACCCTCCCTGGCATCTGCCTCCAGGGTCCTGCCCCTTGTGAATTCCTGTCCTGACTTCCTTTGATGATGAACAGCAATGTAGAAGTTTAAGCTGTATAAATCCTTTCTTCCCCAACTTGATTCTTTGTCATGATACTTTGTGCAGTAATACAAACTCTGAATAAGACAGTTTTTATCTGCACTATTTTTTCCTCAGATTCCCTGCTTATTAGTTTGAATTATCCTATTTTTCTTTAGGTTTTATATGCTATCTCAAACAAATAACAATGTTTTTTCTTATTTGCCTTTTAGTTTTCTAAAGGAAGTTTCTGCTGATTTAAATAGTTCTTGACTCATCTAATTCTTTAGTATTTTCTGATATCTGTGTGTTTATCTTGCTTTAGGTGATTTTCGTGAGTCAATTGTGTCGCTAGGGTTTCCAGCTTCATTGCAAGCACTGCTAGTATCCTTACACCTGCGTTGATTTCCATACTTTGGTTTGTTTCCTATGAGCTGCCTCTAATGATGTAAATATGGAGCCTGACTTTTCTTCCAAATGAGCTTGCAAATATCCTGACATTCTTTTTACATCTTTTACGTTTCCATCTGTATTCAAAATAAGAGTTGTAACTAGACAAATGTCTGCAGTCCTGCTGCTAAGGACTTCCTCTTCCCCTTCCTCTGCTTGCTTACTTTATACCTATATGACCCATGTCCATCAAAGCTGTTTAACAAGTGTGAATATCGGGAAAATTAATTGACCATTCACACAGTCTACAGTGGGTGGCAAAATTCCCTAGGCAGAGGTTTTGCCCTGTATAAGAACATTACCTAAATACAGACCTGTGAGCCAGACAAGAAATGCACTTGTACAGCTTCCACTGTCCCTGTGCTGTGCATGAGTTTTCTAGGTAGAGGAAATGGTGCCTGGAGTACTAAGCAGATAGATCTTCAAGTTCCTCTTTGACTTCATTTAATTTCCTTCCCATCCTTCCTCCTCCTCCCCCTTCTCCTCCTTCTCTCCTTCTTCGTATTTTACTATGTGTATTTTAACTCTTATTTCTTTCTTTATTTATTTTTATTGGTTATTTTATTTGTTTGAATTTCAAATGTTGTCACTCTTCCCATTCTCCCCTCCACAACCCCCTCCCATCCCATTCCACCTTCCCTTTGCCTCTAAGAGTTTGCTCCTCTACCCACCCACCCAGTCCCGCCTCACAGTTCTAGTCCCCCCCCCCACGCTGGGGCACCAAGCTTCCACAGAACTAAGGTCTTCCCCTCCCTTTAATGCCAGGTAAGGCAATCCTTTGCTAAATACCAAGCTAGAGCCATGGATCTGTCTGTGAGTACTCTTGGTTTGGTGGTTTTAGTACCTGGGACCTGGGGTGTGGGTGAGTTGATATTGTTGTTCTTCCTATAGGTTTGCAATCCCCTTCAGCTCCTTCATTCATTTCCTTAATTCTTCCATTGGGGTCCCCATGCTCAGTCTGATGGTTGGCTGTGAACATCCACATCTGTAACGGTCAGGTGCTGGCAGTGCCTCTCAGGGGACAGCTATACCTGACTCCTGTCAGCAAGCACTTCTTGGCATCAGCCAATACTGTCTGGGTTTGGTGTCTGTAGATGGGATGGATCCCTAGATGGGGCGGTCTCTGGATGGCCTTTCCTTCAGTCTCTGCTCCACTTTTCCCCCTGTGTTTCCTTTAGACAGCACAATTCTGGATTAAAAATTTTGAGATTGGGAGTGCATTCTTTTAATGATATATTGTAACATGTTGGCAGAAATACCCTTTTCCTCTCCTTGGTTACTTTTGGTCTTGGCATTTTTCACAGCCAACAGACTAAAACTAGAACATACAAGCTTGCAGACTTGTCAAATTCAGAAAAATGTTAAAGACCATTAAGTTTTTTTCTTTGACAGTATAAAATTTTCATACTAATTTGGAGACATCAGCATCAGTAACAAGTCCCAAAGTTCATCCATCTTCTTGGACTTGGATTTCTTGGCTGATCTGTTATCCAAGTACCTGCCCTTTCCCCTAATACAGGAGCTGTCATTAAGGCACTTGCTACATTTTAATGGTCCCTCCCACTGTTTTAGAGGTGTAATGATGACATTATCTTTCTCTTTCTAATGCCATTAATAACTCATAGGTATCACACTCACCATTAATTACTATAAACTTCATAACATTTCACACCTAACAGAAACACCTAGTTCAATAACCATGGCTTTAATTGGGAATGAGAATAGTAAGTAATCAGAGTAGGATTTAATAATGAAAAAGCTGTACTTGTGTTCCATGTGTATAAATGGAGTGACATATGAGGTAAGAGAAAATTACTTAAGGTCTAAGATTCTATGGACTTTCAGGATCAGCCTGGCTTCTTAAACTTAAATCAGTTTTTCAAAAAATGAAAACCTTTATTAAGAGATCTCTAATTGAAATAGAATTATATATCTTACCATGCATTTCCTCCCTTCAGCCTCTCCCACCCTCCCAGTTATCCTCCTCCAAATTCTTTTCATTTTCCAATAAATAACCACTCTTTGATTATTGTTACATATATCTGCATATATATGCCCATACACAAAAAAAAAAAAATATATATATATATATATGCTGTTTAATCAATTTTTGTTGAATATATATATATTGAAAATGCATTGCACATATATGTTGAATTTTATATATGTATATATATATAGTGTATATATATATATATATATATATATATATATATATATATATATGAAAAGATAATTCCTTTTTCCAATACTCAATAGTTGTCTGCAGTTTTTTATGTAAGCATGGGATCATGCAGGATGTTCCTTTTTCAATCTTAATATGTCCATTGACACTGTCATTATTGTTCTCATCTTATTTATGCAGCAATTGCTAGAGAAGACTTTTTCATCAGACTTTCTGGTATAATATCTTACAATCTTTCTGAGCTCCCCTTCCACAGAGTTTCGTGAGCCACACATGTAAATATTTCCACTGGGGTTTTATCCCTCATGCACTGTTGATCTAGACATCTTATCCATTTGTGGTTTTCTATGATGGCCTCCATTTTATTTAAAAAGAGGCATCTTTAATGATGAGTGGTAGCTACACTTACTTGTAGATATAAGAATAAGATAAAAGAATGAGATTTAGAATATACAGTAAAGAATTATGCCAATTTAGCCCAGTGGAAATAGTAAATTCTTTTTAAAGTCCATGAGAACACTAACTCTGGGAAGCTGGCTAGATACCAGTAGTGGGCATACTTTCCCTTCTCATAACTGGAACATAAGTTCAATTAGACCGCTAATGGTTGCCGACTTCATATGAGTACAACATCTTATGCTTTTATGAATAACTTATATTGCTCATAGTTGCTACAGTTCATAGTTATTGTACTTGGATATTAATTTAATTATTTCTAGTTGCTTCCCCACCTTGGCAACTTGCATAGTGTTATATTCACTCTTTTTTGTTTCCAGTTTTTATTAGATATTTTCTTCATTTACATTTCTTTTTTCCATTTTTATTAGATATTTTCTTCATTTACATTTCACATGTTCTCCCTAAAATCCCCTAAATCCTCCCTCATCCCCCACCCTGCTCCCCTACCCACCCCACCCACTCCCCCTATTAGCCCTAGCGATCCCCCTGTACTGGGGCATATAAAGTTTGTATGACCAAGGAGCCTCTCTTCCCAATGATGGCCAACTAGCACACATTGAAGGAGTTACAGAGATCAAGTGAGGAGCTGAATCTAAAGTGATTCCTGCATCTGGGAATCCATCCCATAATCAGCCACCAAACATAGACACTATTGCATATGCCAGCAAGATAGTGCTGAAAGGGCCCTGATATAGCTGTCTTGTGGGAAGCTATACCAGTGCCTGGCAAACACAGAAGTGGATGCTCTCAGTCAGCTATTAGATGGAACACAGGGTTCCCAAGGAAGGAGCTAGAGAAAGTACCCAAGGAGCTGAAGGTGTCTTCAACCCTATAGGTGAAAGAACAACATGAACTAACTAGTGCGCCCAGAGCTCATGTCTCTAGCTGCATATATAGAAGAAGATGGCCTAGTTATAGACACTCTTGAAGTGACTGTTAGAAAGAAGCTTTCAGATCCAATTAGAATTGCGTATTCTAAATATATCTGTTGCAATAAGGGCCTGCCCTCATCCTTAAAGGGCCACCCTTACTACCCCTTTACCAACACTGGTCTGCCTTTTAGCTTGCATTTTCCAACTGAGTGGGCATAAAATGGGATGATTGAGTTCTAGGATCTAGAACAAAAGTTAGAGCAGATCTCACTTAGTTCTCCAGGGAATGCTGTAGCGAAGCAGTGTGAGTGCTGAAGGTGGTTAAGGAAAAGATAAGAATCTTGTCTCAACAATGCACATGAGGACATCATAGACATTCCCCACTGTGCTAAGTGCCACCTGCTGACTTTAACTAGAAATGAGTCTAAGTTTTGGTTATTTGCTGCCTTTGAATTTGAGATTGGATCATGCTTTGTAGCTCTGCCTGACCCTGAATACACAACATTCCAGCCTTCATCTCCTGAGTTCTGCAATTACACCATTACAAAAATACAACTAATGTTAATCCTCATTTTAAAATTAATTTAAAGGAAAATCAAAATATTAATAAACTTCTAAATAAGTAGACATGTGCTAGAACACCAAGTATATGTGGTTTTCTAATAATGATTAAATTGCAAAGAAATAGACATAACCAGCCTTTTATCCCCTTAGGCCTGGTACATACCATCTCTGTGTTCCAGCTCTCTTTGTCTCTCCTCTTCCCACTGATCTCAAGGACATAAAAATGCTTTTAATTAAAAATTAAAATGTGAAATAAAATCAAAAGTGATAAATTCCATTTTTATAATTTTGGTTTTTGTTTTAGTTTTATTTGTTGTTTTGTTTGTTTGTTTTTTTGGTCGGGTTGGCACAAAGAGCCATTTGGGAAAGGAGAAACTCAATTGAAAAAAAATGCCTACAGCAGATTGGCTCATAGGCAAGTCTATAGTGCGTATTTTTGAATTTTTGTTTAATGATTGATGTGGGTGGGCCTAGAGCTGTGGGCAGGTGGGCCTGGATAGTAAAAGAAAGGCTGAGCAAGCCATGGAGATCAAGCAAGTGGCCTCTGCTTAAGTTCCTGCCTCCAAGTTCCTCCCTTGAATTCCTGCCCTGCCTTCCCATGTGATAGAATGTCACCTGGAACACTTAGATGAAATCAACACTTTCCTTCCCAAGTTGAGATTTGGTTTTGTTGTTTGATCACAGCCATTGAAATCTGACTAAGGTATACATTGTTATCTTCCTCTGTATGTGGTGAAATGTTAAGAGGTACTGTTGGGATTTGATAATCAATGTGTGGTAAGTCGCCAGGCAGGCAATAGTAGTACATGCCTCCAGCACTTGGAAGACAGAGGCAGGCAGATTTCTGAGTTTGAGGCCACCCTGGTCTCCAAAGTGAGTTCCAGGACAGCTAGGGCTATACAGAGAAACCCTGTCTGGGGAAAAAAATGTGTAGTGAGTCTCACAGCTAGTTCTGAACTCTGATATCACTTATTACTTCTACCTAACCTGCAAAGGAACCATTTTACAGCTGTTCACATTAGGTGGGCATTGGCTGAACTTGCAATGTTCATAAACATAGCCTTATAGAATGACAAAAAAAAAACAAAAAAAAAAAAAAAAAACAAAAAAAAAAACCTGAAATAAGTTTGCCTTTCTCCCAGGAGAGTTTCTGAGCTCTAGAGTCCACTACTGGTGTGAGGGTCCAGGGTGTGGTCTATGCCTGGTAGAGTGCCTGTGTCCAGTCATGGATACGCTGTAACTCTCCTTGCTGAGAGAGTCACAACCACAGCTATGCTGACATGTGCTTCCCCTTCCCTCTGTTTCCTTCTCCTGACCTCATTTTCTGCTGTGGTAACTTCCCCATTAATTATGCACATGCTTCATCCATGAGTCTTTTCTACTAATTTATCTCTCAGAGTATCTCTGATTCCATTTCTCCCACTCTCAACTCCAGGAAGCTCTTCTTCCACAATGTGTTTTGATGTCCAATGAAAATTAAGTAAATGCTATTTCTCTCCAATAGCCAGCTTATATGTGCTACATCTAGTAATAAACATATTAAAGAGAAGTGAAATAAAATGATCAAATCAACTATGAAGACCTTCCATAACAAGAATTCTGATGTGGGTTTGGACCCAGCCAATCATTTTTAGAAAATATATAAGATCTCGTGTTTGGATAGCTGGACTAGGAAATTGCTCCCTTTTCTGCTGTCATGGAATATAGTTGCTGGCCAGTATGGCAGAAATGAGGCAGTGGAAATCTTCATACATTTTGCTTCTACTAATGGGACAAACTTAAGCAAACTGTTTAGTTGTTGGGCTTCTTTCCTGGACCCAATGTCTAATGTCAAAAACCAGATTCCCTGAGGCTATGGAAGTTCCTGGAGATAGGTGGAAATTGTGCTGGTGAGAAAGCTAAGCTTTCTCGAGAGAGAGACTGTGTTAGACAGAGAGAGAGAGAGAGAGAGAGAGAGAGATAGAGAGAGAGAGAGAGAGAGACCTGCAGGAACTCCACCTCAGAGTTGAGAGTGTGGGTTGCAGAGTTGATTTGTTCAACCTGTAAATTGAACATGATCTTTCAAGAAACACACACACACACACACACACACACACACACACACACACACACACACAGCCAAGTATGTATCTTGTCTCTCTCAGTGTTGCCTTGAATATCACACAACCATCAATCCTTCTGCTGTCCAAAATGCCTTTAAATGTTTCTTAGGATTTATTTTGGGCTCCATTTATTTCCCAAGCAGCAGCTACTTCTCACTACCTACCTCACTGCATGAAGTTAAAGAACATGGGAATCAGGGCTCACTCTCAAACATTCCAGTCTTTGTCATCTTTCACTCTTTGCCTTCCTTCATAATCTACATAGCTTAACTTGCGAGGAATTTCATTATGCTCCTCTGATGAAACCCTAATCCCTCTGCCACTCATGCCAGAGCTACTGCTAGAAATAGTTGCTGTCTTTAAAACTCACATTGATTGTTATAATGGGTTTAAACATTAAAGCCAACAGGTGTTTACATTTTTGATGGGGAAGTGCATGCCCCGAACCAGACCCACGTTCCAGACCAACCTGTCCTCTAGCAACACTCTGTCTCTGAAGAGGAAAACATCCAAAGACTAGGATTTTATGTCTTCAGGATCACTGCTTTTATGAATAGAACTATCCATTATCATAATACAGAGATAAATGAGTGGGTTTCATAGCACTCAGCTCCTCATGTCCTAGTTTTTCTAGCCTTCCCTTTTTCCTCCAAGAAATGTGGAGCATAAGACCCTCAACGTATCCCAGCATTGTACTTTTAGACTTGTCAGCTTCGAGGAGAAGAGCAAAATAAAATTGCATTTGTTATAAATTGTTCAAAATCCAGCATTCTGCTAGGTCGGCAGAAAAAAAAAACGCATTAGCATTTTGGGCAAACGATAATCTAGAAAATATATCTAGATTAACATGTGAACTTTTTTTTTTTTTTTTTGAGACAGAGTTTCTCTGTATAGCCCTGTCTTTCCTGGAACTCACTCTGTAGACCAGGCTGGCCTCAATCTCAGAAATCCACCTGCCTCTGCCTCCCAAGTGCTGGGATTAAAGGTATGCACCACCACTGCCCAGCGTGAACTATTTGTTACTGGATATTTTATTTACTTACATTTCAAATGTTATCCCCTTTCCCAGTTTCCAATCCAGAAACCTCCTATCCTATCCTTCTCCCCCTGCTTCTATGAGGATGCTCTCCTACCAACTCCTGCCTCCCCACCCTGGCATTTCCCTACACTGGGGCATCAATTCTTCACAGGACCAAGAGCCTCTTCTCCCATTGATGCCCTACAAGACCATCCTCTGCTCCACATGCAGCTGGAGGTATGGGTTGCTCCACGTGTACTCTTTGGTTGGTGGTTTAGTCCCTGGGAGCTCTGGAGGGTGTGTGTGTGGTTGGTTGATATTGTCTAACCCACAAGAAACCATGTGGAGAGGAAGGATAATTTTTGTCACCCATTTGGAAAAGACTTTGGCATTCTCTTTAAGAGAATGTTTTCTAAGAGAGGCATCCATTTGATTCTTAGGTGAGTCACCCAGAAATGGCATCTATTTACCAAGAGATAAGCATTTGAATAGCTCTGGAACACTTTTGTAATAGCCTAACCAGGGAAAATCCACTCTGCGAGTAGAAACAAATAGATGACAATTCTCAGCAACAACAGGGATACCGCAAATCATTATCATGTGAAACAATGTTAAGTCAAACGGGAACACGTGCAATACATTAGCAGTCTAAAGCCAGACAAAGTGAGCAAGATCGTAAGTGTAGGTCACAGTGTCTACTCAGCAAAGTGAGTGCAGTTCCATGAAAGGGAAAGAAAGGAGTCCATATAGTCAATGGAGATATCAAAATCCCATTAGCATCCTTATCAGTTTCAATGTAGTATATGGCTACACTTAGTAGGTGTTCATGGCACAGATGGTACCAGATTTATCCAATTTTCCCATTTTAAGTTGAATTCACAGCATTCTTCCATTTCTTTTCCAACAAACTACCAACACCTTTCCTTTCCTATCAGCTCTGAGAGACTAAGCATTAAGCTGACTTAAATTTTTCCTTTAAAAAAGTCATATGTTTTAGTTTTTTCAATAAATTAAACCCTCCATAGAATCCAGGGTGCACGACCCCACCACACATACAAGCAATCACAAACACAGAGTGAATTTGAACTGAACAATGCTTAAGTCAGTTTTAGCTGAGTTGGTAGAGTAAGTGTTTAACATACATGAGCCCATTGTTGTATGCTCAGCATGGTAAAACCATGGCATGATAGTACATAACTGTAATCCTGTCTCTCTGGAGGAGGAGGCAGGAGCAATATAAATCCAAGTTTTAGGTCATCCTCAATTATACAGGAAGTTGAAGTGTAGCACACTTGAGGACCTATCTTAATGAGAAAAGTGTCAGATGTGTGTGTGTGTGTGTGTGTGTGTGTGTGTGTGTGTCTTTTCTGAAATGAGCAATCAGAAGAGAAAATATTTTCCCCTACATTTTATATTGTTTGTTTTATTTTAAAGTATGTATATATGTGCATTAGTGTGTGCATATGAATATGAGTTCAGTAAGCCAATGAAGGCAGAAATCTATGTGTATCCAGAGTATATAGTCTTTTTGGTACAAGATAGTAAGAATACTGTATTAACTATTTTAGTTTTCTAAGATCTTTGTGTACCTCTTAAGATTATTTTAACTTTTAAGTTTAATGAACCAAACTCTAAGTTGTTTGATGAGCTCCTGATAAGTAAATTATTCATAGATTTTTAAAAAAATAATATTGAAAAACAAAGATAAAATTTTCATGCCTACAGGAGAATATAAAGATGGATGCCATGTTTGGGGAGTTTGTCAAACAGTTAATCAGCTGTTCGTGGCCAATGATCTATGAATTTGGTTTACTTTAATTTACCAACTTCCTATTTTACTAACTTCTTGATATAAACACATTTTCTGACTTTTCCCTCTTCTCTCATAGATAAAAAAAATCAGCTCTTTGATTAGGGATCACAGCTCATTTCATCCTATTTTAACTGAGGCTCTTTGTGGTGACTATTCCTAGTTTTCAATTTGACTATATCTGGAATGAACTACAGTCCAGAATTGGAAAGCTCACCAGTGATCTTAATCTGGAGGATGGGAGATATACATTTCTGACCTGGATCTTGGCATGGAGATCTTGAGGCACAGTGGCAATGAATTCCAGAAGATAAGACAGGAAGATCTCTGAGTTCAAGATCATCTGGGATTAAAGGCATGGTGGCACACACCTTTAGTCTAGGCTACACCTTCTGTTGGAGACCTACATAAGGACATTGGAAGAAGGAAGATTCTCTCTTCTTTGCCTCCTTGCCTTGTAGGACTGAGCAACTGCTAGATCCTTGGACTTTCATTTACAGCTGCTGCTGACCATTGTTGGGAGTTGGACTACAGACTGTAAGTCATCAACTATTCTCTTACTATATAGAGACTGCTCATATGTTCTGTGACTCTAGAGAATGTTGACTAATATACTCTTCTAACACATAAACGGAAATCCACTCTCCCAACAATATCTTTGAAAGCACAAATCTTCCATGGTTCTTGGTGAAGACATGTGAAACTTTAATATAATAAAGGTATAGTGTTTAATCATAATTAACTCTCCCCAAAAGGCTTCAGCTCCTCTGATGTCCCAAGGTGGAACTGCCAGCAGAAGTTATGAAAGGCACCTAAGATCCATTCACAACTTGTTTCATGTTTTTAATGTTTTTGCTAGTCCTGGCACATAGGACCAATGCTGGATTTCATAAATGCCTTCATCCAAATGTGTAAGGTGCTTTGACTCATCCATCTCCTTTTCTCCACCCTCCATGTGTCTTCTGTTTCACCTCCTTCCAGCAGAGAGTTTCTTTCTACTTCGACGCCATTTGTAGTGTGTGTGTGTGTGTGTGTGTGTGTGTGTGTGTAAATTGAATTAAATATATATTAAAACTTGAGTTTCCAGCTAATACCAGTCAGAATTGCTATCAAAATAAAGAAATAATAGCAAATGCTGCCTAAGATTCAGGAGTTGGGGTTGAGAAGCCACACACCAATGAGTCCAGCCACTATGGAAATGGATGTGAGGGTTTCTCACAGTATTTGAAGTACAACTTACACATCTTCCCTTTAAGCAATCTGGGGAAATATTTCAAAGATTTTGGAAGAAAATTCTGAGTCAACACAGATATATATATATGTATATATATATATATATATATATATATATATATATAGCACTACCACCTCATACCCATGATCTCATTCTTTTTGAAGTGACTCAGAAATGAGCAGCATTTAAATAAAATTGCACCTATGTAATAGGACCTTGCTGATATATAGCAGCTTAAAACATATGTAAGTAAAACTTGGTATGTTAAAATGCCTTTAATTACAGCAACAAAGAGGTGTTTCAGGAAGATAGATGGTTCAAGGCCAGCCTGGGATACACAGTATGATGCTGTTCAAACAACCTAAAAGTAGATTGTCTATAGTAATTCCAGTATTAGGAAGAGAATATGAATAACAGAAAGGTACATCAGAGAACCTGAATTGGGGGTTGGGGAACTTGGGTGGGAAAACATGACTGAGGATCTTTACTAAGATTTTTTAAAATGACAAGAAATTGCATTATCTTCTCAGAGCTGCAGTTTGCAGAGTGGAAAGCAAAGCTGGGTAGCAAATTTGTGAATGTAATTGGCTCTGCAGTTATGGACAGGGGCAAGGGCACCTCAGGTGGGCACTGTAATGAGCAGGATTTGTGATTCTGTGCAGGCAGGTATTCCTGATGGGTGAAGTTCAGTAAGTACACATACTCTCTGGTGTACAGCCAATTAGAAATAAGAAATAAAGTCTGCCTCTTGACTTCCCTGTGTCCATTAGAACTGAAAGATTAGAATGTATTAGTCTGATACTACTACTGCTTTAAAAAATCGCATAAACTTTGCTCAGACGTCATTTTATTTTGATTGTAAAAAATAACAAGCTAAGGGGGACAAAATAAAACCACAAAACTTAAACATTGTTTTCGCTCTACCAAGCATTCTTAAAATGATTTCTCCTGATAGGAGCTTCTAGGATGAATGCACAGGCTACTTCATGCCCCTCAAAGCTACTGATGACCACCAAACCCAAGGTCAAAATACAAAATTATGCAGAGTTTCTTTCCTAGTGGTTACATTGACTTGAGGGTATTTTGTATTTTATTTGGGATTCAGGGAAATAAACTGCAGTCTGTAGCAAGAGACGGGTGACTAAACTATTTATCTAAGCCATCATTTAAGCAGGGACATGGTCCATTGGAAGTTAGCCACTTAGGCAGCAGGCATGGGTCACTTTTGTTTTGAAATGTCTGGAAGTGTTTTATGGGGTCTGTAAAAGCCCATCACTGCTATCCTTGACTTGGTTCCTGTCATTCAAAACACTAAGCATTTATATACCTTGCCTTTTATGGGTATTCCGTCCCTGTTCATTGAGTGGTTGCATGAATGAACACATGAATAGATAATAAAAACCAAAGCCCTGGGACCTAATCAAGCAGTTAAGGAGGCTACATGGAAACTGCCTTTGGTTGATATTCTGTTTGGGGTGAAGAATCCTCTTCTCTTCCTGAGGTTCCAGACTCACTGAAGGAACAGGATGCTCTCAGCTTCTTGGCTTCTTCTCTCAAGAATTTCACAGGAATATAGGAGTTCTATGGGTTGTTAAACACACAAAAGAAATAAAGGCATCAAATCATGTGCAATGACCTTGTGTTTCCACTTTCCTACTCAGATGGAGTTGTGTTTAACTTCTACTTCTCAATAAGCTACAGCTGGCTGCTGGCAGAGTTCCACTGGTGAAAGGGAATTGAGTTCAATTTCAGCCTGACCTGGGCCTGACTGGGCATGTCTTTTCAGGGTGGGACACCATGAATACAGCTTAACTCTGTGTTTGTCTGGGTTTGAAAAAGAAAATATGGAAAGGGAAAAGGAAAGAATAGTTTAGATTTACATAACAAAGAAAGGCAAGCTTGAGCAATGTACCAGTCAGGGGTCTCTAGAGTCATAGAACTTATGGAACGTTTCTATCTAGTAAGGGAGTTTATTGTAATGACTTACAGGCTACAATCCAACTAACCCAACAATGGTTGGTTGTGAATGGGAAGTCCAAAATTCTAATAGTTTCTTAGTACCACTAGGCTAGTTGTTTAAGTTGGTCTTCTGTATAAGCTGGAATCTTGAAGAAGTAGGTTCCAACAGGCATGCTGACAAGTAAGTTTAAGCCAGAGAAGAGCGAGTTTTCCTTCCTCCAATGTCCTTAAGTAGGCCTCCAGCAGAAAGTGAAGCCCAAATTAAAGTGTGCCACCATGCATGTATCTAAAACTTGCTTTGTCCCAGGTTGGCCTTGAACTCAGAGATCTGCTTACTTCAGTCTCCAAGGATTAAAGGTATGTACTACTTTGCCTGGGCCTAAGCTTTTCATGGCCACTATGCCTCAAGATCTGGATCACAGTTGTGCCATCCATTTCTGGATTGCAGTTCATTCCAGATATAGTTAAGGTGACACCCAGTGATGGCCATCGCAAGCACACAGACCTGCTGCTGTCTTTTTATCTCTGGGTACTTTTCTTGGATTGTTCCTCAGATGCAGAATTTATGGCAGGATGTAGTGAGACATTTTGGGGATCAGCACTTACTCAGCAGCTGGACTCCATCTGGGGGATACAATTTCCTTGTGTAACAGGAAGCCAATCCATTGTACTCTAGACAGTGATTATTGAATGAGTGTTCTATGCTGCAACTGTTCCTGGTTTGCTTTAAAAGAATCTATCAACTCCCTCTGCATCTGACTGAGAGATAGTTTTCTCTCCTTTTCTATTACTGAAGATTGACCAAGTTGCTTCTAACAAGTTAAAAAAGATACAATCCTCTGTGTTAGGTATTTTTCTCATCACTATGAGCTAATCTATAGCAGTATGTCCTAAGGAGAGGAAAGACTTGTCTTGGCTCATAGTTAAAGAAATACATTTCATTCTGGTAGGACAGACCCTGGTTGGAGACTCTATAAAGACAGGAGCAGACAGAAGCTGCTCTCTCACATCTAAGGGCACTAGGAAGCAGAGACAGTACAGGAGGTAAGCCGTGGCTACAAACTTTGAGACTAGTCCTCTTCCTCAAGAAGTACACTTGCTCCAGCCAGGCCCCATTTCTCAGTTTTCTACAGAACCTTCCAAATCTGTGACAGCAGCTGTAGTCTAGATTAAGCACAGGGTCCTGTGACAAATATTTCATATATAAACTCTGGCACTCTCCAGATGACCCTGATGTCACAGACAAATCTCACAGGAGCATCTCGCTTGTAGCTTCCTGTTCATCTTCATTTGATAATAATAAGTAAATAACAATTGAATGCTAAGATGGATATCTCATTAAAAACTGGCTACCTTGTACTCAAGAATGAATAACTTCAGATTACCTACAAACCAGTAAGTCTTTATACTATAATATTGAAACTAGTTATGACCCTGTGTTCTGATATTGCTCTGATGACAACCTGTCATTTTAAAAATAGAAATAAGGAATGTGAACTGTTCAGCAATTATTTTAATAGCAGAAATCACATCTGGATACTTGATTCTTAGGCATTGTAGCTCAGTATGACCTGAGATAATGTTTATTTATGGCCAATTCTAACCAGGGTAATATTTTGTTTTTCTCTCTGTCTCTTTGTCTCTCTGCCTCTCTGTCTCTCTGTCTCTCCTTCTTTCTTTCTCTTTCCCTCTCTCTTTTTCTCTTCCCCCTGATCTGCATTAATGTGTATGCCTATGTGAATTTGAGTATACCCTTCCAAAACCATGCATGTAGAGGTCATAGGAAAACCTCAGGTGTTGGTTCTTATCTTCTGCCATATTTAAGAATGATGCTCTTGTTCACTGACATATACGTCAGTTTGACTGGCTAGCACACTTCCTGGAAATCTCCTGACTCTGCAACTCATCTTACCATAGAAGCCCTTAGATTGCTAGACAAAGCACTGCTGGGTGTGGTGTTAGGACTTGAACTCTGTGTGTATATACTTGCATAGCAAATGCCTTCTTCACTTAGTCCTCTCCCCTGCCTGTAACCCTGGAAGGAATTAACCGTTCATAAGACAAATACAATTTACCATCAGCAGGTAAGAAGGTAAAGAAGCTCGCTGAAATCACAACCAATATAATAGGAGCTTCAAAGGCACAACTTGGAGTCATAGGAATAAAACCAAGCTGAAAGACCTTTCATTACACAACAAATCTTTAAAGAGAAAGAGAGAGAGAGAAAGAGAGAGATTTGGGGACATCACTGTAACATAATTTGTATTTTAGCAATGTAATCATCAAAACCAATGAACAGTTTTAAAAAATTCTGATAAATTATTTATTTTCAATACATTCTTACACATTTTTGACAAATATTACTCATGCAAGACATATATTGCTGTGACTTGGACTTAGCAGCAGACTTTAGTTAATAAGGTTAGATATATATAATGTTTATAAGTAATATTTACCTTCTTAAATTATCATTCTACCCTAAATTATCAGTCTTATTTTACTTAAATTATACAAATACATACATTATTGGCTTTTTCCAGCATTTTTACACATTTTCAGTGAAAATTTTCTCTTTGGGGTTTCTATATATGGGAGAATTTATAGAAAAAAAAAAAAGCCTGGCTGTTCTACCAGCTGCTTCCAGGTTATGAATGGTGGTTATCACAGCTGAAGGTGCCACACTGAAGATGTCCAGAAGCAATGAAAAGTGCAATTGAGCAGAAAGCTGGTAGGAGTGCAGTTCAATGTGTTCAACTGAGTCAAGAAAAGGGCCAAGCATATCCTGGGGAAAGCTACAGGAGATGACCACACAGACCAGATTTAAAAGAGATAAGAATTAAAGAAATGGCAAAGGCCATGGCATTAATTAATTCTAAGGACATAGATAACCTCCAAAGGAAAGGATACTGACAGCACTCCCAGGTTGTAAATATTTACCCTCTAGTTAGAAGATATAGGTCACACCAAGAATTTACTGACAGAGTACCTCTGCAAAAAGCATATTATTTATATTGCTCTCCTATTCTAAAATTTAAAATTCAAATGAAAAAGAGCTGTGGCCACACAAACTCTCCTGCCTAAAGACAAATTTGAAAACTAATTGACTGGAGTTGACATCAGTCTTTGAGTACAGGAAAAGTGGACCAGGATTGTGGAATAGCATGCTTTAAGGTTAGGTCTATATACCCTCCTGCTCTAATTTAATATTGTAAGCATATTTTGCTGGCCAAACAACTGAATTTGATATTTTAAGTTAATAGTTCATGAGTTAGGAATAACATTTTTCTCTAAGAACTTGAAGGCCTACTATGGAGCATATGGAAACCTGATGTTGGATAGAAGGTGCCAGGTGTTTTGAAGTTTGAGTGATCCTGTACAATGGTAAGCAGTTTTAGAAAAGATTCAGTGTCCGTAATACTGAAGCATGTTAGATTATTTGTCTCTCTAGAAGCCAGAGGTCTTGAGACAGCAAAGCTCTTCCTCCCACTCCCATCTTCTTTCAGATCAAATATCAACTCCTACAGAAACCCAGGCCATCTCAGATGGAAATGCATTATGCGACCAAACCAGGGAAACAGTTGTTCTATCTTCTTGTTCACTAGGGATTTGCCAAATTTCACTAAGTGTATATCCAAATAAGAAAAGGCATATTTGGGGCATAAATGTGATCTCATAAAATGCCAAATTTTGAGATTCTGAGGCACATGTACTAGTTTGTTTCCTGTTGTTAGGATAAGCACCAGACCCAAGGAAAGTAAGAAGGAGGAAAAGATTTATCTCATCTTAGAATTCGTAGTCTGCCATCAAGAGGCACGAGTGCAGAAAACACTGAGAAATGGTGTTTTTTTGTTTGTTTGTTTCTTGTTTTTGTTTTTGTTTTTGTTTTGCTTTCATTTTTGTTGGCCTGTTTTCCCTGGCTTGCTCAGCTTTCTTTCTTTTTCAACCCACACCTACCAACCTAGGGTTGGCACTGTCCATGGTAAGCTACATTCTCCTACCTCAATTAGAATTAAAGTAAATGCCCCTCACAGATACATGCAGGGCAATCTGATGAAGGTAATTCTTCAGTTGATATTCTGTCTTCCTGAGTGTGTCAAGCTGATGATCGCATATTTCTTAAGAAGGTGAGCACATAAATTGAATCACCCCGTATCTGCCTTCTTTATATACCTAGTCACCTGCTGAGGATTGGCACTGCCCATAGTGAGCTACAGCCTCCTAACTCAATTAGAATTCAAATTAGTGCCTCTGCTCCTCTCACTCTTATAACTGTGGATCATGTCACATTGCTATCTAAATATTACCACACTGTAGTCTTCTCTCTATCTCTGTTGATTCAGTCACCAACATTTGAAATTATCCTTGCTTGGTTGTGCCATGAAAAGAAAGGATATGTCTGCTCTAACCTACAGCACTCAATCTCCCAAAGTCGCATAGTAACTCTTATGAGCAGACTTCCTTCAGTGTCATACCTGTTGTCTCTTCTCTACAAGAACCTGACATATGAAGACTATGTCTCTTTTTTCCTCTTTTTGTTCTATCCATCAAAGCTCTGAGCTAGGGACATAGATGACCTGCAATGTGCCAACTGGCATGAAATTACCCTTAACAGTATGAAAACTAAGCTCAGAAAGCAAGCTCTTTGTTTACCTAGTTCTTCCTGACTTGTCCTGGTTGATTCTAGCAATAAATAAAGGCGCTCAGCATTGGCTGTAGAAGGCAATGGGAAGTAATGGACAGAGACAGAACTGTCCTTTCTTTATTTTGTTATAAATAAACTCCCACAGTGGAAACTTGTTAACCTCAGTCCTTGCCTTCACATCTACTTATATGCAAGACCTCCCTCGACAAATCAATCTTTACACTGCAGTGGCAGTCTCTTGACAAGCTATGTTTGGCTTAGCTACTGTTGATATTTGTTCTGGAAATCTCAGTTGTGTGGTGTGGCACACTCTGAGAGCTCAAATGGAGATGCTTAGTTGATATGCACGGAGGACATGCAAGATGCAAACGGAAAGAGACGGTCCACAGCAGGGCAGGCAGAATGGCGGGAGCTGAGCAGCACTTAATTCCTTGTGATGTATTGAATCTACAAGACACTGTTCAATAGCTAGTCAAAGTAAATTTAGAAGGACACAGGGAAGGGATTTATTTCTCATCATTGAAAAATGTTCATTATTTTCTGTGTTGTTGGTCACAGTTCAGTGGTGTCCTTTGAGGTTCAGGTGCCCTTAGACTCCTAAACATTCCCACAGACAGAATCAGGTGAGGTTTGCTCAATATGTATTCAAGACCCCAGGGTGTCATGGCTTTATTGTACTTTGGGATTAACCTTTCCTGCTGGATTTTTTTTCTGAAAAGAATACAATAAGAAGCTTGGTACTCCCCAAAGTTAAATTGTTCCATCTTTTTTGTTCTCTTTTAGTGTATAGAATAATGTGAATATCTCCTAGATTTGGCTTAGATGATTTACATACAGGTCTGTTTGTCTCATCACACTGCACTTGAAGCAGATTAGGCATCTTTTTCTTTTATGTTTCCCAGAAGAGTGGCCCAGTGCCGAGCACATAGGAAATACTCACAAAATGTTTGCTGTACAAGAAATATTCATATCCATGAAAAATTGTCAATGTAAGAGAGGAAACAAAAAGGTAAACAAAAGCTATTTTGAGCCAACATAAGAGAAGCACAGATCCTATTAGATTATTAATTAAATTTTAATTTTGCTGGAAGTAGTCCCCAGAGAAAAAGCTATTCAAGTCTTGTGCTCTAGAGCAACTACCATATAAACATTTCCCAGAGGGCTAGTTTGATGCTAGATTTTAAAGCAGAAAATTTAATCAAGTTCACCATGACAATAGAAAGACTGGACACTCTCTAAGGACAGAAGATGGGGACAAGAATCCACAGTTTATAGTGAGGTGTGGCAAATCAGATGGAGGAGTGGACACAGAATTATTAAAAGAAGGCAGGATGGAACACAGTCCCATGAGCTACTATAATTATGGCATTGGGGGGAGGTAAGAAGTTCATTGCTCTGAAGGCCTAGTTGATGGATAACTGTGGGTTAGCATAAATTGACTCATGCTGCTATTTTATATGAGATCAGGAGAAGAATGGGAGATTTCTTTTTCCCTGTGAAGGAAATTCTCTTTGGTGCTTGTGGAGAATCCTCAGGCCATGGAGGTTCTCTTCTATGTAAGAGTGGACAAATTGGCTGAAGGGGAACAGATGGGCATGGTGGTACAAGTCTAAAATCCCAGGACTCACATCGATAAATGTGGCTTTTCACAGAGACACTGATTTTTGAAATATGCAAAATATTCTTTCCCTCATAATTTTGTTCATATTTCCCAATAAGAAATTATTAGAATGCACTTAATAAGCATTTACTCATGCACATTTCAACATAGAGAGCAATTTTATCCATGAGTAGAAAATGGTGCAATCTATTGATGTAATGACTATGAGTAAAACATGGGTTTATGGCAATTACCTTTGGCCATCAGTCTTTCAACTTGGGAGGTCTCCAAGCCAACACAGGTAGAAGAAAATTCAGATATCATGGAAGAAATATGACATAGTTATATGCCTGATTTAGTGTAGACCCAAGGTTGAAACTGTTCAAAATAAGCCAAGAGAAATATGAGTAAGGTGTGGTCAGAGTAAAATATGTCACCAACCTCACTGTTCAAAGGTTAGAAAAAATGTGAGGATGAGAATGAAACCAAGATTGAAGGCTTCTGTAACTCACCTCTACACCATCAAGAGAATGAAGCTTTACATGAGATGCAAAAATGTATGCCATTTCCTATAGAATGTCGGGTATCTAAAAATGAAGGGAACAATGATTAATAAGATAATATTGATGACTAAGTTCTAAACCAAAGTTAAAAAGCATGGAGCAATGTGAGAAGAAAATAATTGATCTTTAATAGTCAATATGTGAAGGAAGATGCTTGAGAAACTACCACAGATGGCAGAATGCTTTATAATAGCCAGTAGTCCTCCTAGACTGGGACCCTACTTTTATGTCTCAGTTATAAAACTAAAAATAGTAGTGAATGTAAAACAATCAACATTCAAAGATACAATTTTTTGTTGCCATTAAGTTTATCATTTCTAAAGTAAAGTGCTGAAGATAGGGTAACAAGTGTGCATTCATACTACTGTGATTTTTGAGAACCCCCAAATTCACATGCCATTAGGTTTTCTTTCATTTGTAAATGCCCTGTTAATCAAGCATTTCACCTCTCTGGAAATAGTAAACACTACTTAGAAATATGACTATTGAGAGATTTTAAATGGAGGAAAGGAAAAACCAAGAATGTTTTTTTAAAATGAAAGTAAGAAAGTAAGAAAAGGGAAGCCATTTAAAGTGAAAGTAAGATTATTAGAATTAGTAACGAAAGAGGTCCCTGATATTACTAACTTGACTGATAATAGGATGAACAATATTAAAAAGATCTTTAATAGGTATAAAACCTGAACAAGTAACTCAAATGATAGAATAAATTTCTTGCAGTCTTGGAAGTGGAAATCTGAGATTAATAGTCTGTATGGATAGATGTTGAGTGGTATCGCTTCCTGTTACAGACTGTGTTTATACGTGAATTACTCTGTGTTTATACGTGAATGGGTATAATAGCCAGTAGTCCTCCTAGACTGGGACCCTACTCTCATGACCTAATTTAACCTTACCTATATCCTAAAAGCTTTATCTACCAATATGGTTGTAAGAGAAGTTGGAACTTCAACATGATAATTTTGATGAGAATACAATTTTGTGTGTGCCAGTGTAAAATGCTTTACTAAAGAAAGACTGAATGAGAACAGTTTGTAACTTCCAAGGGGTGAATAACTAATGCCTTTTCTTGTTTAATGATGTACCCTAGAATAAGATGTATTAAATAATAATTTCATAAAACATAAAAGTCACTATTATTTATTTATTGTTGCTTGCGACCCTGACCAAGACCCTTGGAGGTGGGAGTAATAAGACACAGAGTCAAGGACACAGATTCCCGGAGTCAGGCCAGTGGCAAAAGCAGACTCCTTTACTGCGGTTACTGGGAAAAACTTTGGACTCCCTTCCCAGCATTCCATTGTCTCTCAGGTAGCCAGATGTGGCACTGTTTCTTTCTCATTGGCTCGCTCCATTGCCTGATCCAGGATCAGTGGTCTTTAGCCATGCCAGCAGATACTTGGTTGGCTCAGGGAAGAAGTATCAGTAGTAAATGCACCAACACTGTGGCTGGGCCCACTTGGCTAAGTTCCCCCAACAATTTATGCTCAAACATTCCAAAATGCATGAAAATTTTTATTATTTTGTTTTTGTGGTTATATTGTTGTTACATATCTCATTTTCTCTTTCCTCTCTTCATACCCATTCTTATTGTCCTTCAAAGTCATGCTCTTTCTTCATTAATTGTTGTTAAATGCATATATATGTGTATATAATTGTTTTTAAATATAACCTACTCAATCTGCATAATGCTATTTTATTGGCTTGCTTTCAGGGCTAAGAAGGAATATATAACACACCAAAGTTTAAGAACAAATAAATATAAAAGTACACAGACAAACAACATAGATGAACAACCAATGAATTTAAATACAATTGACTTAGATCAAATATCTAATCATAATACTGAAGAAAACTTTTATGTGAAAATAGATAATGTATGCATTTTGTATTATGATACTTATAAAAAAGATGCATCGCTGTTAAAAAGCAAGAAAGTATTTGAAGTTAAAAGGATGAGCAAAGGCATATGCAGTAAATGGAAACAAAGTGAAAGGAAGGGTGAGATTAATCAATTCGACCTCAAAATCAAGAGATTATTTCATTGTAAAATACAATTCACTATGAAGATACACTGGAGGGGAATTCATATGCATTAGAGAAGGATTTTGACACATATCAACCAAATTTCCAAATTGCAAGAAATATTTTACAGAAATGCAGGCGTCTTGGGAGAGCTTAACAATATGCACAATCTTTTATATATCCAAAGGGCAAAATAATACAAAGAAGATCTAAAAATCATAACATCTGTTTCAGTGAAAAGTACTCATATACCAGGCACGAGAAAGTGAGATGTGCTAGCTGCTAGCTTTCAAACAAACATTGAACCTTGTAAAACCCAACGATGACTAAGAATCATAATGCAATGATTTGTACTGGGCAGAACCACAAAATGACAACATTGTTTATCATATCATCAGTAAGCATTCAGTATTCAGAATGTTCCAGTAAATTCATTAAAGACTTTATGTATATTAGGTTTTCTTTTTCTCCTAGCAACACTTTTATTGAGATTGTGCTATTATCCATTTTACATATGACAGCACACTGACTTCAATTATGCTTTTCCCAGGGTTGCATGGATGGTCACAGATAATTTCTTTGGCTATCAAACAGGGTCCTATGGTGGGCTTGTCGACTTCACACCAGAGGCTCTAATTCAGGAATCGAGTGTTAGGAAGAGATAGCTTGCATTTTTAGCAGTTGCCAGGTGATGCTGATATGGATGGTCCAGGACCCTGAACACAGAGAAGCTCCGGCCAAGGTGATACTAAGTACACCGCCTTTATCTCTTATACTGCTTAAAAACAGAAATTTCAGAAGCCAGGTTCTGACAAAAATGCAATAAATTTAGAAATTTATAATTAGAAAAGCTAAAAAAAATGTGGTGCTTGAAAATTTAATTAAAAATAAAAAGCAATCATTGCCAAGTTAATCAATTTAATGCATTTCCAATTAAAATTCCAATTGGATTTTTTTCTTTGAACATGACAAAATGATTCTAAACTCCATGTGGTTGAATATAATGGAAAAAATAATAACCAAGACAAATTAGAAAGGAAGAGTATTTGGGGGTGACTTATTTCACCATATAATAAGACATTATAGATTGCCATATAAGATTGCATAGCCAGCAAATTTTCATTTCATGCTTATATGAAATCTCCACTGGAAGAAAGCTTTGGGGTGTGACAAGGAATATGTCAACAACACAGATGAGGAAGGAGCACATCAAAGACAAGAGAATGTAGAGTCTTATGGAAGAAGAAACTGCCTAAAAATGCAAACAGGTAAAATCAGATGAAGGAACCCTGTGTGGCCTGAGTGAAACTGCATGGGGATGCATTGTGTGGAACCTGGTCAACTTATCCAATGCTGCAATAAGAAGTGGAGGCTCAGAGGTGCTTCAGTACTTCTTAGCATGTGGGAGAAATAGAGCTGACAAGAATAAAGTTCTGGAAATCAACGGTATGAATTAGATAGAATTTCCACATCTGACTTTCCTTTTCCCTATTCTTCTCCCTAGGTATGTCACAAGCAGCCTGACGTTTGTCCCTAGAAACGATATAAACATGTGTTATTTTTGTTTTTGTTTTTCGCCAATCAGTAGGGAAATGAGAGGCTGAAAGCATTCAGGGAGGCGATGGATGAATCTTGGATTCATTTAGGGTGCATTCTGACAATGTAAGGGTCTTCAGTCTCAGAATGAACATTCGATTTGTTCTCAAAGTTGTATGAAAAAGTTGACAGGATAAGAGGCAAAGCATCACATGTTGTCAGGGAAGATTTCTATTTTTTTATTGACTTTTTTACACTCCACATTCCATTCCCGACCCCCAACCTCAATCCACCCTCTAACTGTTCCACATCATATACCACCCCTCCACCTCTGTCTCCACGTGGATGCCCACCCCACCCCACCCCACCTGATCTCTAAACTCCCTGGGGCCTCCAGTATCTTGAAAGGTTAAGTACATCATCTCTGAATGAACACAAAACTGGAAGTCCTCTACTGTATGTGTGTCGGGGGCCTCATATCATCTGGGGTATGCTGTCTGTTTTTCCAGTATTTGACAGATCTCAGGGGTCTAGATTGATTGAGACTGCTGGTCCTCCTACAGGACCTCCCTTCTCCTCAGCTTCTTTCAGCCTTCCCTAGTTCAACAACAGAGGTCAACTGCTTCTGTCCATTGGTTTGGTGCAAATATCTGCATCTGACTCTTTCAACTGCTTATTGGGTCTTTCGGGAAGCAGTCATGATAGGTCCCTTTCTTGTGAGCGCTCTATAACCTCAGTAATAGTGTCAGGACTTGGGACCTCCCCTTGAGCTGGATCCCACTCCTCTCCATTTCCATCCCTGTAATTCTCCTAGGTCTCTGGTGCATTCTAGAGGGTCCCCCAACCTCTTATTTCCTGAGGTTACCTGTTTCCATTCTTTCTGCTGGCCCCCAGGGCTTCAGTCCTTTTTCCTAACTCAATACCAGATCAGGTTCCCCTCTCCCCCCCACTATCCCCCTGTCCACTTTCCCTCCCAGGCTCCCCCTCCCTCCCCACTTGTGATTGCTTTCTTCTGTCTCCCAAGTGAGAATGAGGCGTCCTCAGTTGAGCACTTGAGCTTGTTGAGCTTTTTGAGTTTCTTGGGTATTCTGTTCTTTCTTTCTTTCTTTTTTCCTTCCTTCCTTCCTTCCTTCCTTCCTTCCTTCCTTCCTTCCTCTCTCTCTCTCTCTCTCTCTCTCTCTCTCTCTCTCTCTCTCTCTCTCTTTTTGGCTAATATCCACTTATTAGTGAGTACAAATACACTGAATCTAATAGAAGAGAAAGTGGGAAAGAGCTTTGAACTCATTGGCACAGGGGAAATTTCCTAAACAGAACTTCAATGGCTAATGCTCTAAGAGCAAGAATTGATAAATGGGACCTCATGAAACTGGAAAGCTACTGTAAGGCAAAGGACATAGTCAATAAGACAAATTGGCAACATACAGATTGGGGAAAAAAAAAGTCTACTTTAACTCCACATCTGAAGGCTAATATCTAAAGTATATAAAGAACTCAAGAAGTTAATCACAAAAAAAAGTTCAAAAATAGGGTATAGAAATAAACTGAGAATTCACAGCTGAAGAATCTTGAATGACTGAAAAGCACCTAAAGAAATATTCAAAGTCCTTTAGAGATCAGAGAAATGCAAAGCAAAATGTCCCTGAGATTCCACCTTACACTAAGCACAATGGCTAAGATCAAAATCTCAGGCAAATGACCTCAAATACCTAGTTACTACTAATGGAGGATGGAGAGTCTGGTAAAAATGAGCTCTAAGTCCCATTTGTAGTAAGTAGCAGAAAATGATTGGATAGTACTTAAATCATTATACTATAAACAGTAAAGATAGAGTTTCTAGGCTAGAGAGATTAATTTTAAAATATATGTTACTCAGTTGCTAAGTTCCTTGACACACCAGCCTAAGAGAACTTGAATTCAGACTCTGAGATCCACATTTAAGCCAGTACCAGCACCAGATGTCTCTAATCTAAGAACAGCCAAAGGAAGTAACTTTGGCATTTGTGGATCTCATTGGCTAGCTATCCTACTTGAATTAGAAAGCTTTAGCTTCAGTGAGAGAGTCTATATCTTTAAAAAACAAAGGGGGGGGAGAGAAATGTGGAGAGAGAGAGAGAGAGAGAGAGAGAGAGAGAGAGAGAGAGAGAGAGATGGATTCACACTTAGGAACTTATCTCTATATTTCCTCAATCACAACTTTGTATACAACACACACATACACACACACACACACACACACACACACACACACACACACACACTGCTTTAAAAGTACTCAAATGGACTATTTGCAGAAACCAGAACTGGAAGGACTGAAAGTGACACCAGAGTGACTAGTTGTAAATACTGCTTTTTAAATGCAATGTCTCCAACTGTTCTGTTTCCCTTAATGTTTTCATGAAAAACTAAAAGCCCATGTGGTTAACAAATCATGTTGTATTCCCATTAGCAATATGTTAAGTTTCAATTCAACATAAAAAATGTTTTGGGTTTATGGTTGTGAGCAGTTCTACCTCAAAATGAATTTCCATATTTTTAAGCCATCTTCAAGGCCTTGGAAGATTTTTGTTGTTTCTATAAAGAAACACATGGACATTTGAATGAAAACAGAAATAACATGATTAAAAGTTAATACAAATAAAATGGCAGATCAATGACCAAATGGATCAGTTACTCTCAGTAAGGTTTTTGTTTGTTTGTTTATTTGATTATTTGTTTTGTTTTGTTTTTTTAAGAGTAAGTTCAGAGGACCTGAAGAGATGTTTCTAAGCTTTAGAAGCTTTTCCAGAAGGCCTGTGTTGTTTCCTATACCCATGCCCATCATCTGTCTTCTCCTAACAGATCCAGAAGATGTGACAGGCTCTCTTACCTCTGAGAACACCTGAACTCATATGCATAAACACACACACACATGCACACACATGCACACATGTATTCATGGATGTATACATACTCACACACACTCATACATTTGCACATACATACTCACACAGAGACATGCATTCACATTCATACATAGGCACACACACCTGAACACACACACACACACACACACACACACACACACACACATATACACATGCACCACAATTTTAAGAGGCTTTTTAGAAAGCCATATAAGTTCAATACTTTCATTGTTAGCAGAAAACATCCTCTTGCTCTAGATGACAAGAAAGTCTCAAGGTTCTGCCTGCACAGCAGGCATTGTTCATAATAGTAGATATCCTGAGTTCAAGGCAAAGACAATGAAAGGGGACAAACTGAGCATTCTTTGGTGGCTACATAAGAAACATACAGAAAAACTTGAACGTTTTCTTTTGTCATGCACTGGAATGAGCAAATACACTCACAACATTCAATGAACTATGGCTAAAATTAACTTCTTAGCAGGATGCCCTTGCTTTCAGTTCAGTGGACACATGCAACATCCTGACAAAACAGCAATTGCTCCCAAGCTCAGTAGGACCACCCACTTGGTCACTAAACCCTGCAGAAGCCCTGCATGACCATACCCATGGTAACCAACATTTATGATAGAGCTTTCCTCATTTTTACTAATTCAATAAGGAATAAAACGATAGCTCATGTTCTGTGTTTTATTTTAGACTTACTTCTTCTAATAAATCTGGGTTTTTTATAATTTCTTAGCTCTTTTAGAATATGTAGTATCTCCAAATTGTCATTGCCTAATAGGATTAGAATTTTAAATTTCATTAAGTACATATTATTAACATCTGGCTTTTTGTTTGAATTATCCTGTAGACATCATTCCAACACTTTATGTACCTTACTTTCATTTTGAACTGTTTTGTATTTTTATATTTGAGATTATAATATTAGTACATAATTTTTCCATTCCCTATCCTCCACCCAAAGCTTCCCACATACCATTCTTTGCACTCTTTCAAATTAATAGCCTTTTATTTTTATGAATTGATATATACATAGATACACACACACACACACACTCACACACACACATATATATACATATATACATATATATATATGTATATATATATGTATGTATATATATATGTGTGTGTGTGTGTGTGTGTGTGTGTGTGTGTGTGTGTGTGTGTGTGTGTGTGTGTAACATGGTTGGTCTGTATATTTGAACATTTGGTATTGGATAACTAATTGGAGTGCTGATTCCTTTGGAAGATGGTTTCTTCCATGGTCTGCATTCCTTAATTACCAGGGGTTTTCTGTGTGGATTTGAGGTTTCCTAGACTTTCCCTTGGCTACTTTGTCATTTCTGTGTTAGTCCTTATTCAGCTCACATTTGAGCAGTCATATAGGTGAAACTTGAAACTTTTATGGGTGTAGCTTCTCATGTTACTAGAAGATATAATCTCCTAACAAACTCCCTAGTCCTCTGGCACCTATAATCTCTCCTCCTCTTTCCCAAATTCCCCGAGACTTAGGTGATAAACTGTTAAGTATACATATCTATCCTTTTGGACTGGATTCCACAACTCTGCATTTTGATTGGTTGGTGGTTTTCTGTAATGATCTCTGCTGCAAAGAGTACTTGTCATTATGATGTGTGTTAACTACATTTACCTTTGGATATAAGAACAAATATTTGGAATATAGTTAAAGATTATACTAGTTGTCATTTCTCCTCCAACATAAATGGCTTTAATAGCTCAGAGTAGTTATTAAAGCTTCCAGCACCAGGCATAATTTTCCTGTTTTTGACTGAGCCTTAAATCCAAGTAGAGAGGTAATGGTTACTGCCAATGTATGCATACCAATACTATACCATTAAGGTTGCCATGCCATACTGGTCAATGCTGTGATTTAGAGAGATCATAGATTGGTATGATTGTTGTTTCCATCATCATTTGGAAGCTTTCACAACACCTTCTGGGACCAGAAAAGCTAGATCTTAGGGGAGGAAGCAATCAGGTCAATTCCAGCTCAGGGCATCTCAACCTAGCTCTATAGTAGGCCAATAAGTGCAGTTGCTACAGCATAATGTTTTTTGGAGTCCCATTGACAAATCTGCTAAGTCAAGAAGAGGCCTGGCATCTCATGCCTGGCACGGGGGTTTTTGTTAGGTAGTCTTTGGTAGTCTTTGGCTCATGGAAATGGCAATGTCAGTGCAGATGAAAACATTTCATTTTAAGCTTTACATATTTATACTCTAACATGGATTATGAAAGGTAATTTTTATATAAACAGCAAATAGCATGATTCCTCATCAAAATTTCAAACATCCTTACCCTTGTTTTACCTTTCCCTATCCTTGTCCGTGTTTATCTCCATTTCCCATCCCTAAAGAGCAGCATCTTTTCCCATCTCCACATCAAGTCTCCTATATCCTGCTCTTTCCTTCAATATTTCTCCCCAACCCCTCTACCGAGCAATGATCTCAGCTTACTCTTCTGCTTTCTGTAGTTATTCCAGAATACATACTCACATCTGAAGATTTGGAGCTAGAAGCCTCTGATAAGTGAAAACATGCCCGAATTGTATTCCTAGGTCTGGGTTACCTTAATCAATATGATCTTTCCAAGTTCCATTTATTTACCTGCCAAATTCATGATTTCATGACTTATACCTGAAGAGATTTTAGAGCATGTGTGAACCACATTTTCATTATTAAGGCATCGCTAGAAGGGTGTTTGTGTTTCCCTTTCCACTGCTGTGATGAGAGCAGCAATGAGCACAGATAGGATGCCATATCCTTTGGTCTTATGCTAATGAGCAGAATAGTTGGGTAGGTTATTCAGGAGATTTATTTCCAGCTTTCAGAGAATTCTTACCGATTTCCGGTGCAAGTGCTTCAGTTTGCAATCTCACCTATAGTGAAAGGGGGTTCCCTCTGCACTGTATCCCCTCCAACATCGTGTCAGAGGTTTTGTCAATCTTTGCCATTCTAATGGGGGAAGAAGAAATTGTTTTTATCTGCATTTTTCTAATTGCTAGGACAATGAACAGTTTTAGAGCAATTTGAGAACATTTTCTTCAGGTTGCAGGCTCATTTTTTTCAAATGGATCATTTATCAATTGGTTTTTATATATTTTGTTGTGTTTTTTTTCTGTTTCTTTTTAATTAGATGTTTTCTTTATTTACATTTCAAATGTTATCCTCTTTCCTAGCTTCCGCTATAAAAATCTCCTATCCCCTTCCCCCACCCCCTGCTCACCAACCCACCCATTCCTGCTTCCTAGCCTTGGCATTCCCCTATACTGGGGCATAGAACCTTCACAAGACCAAGGTCCTCTCCTCCCATTGATGACCAACTAGGCCATCCTCTGCTGCATATGCAGCTAGATCCATGAGTCCTACCATGAGAATTCTTTGGTTGATGTTTATTCCCTGGGAGCTTTGGGAGTACCGGTTAGTTCATACTATTTTTCCTCCTATGAGGCTGCAAACCCCTTCAGCTCCCTGGGGACTTTCTCTTTTGGGGAATTTTGGGATACCCTGTGCTTAGTCCAATGGATGGCTGTGAGCATCCACTTCTGTATTTGTCAGGCACTGGCAGAGTCTCTCAGGAGACAACTATATCAGGTTCCTCTCAGCAGGCTCTTGTCATCTGCAATACAATCACCAAACTCAAACACTATTGTGTTTTTATTTTTGTTATTTCTCTCTCTCTTTCTCTCTCTCTCTCTCTCTCTCTCTCTCTCTCTCTCTCTATATATATATATATATATATATATATATATATATATATATATATAATATGTATTATATATACATATAATATAGCCAGCCCAAGAGGCTTAATATCCTGTATATTTTTGTATTTAAATATAGTACAATAGGACCATGGAGGTGTATAGAAGCAACAGAGAAAGGAATATCAGAGAACAAGTAATCTAAAGAAGAAAATGGAAAAATGCCGGCATTCTAATTAGGGAGGGAAGGGAAATAAAAACAACACCAGGAGAGAGGAAGATAAAATAACAGTGAGAATGTCTGGAAAAATAAAAAATAAAGCATGCAATTAACAATCTGTCTTAAAAAGAAACCTATAATACATGCAAACAGGCTTACACGTAAAAGATACATAGCTTAAATGAAATTTCTTATTTGTAAATGATCTATTGCTAGGTGCGACTGTTAGTGATTCTTCTCTCATAGCAGCCTTCTGTCAGAATGATTACTGGGTAGTTAAATGGAGTTTACAGTTCAGTTCCAGCTTGACTTTTCTTTAGCCTGTGATAAAGGTACAGGGTAGCAACAGCAATAGGATCTTAACATCTAGTTCTGAGGTACAATAAGGAAGATTGGAATTCCTTGGATGACCCTTCATTTTGATTTGATAGGGTCCTTTAAAGGAGGCTGTACAAAATTTATGACTGGGTATGTGCCCTCCCCCCAGGCTTGAGCAGGCTAGTTCAGATCTTGTTTGCCACAGCAGGGAGCCCACCCAGTTTGGAGTGTTCCAACATAGGTGAAATCTATCGTGCTACCACATCTGCAGCTTCCTGCAAGAAGTCACTACCTGCTGAGCAGCTGAGCTGGTCTTCCTGAGAAAGTACCACAGGAGCTGAAGGGGTCTGTGTGCAACCCTATAAGAGGAACAACAATATGAACTAACCAGAACCCCCAGAGCTAGTGGTAGAGGGAACTTTTGGGATAGCATTTGAAACATGAAATAAGAAAATATCTAATAAAAATAATTTGGGGAAGAAAAGCAACAAGATCCTGGCAAAGTGGGGGGTGGGTTCCCCCCTTTAAATTCGGGTCCTAGAATTAAACATTGAGCCTTGATCAGAGAACTTTGTCTTGGCTCCTGATTTCTCTCGCTGTCCTTCCCATCCATCCCAGCTTTCCTTTCAGGAATCCAGTAACCCATGGCCACTGGCAGCTACAGGATATGCTTACTTTTCAATGATAGCATTTTGGAAAGAGCATATTTTTGCAGTTTTATTATAAAATCAGTTCATTCTAGACAGTATTTCCACTGTAACGTGTCATGTGACATCCTGTTGTCAATTAACAGTGCACTTGTAGCTCTTAGGTTTACATTTATAAAATATTTTAAGTAAAATCTTATATGTGTTGTGACATAAAGGCCGAGATTCTCTTTACTAAGGAGATAAGCCTAGGAATTCTAATTTCCTTTGTCTTTCATCCTTATGTTCATTACTCAGGATATGGATCCAATGTCAGCATATGTTCATATATATAAATAGAAGTCATTGTTCAGGCTTATATACATATGAAAATATTGTGTATATACATATGAAAATATATACATATTATATACATATGAAAATATTGTGTATATTTAGCCAAAATGCATATGTATGGAATATAAACACACACACAAATATATATAAAATTTCTACTTTCTATACCAGGCCATTAATCTATGCCTTAGTCTTTACCAAAACCATCAGATTCTTAGTACAGGTTATAGTGAATTTGAAATCAGGTAAATTAATGTTCTAGTAGAACCTTTTGTTAAAATCTCTTTGGGCTACTACATGTATTTTATATGTTTATACAAGATATTAATTGTGTTGTGGGGAATCTGTGCATATCTCTGCAGATTATGCACTTCTTACCTGGGTGGGATTTGCTAGTCCAAGAACACAGTAGACCTTCAGATCCGAGTTTTCCTTAATACATTTTCTTAATATTCTATCTGTTTTAATATTTGCAAGCTTACAGATATATGATTAATTTTTGTCTGAAGTATGAATCCATTTAATTTTAAGGATTCATTATTGATCTAATTTTAATATTTTTAATTTTTTGTTGAGTAAATATATAGAAATTTAGGTGCTATTTATATTGATACAGTATCCTGAGACTGAGATAAAATTCTTATACTGGGCTTTTGTGTGTTTTTAGGATTTTGCAGGTGAGCAATGTGTAAGGAGATAGCTTAACCCCTTCCCTTCTCATCTGAATGTGGCTTATTCTGTTTGCTACACAGTAGTGATTAGTGCATCCTCTACAATATGGACATTAGGTCCAAAGACGATGGCATTCTTTGCTGTGGTCTATCGTGTTTCCTGGGGATCTTTCATATTGTGGATGCTCTCTTATTCCTGACATAGTAAAATTGGAAGACAATATCTATCTATCTATCTATCTATCTACCTATCTATCTATCTATCTATCTATCTATCTATCTATCTATCTACTATCATCTATAAATGTATATGTACATATAATATACTAATATAATATATAATTATTATATATAATATAATGTATAATTATTATATAATACCTATAATATAATTTTTGAGTGTTCAACTAACAGTAACTTCTATAAAATATCTCTACTTAGTCATAACTTTATCTTTTATCTATTTTTTATTTCCATTCACAGTGGTTTATGTCCTCAAATTCTTCTTTCTGAAGTCACTGTCAAATATAATCTATCAGTATACAGACCTGTATATTGTAAGTGCCTTTTTTTAGAAGTAGAGCCTCACATACTAGGCAAGTTTTCACCACTGAGCTACATTTGTAGACCTAATGTGTTAATAAACATGTAGCAGCTGTATCCTGCTATGATCTTGTTTGCTTTTGTGCATATGATAAACCAGTTTAACATTTTTTTCTAGCTTTTTTAGATGTTTTGTGATGATATTCCCACAAAAAGTGCTTTGTCAGGCTATTTTGTATGTCTTAAAAGAAAACCATATTATTTTATTATTTTGCTTATGGCTTTGTGTTATCTCTTATTTTCTCATGTGAATGCATGTAGGGTTTTTTCTGATTTTACATAATTCTTCCTGATTTTTTCTCCTTTCATTTAAACTTTGTATAATATTTATCCAGTTAAAGAAAATCTAACCATATATTTAAGGAAAATAAAGCTATAATTATAAACTAAATGAAGAAATAGCATATATATATATATAATATTTAATTACTTCATCTAAAATTATAGATGAATATGTATATAATTTTCATGTATTGTGATTATCTTCTATATACTTTTTGATATTTTGAGTTTTCTGATAAGTGATAATAAAATTTGATTGAATATAATTCTTACATACATTAAAGGTTTTATTACTATTGTGGATTGTATTTTTCTTTTTACTTATGATTTCTGATTGACTGTAGCAGGTGCTATTAAATTTTTACAAGCACTTAAATTTTACTTTATGTAAACATTGTCAGACTTGCTTAAAATGATGGCTATAGGTGTTTGTTCTATGGCCTTTTCAGAATGATAAGCATCTCATCTGAAAATAATGACAGTTTTATCTTCCCCAATTTCCTCATTTTCTTTCCAATGCATTAGCTCCAATCTTTAAACTTTCCTCAGTATTCTTTTACCTGATTCCAAACAGTCTTGTTTAAACAAGCAGCACTCAGATCACTAACTGAGTAGTCTGCAGCTACCAATTATATTTTTCTATAAGAAGTGTACTGTAAATGGGTAACCCTCAAATGTATTTATGAAATCGCTTGTGCCCAGAAATTTAGGTTTTACATTTTCAAATGCATGTTTTTTTTAATTTGACAGAATAACCAAGTATACAATTACTTTTGAAATGTTAAAAAACATAGCACAGATCATATTATTTCTAGATCTCTCTTGAGATGAGAATAAACAGCTCATTTTCATTTACTTTGCCAGACACAATCTTGCCTCCTTCTAGGCTCCCATTTGCATTTAGTAGCTCTCCTTTATAGCCTCTACCATTTACACTCTTGGACCCCAGATTCTTTGTCAAATGGAAGACTGGGGTCAAAGATCAGCATCTGTTTGGGCTCATAAAAGGCTTGTTTCATGTTCTATCCTTGCCTAATTGCAGATAAGTCTGTAACTTTGCCATAAGACAAATGGCACTGTTCACAAAACAAAAATCCTATGATCAGAACACACACTCTTCAAATTCATGATTGTTGTTTTTATCTAAGTGCTCTTTTCATGCTAGTTGGAAGCACATCAATAAGGGACATTGTTAACATAAAATGAGATTGCCTCATAGAACTAATACTTTTAACAACTACTTGTGAAGCCATGTGCTGACTGGATAGAAGATGGCAATTGCTTTACCCTAGAGCAATTCAACTGGGAGATGATAATGTTTTGTTAAACAAACCTCTCAAGGGACTAAATGTTTCATAACCTTAAAAATATAGAGTGTGCATATAAAGTTTAAGGTAATTTGCTTGCTAGCACAACTTTTTACAATTTCTAAAACACACGTGGGCAGTTAGTCTGTCACATTCATTATCAATAATTAGGAGAGTTTCCTATATTCCAAGACCTATTGATAATATATGTAAGATTTTTGGAGTTACACTAATAACATGTCAAGAGACGTTGCATATCTAACAGCAATAGGTCCACTGGAAGGTGTTTTTTTCTATTCACATAGCCCTCATTGAATACCTGAATACCTACATGGTGATCCTCATTATCTTATGAATAAGAGATAGAAATGAATTCCTATAATATAAAGCCTTAGAAAGTATGAATGGAAAATGCATGTCTTGTTACATTCTCACGTCAGATGCTTCTTCCTCATTTCCTAGGACAACTGTCCAAAAGCTTCTGCTCATGAATTTCTAGATGCCAAAGAAAATTTCAAAACTATCGCTACCTTCTGCTGATGATACACTTCTTGATTTTGGCATGCCAATACTTTGTATTATTGTACCTTTCACAACTTGACATGATTATCTTACATTATAAACTTCTGAAAAATAACCATACAGCACCCGACATACTGACTGTATACAAGAATAGTCAAAATGCGAGGAACCACCAATTTTCTAGTTCTCTAGATTACAATCTTTAAGAACTTTCTCATCTTTGCTTCCACTCTTTCTTCTACTACTATTCAAAGCTTTAGATGGCAATTGAGATTTTCACGCTTAACTACAGTATTGGGTTATTGTCTCCAAAGACCTCTTAAAGAGAGTCAGCTTAAGCTGGGCATGGTGGTTCACACCTTTATTCCCAGCACTAGGGAAGCAGAGGCAGGTGGATTTCTGAGGCCAGCCTGGTCTACAAAGTGAGTTCCAGGACAGCCAGGAAGATACAGAGAAATCCTGTCTCTAAAAACCAAAAAAGAAAAAAAAAAGAAAAAAAAAGAGATTCAACTTTACCTTTTTTTACATTCAGTACAAGTTACCATAAACTCTGCATTTCTAGAATCTTTCACTAAATTAGCAATAATTAATTTGATCATTTTTTCATATCTGAGATGTTGAGGAGTGTTTGAAGAGAGGGAAGTCCTCCTAGTTCCAGTGGCTTCATTCTTTACCACTTTAACAGATATTGAATAAGGGGTAGCAGTTAGTTTCCTTTGCAATTCGGCTTGCAATTTATATTCTACTTACAAATACGACATACACAAAGGTACTTGATTGTGTGAGACACAGTCTCACTATGCGGCTTATGCTTACTTAGAACTCATGAGCTTCCTTCTTTAATTTATCAAGCCCTAACATCAGAGGCATATAACACTACTCTTAGAAGATGCTCAAAATTTTATTAAAAATGTGTTAATTTCTTTTTTAATGTTTTGATTTAGTTAGTGTTAAATGTTTCCTGATGAGTCTTAAGTCTCATGCTGTATTTATTCCTTTCCATTGTCTCTTCTATACTCACTTTAAATATGTTGTCTAAAGGGTAGCAATTATTTTCCCCTTTTTTTATTAGATATTTTCTTTATTTACATTTCAAATGCTATCCCGAAAGTACTCTATACCCTCCCCCCGCCCTACTCCCCTACCCACCCATTCCCACTTCATTCCCCTGTATTGGAGCATATAAAGTTTGCAAGACCAAGGGGCCTCTCTTCCCAATGATGGCCAACTAGGCCATCTTCTGTTACATATGCATCTAGAGACACAAGCTCTGGGGGTACTGTTTAGTTCATATTGTTGTTCCACGTATAGGGTTGCAGACCCTTCAGCTTGGGTGCTTTCTCTATCTCCTCCACTGGGGGCCTTGTGTTTGATCCTATAGATGACTATGAGTATCCACTTCTGTATTTGCCAGGCACTGGCATAACATCTCTCGAGACAGCTATATCAGCGTAAGGGGAGCAATTTTAATGTGTAAGTATATATTATTCATAACCAATACAATAGAAGAATTTTTCAGAGAGCAGCTACAGATGGATTTTTAGTGAATATAAATTCTGGAGAAACTGTATCTACAGTGACAGGGTTACCAGTTTTCCATGGTATTGCTAAGGAAATCTACTTCTGCCTTCATTCCTTCTACCTTTTCCACCTTTTATTGGATCCTTCCTGTCGTCAGGAAGTCACACTCAAGTAGACATTCATATGGCTGAAGTTTCTGCTTTGAGGACCATAAAATTGTCATCCAAATAATTTAAGGACTTCTTAAAAGCAATTTGGCCAAAAGATATAGCTTGATTAATAACAAAAGGGATGATTTTTCAGTGAGAATGTGAGAATGTGAGAAAAATGGAAAGATAAGCATTTGGGGGTTCAGAAACATTGTAAATCTTTACATTATATAAAATGACGTTGTATTCTTTCTAAAACTAATCTCATAGTCAACAAAGGCATGGTGTTGTGATGAAGAAACTCACATAAAGAAAGCTATTTATCCAGAAAAATGGGATTTTCTAAGAACCTGCCTTCTTGAACCTTGCTATAAACATACTGTTCCATGAACACACAGAGGTCACCATGCCTAGAAAATGGTTCATGATGGAGAGTCGAAAGCACAGGTTTCTCACTTGCTACCCAGAAATATTATAGCCAAAGCCATGCTGTTTGTGATTTTAATTAGTTTTCCAAACATACGACAAAACTAAATTGAATAAATCAAACTGACCTTTAAATTTCTAGAGTTATAGGCTATTTAAATGTCCATAATGTTGTGATGATAACCCAAGTTAATAACCATTTCACTCTGCTACCAAAGAGACTCTGGGGTGATACAATGTTATTAATTTTGGCATGATTACAAATTATTCCTATAGTTCAGGTTTAATGCAGTATTGATGCTGTTATTAATATGGATTTGTCAGTAAAGATACAAAACTGAGTTAGTCTCAGCTAATGTCAGTTTTAAGACTGAAAAATAGAAAGTTTTTAAAAAATCCACTTTATATGCAGGCAGCTAGGCAAAAACCTTTAAAACCACAGCTTCATTTAAAGGATTTTTACCTCATTCTAAGAAAGAATTCAAAATGATAAAACAGAAAAAAAATACCATAAATCTGTCTGTTAACAAATAACATGTTGTAAAATTATATATTTGTCATGTTTATATACTTTTTAAATTTCTTAAGGGATTGATAAACCTCTCATGATAACTTCATGAAGTTTATATAAGGGAAACTTGAGTTAGTATTCCGCATTTGATGAAAAGTATAATTTTGTGTGAGAGTTATTCCTTTTGGAAATTTCGCAGGTAGCATTTCACTGTGGACTAACTAATATGTGTGAGCCTTAGAGGAAGAGATCAATCACCATGTGTAGAAACTGTTGTGGCAAAGCACTTCAGCACAGTGGTGGAGAGTTATGGCTGGACTCCAGTGTGAACTAAAATTTAACTCGCCTATCTGTTTGCCTGGTTTAATAATTGCTCCATATAGTTATACTGAATATTTCATCTGAGGTATCATATTAAAACATTATTTATCTGAATGTTTGCAATGGGCATATGAGAGGACACATGAGATGTGTTCAGTGGTGTCTGCCCAGGGTCAATGCTCAGTATGCATTAGCTTTAGTTAATACATGCAATGGACATGATAGCTTCCTTATGCCACTCCTATACCCAGAGAAATAATTGCCATAAAGACTCTCAGCTATTAAGCATTTGTGATGGGATTAAAGCCACATTGCTTTTAGTTAGTCAGTCATCAGGCTGGTCAAGCTTCTTAGGGTATTTTCTGAGGTAAGTTCCGAAGTAAAGGCTCAATGTAAGTCCAATTTTTTGACATAAAAATTATTTCTCCTAAGTTTTTGCTTTCTGTAATGTGAATAAATCCTTAAAATGAAACAAATAGAAAAGTTGGGTGATATCTTCTGTGCCTTTTTTTTTTTCCTATTAGATATTTTCTTTAGTTACATTTCAAATGTTATCCCCTTTCCTGGTGTCCTCCCAAAATCCCCCTACCCTCTTTCCCTCCCCCTACTTCTATGAGGGTGTTCCCCCATGCATCCACCCACTCTTGCCTCCCTGACCTGGCATTCCTTACACTGGGGCATGGAGCCTTCACAGGACCAAGGGCCTCTCCTCCCATTGATGACAAACAAGGCCATCCTCTGCTACATATACAGCTAAAGCCAAGAGTCCCTCTATGTCTTCTCTTTGGTTGGTGGTTTAGTCTGTGGGATCCCTGAGAATTCTGGTTGGATGATATTGTTCTTCCTATGGGTTGCAAACCCCTTCAACTCCTTCAGTCCTTTCTCTAACTCCTCCATTGGGGACCATAGCTAAGTGCTGATCCATGGGCAAGGAGTAATTCAGAAAGTCCAAGGAAACACTGGTCCTTGCCTTACAGTTACATATCTCCCCTAATGTCAGAGGAAATGGGTGAAAGTATGCTAATATGAGTTTTTCAATGCATCTGTATATTGAAATGTTTCTTAGAGAATTTAATTTTTTTTCTTTGAAATTAACATGTGACAAAATGAAAAGGTGCTTCTTATATCGTCTCAGCTTCCCCTTCCTGTTCCACTCTTACTCCTAATCATCCACCAACAGTGCCCCTGTTTGCTTTCCCTGTTGATTTTCAGTATTAAAAGGTGTTTTTCCCTTAGGGGATGGGAAACTGGGGGTAGCCACCAGAAATTACCAGATGCCAGGAAAGCCAGAGACTACCAGGACCCTACAGGGATGACATTAGCTGAAATATGCAACAAAGGAGAGGGAGAACCTGTAGAGACCATGTCCAGAGGTGAGGCAAGGCCCTTGGTTGAGGGATAGGGCCACCCACTTATTTGAACCTGTCTAAAGGAAATATGGGGCAAAGTTTGGAGCAGAGACTGAAGGAAAGGGCATCCAGAGACTGCCACACCTGGGGATCCATCCCATATCCAGACACTATTGCTGATGCCAACAAGTGCTTGCTGACAGGAGCCTGATATAGCTGTCTCCTGAGAGGCTCTGCCAGTGCCTGATTGATACAGAGGCAGATGCTCACAGCCAACCATTGGACATGAAGAGACCCAAGGCTCCAGCTGAATATGTTGCAGAGGATGGCTTTATCTGGTGTCAATGGGAGGAGAGGCCCTTGGTCCTCTGAAGACTTGATGCCCCAGTATAGGGGAATGCCAGGGCAGTGAGGTGAGAGTGGATGAATGGGGGAGCACCCTCATGGAAGCAGGTGGAGGGGGAATGGAATAGGGGATTTGTGGAGGGGAAAACAGGAAAGGGGATAACATTTGAAATGCAAATAAATAAAATATCCAATAAAACCAATCAGCCTTCAAATTCACTTAATCCATGGGTAAAACAGTCCTTCCAAAGAAAGTGATCTCAGGGTGATCACCTGTATGTCACTGTCTTTCCCTTCCCTGTCCAATGAGCATATTCTCTTTAATGTGTTGTGCATTTTCATACATATATGCACGTCTCTCTACACACACATATTAGAGGTTTGGGAGTTGGAGCTTTGACTGTTTTGTGTTTTTATTCTCTTCTGAGTTAAGTTCTGTGGGGCTGAGAACACAAGAACTTACACACAGGAACTCCATAGGGCAAATTACAAAACTGGGCTGATGGCTTTTGGAAACTCTTATTTAAAAAATTACATCTGAAGAATACTATAGTGACAACATTTTAGGACAAACAATAGCCAAAATGTCTTTGTTTTTGCTGAATTACATTCTTATTAAAGGATCTAGTTCATCTTTCTTTTAAAATGCTTTCTGTGATATGTCTGAGATTTTTTTTTATATCTGCTCCTCAAAACAGTGTGAATTGAGTTAAGCTGGGCTGTAGTGGCACATGCCTTTAATCCCAGCTCTTGGGAGGCAGAGGCAGGCAGATTTCTGAGTTCGAGGCCAGTCTGGTCTACAGAGTGAGTTCCAGGACAGCCAGGGCTACACAGAGAAAGCCTGTCTTGAAACAAACAAACAAAAAACCACAAACAAACAAAAAACAAAAACAAACAAAAAGGGTGAATTGGACAAGGTGGTTGCTACATTCTACATCCTAGGGACACTCCTTGTTCTTATGGTTTTAGTCTTATAAAGGCGACTAAGTTACAGATATGAGGCCCATCAATAGAAATTGTTCCAAAGAACAACAGAACTGCATACAGTTCTAAGGAAGGTAATGATTTCTTACTCTATCATTGACTGCTCTGAACCTTCATCTCCATCACTCCCTCTTCTTAATTTGTCCCATATCTGGGCCAGATGACATTTGCTTTTTCCTTTGGACTCTATAGAATATTCAAGCAATGAATATCCCAAGATTGTAACATATATGACCCTTCATTTTTGTTCTGCAACCACAATAAACCCCAAACCAATTTTTTAAAATGTATTTTCAAAGCATCATTGCAGCAGCTTGGAAATATAATCTCAAGAGAATCGTATCATGTGAGCATTAAACTTCTTGACACAATTTATAAAACTCATCTTGATATTCAGTTAAAATTTTGGGGGAAAGTATTTTCTATCTCATTCTTATTACATTGTGAGAAAACTTGCTCATGATTACCATAAAATGCTTGATGGGGACTAAAATGCATTCATAGACTAGACAAAATTGTGCCTGAGAAGATGCCTGCTGGGAGCTCCAAGTTCCAGACTAAACAAAGTATTTTACCCTGAATCCACTGAAGATAACTGACTGGGAAAAGGACAGACTTGAGGTAGGGCAATGTATGCCTTGATATTAGTGAGAGAAGTAACAAGAAGAAGAATACAGGATGGAAAAATGACTTAGTATTTAAAAGCCCTTGCTGTTCTACAGGACTTGGGACTGACTCCCTACATCCATGTGGCAGCTCACAACCATCTGGAACTCTAGTTACAGTGGATCTGGTGTCATTTTCTGGCCTCCATTGGATACGAGATCGATGTGGTACATAGACATGAGTGCATAAAACAACCACACACATAAAAAGAATGTAAGTATATTCACACACAAGAGTGAGGAAGGGGTCTGCAAGATTAGAGATAACATACTCTGCCAAAACAAGGTGGTTCAAAGAGAATATTATGTGTAGGTTAGCTAGTGTTTCATAACATAAGAATGGGATAGAGGGTAGCTCAATTAGTTGTTGTACACAGTTTTAAGCTTCTCAGGTCCAGAATATATGCAATATATCCTATATAATGAAGAGTAAGACTAAGCAGAATCCAATGGACTTTCTACAATGCAAAGACTATGTTCTGAATCCTTACCTTAAGGCTTACATCCTGCATCATGTGCAAGAATCCATGTAAGATAATCACTGAGGAAAGATAATTACTTCACTAAAATGACCTAGACCAATAGAAGAGAAACTGAAGATGCATAATTAAGTTTGCAAGTTGGTAAACTTGCAAACTTGGGTGTTTTTCAATGCAGATAGTATTTCTGAAGGTTCAAAAAGTCATTAAAAGTCTGAAGGTGTAATACGTTATTATAAGAGTAATTTATTTTAACTATTATTTTAACTGTAAAAAAAACCCCAGAGTTTTGGTTATTAATTTTGACCACCAAGACATGAGTTCAGGAAGAAAGGATGGAGTCCGCAAGTTCAATATTGTATTCTTCAAGATAACTGAGTAACAAATCTTAACATTATAATTGGAGGGGGAGGTGATCAGAGATTTTTAGGAGGGGAAACTATGAAAGGGAATAACATTTGAAATGTAAATAAAGAAAATATCTAATAAAAATCAAAAATGAATAAATAAATAATTATGTATGATTTCTACATAGAAATATAATTTTATAAATTTTATTAAGAGGGTATCTATCCATAGATAACTGCATCTATCTATCTATCTATCTATCTATCTATCTATCTATCTATCTATCTATTGATTTATTTAACATGAAAACCACAAGTTTCTTGAACATGGCCTCTGCTATTTTATCTTTTATATTAGAAAAGATTGCATAGGATGGAGTAATGAAATTAGTCGCAACTCTATGACACTGCTAATACAAATATCCAATGAAAGAGGAATCTCAAATAACCATTCCAGTATTCCTTTGCACTTATGGAAAGATAAGCATTTGCTAAGATGCTAGTGTACATTCTACCAATGGATGCATTAATAAAGATGTCTAACAGAACAGTAAACCACAAATGTTTAAGCAAATACCTGTTTACCTTCTTAGTCGCTGAAAAGCTGAGGACTGCTCTATGAACAACAAAGCTTGGAACTGGAAGCAGTCAGTTCCTTGTCCTTCCCTCCAGGGTCACTGGCATATGGAGAAACTTCTGGTATTATCTTCTTTTAAGACTCCATGCAAAGTCAGGGATGGGGCAACTATGTCACATTATTTGGCTATAACAAAACAGAGAAAACCAAAGGCTTCCCTAGATCTTCTTTGTTGAATCTCCTTCATGTCATTAACCACATACGAATGACCTAATTTGTCTGATGACACTAATCAAAGCTAGACTATACTGAGGCATTATTTGCTATGGAAGTAAAAATGGAGAGTATTCTTTACACTTCCCTTCTCTTTGGCAGCCAATGCTTCAAGTTAAAAATTCTGAGTGATAAAAATTACTGTTACAATGGCTGGCCAGAATTAAGGCTAAACTGGGGCAGTGAGGCCTACATAGCTCCTCTCTTCAGTATTCACCATCTGCTCTGCCTCATATATATACAAATGAAGACAAATCTACACATTTTAAAATATCTTCTTAGAATTGGTGTCTTCTGTCCATCTTTCCAAGAATTAATGTCTGTCTGCTACCTTTTTCTCTCTAATTGGTTCATATTCTACAATGGGGTGTTGCTTTCAGAAAAGATAAAACTCTTAATTTTACCAATAAGCATAGCCTCTTCTTAGGTCCTCCTAGTCAGTAATAAACATCAAGTCACTCTGTTGTTCAAGAAACAGTTAACCAGTCAATATTATATGTGTGTTCTTAGATATTCTACAGATATTCAAAAATATGTTTTAGGTAACTAAATCATTAGAAGAAATAATATTTACTTAAATATGATGCATAGTGGAGGAGATAAAAGGCTTTTTTCTTCTCCCTCCTTCAAAACCCAGCACCTATTAGACATTGAGTACTGTTCAAATCTCAGAATAAAGTTACTGGTGTACCATTAATTCACATGAATAATTTAAATGGAAAATAATGTAGAAAAGAAGACCATAGTACTGCTGTTCATCTTTCTGTCTTCCCCAGTTCAATAATATATGGTGATCAAGGACCATATGGGCAAATAAAAAAATGAAAGTTACTTTTCCTCTAACATTTGCTCCTAGTGGATAGTTGAATGTCACCCATTCAGCTCAGTCTTTCTCTATACCTACTTTTAGCCAATAGATATATGGTTTTCCCCTGAGATGCACATTGTCTTGTTGGTCTTGCTGGTGATTGTCTCTTTTGTTCTGATTATCATGACTTGAACTAGATAATGGGTGCTCAGGTATTCCCAAGGTTGTGTGAAAGGATCATCCTATAGAGAAACCAATTTGCCTCTGTTTTCTATAGGACAAGCTAATCCATGATCCAAAGCATGCAATAACTCTGAAAGTCAAATAATTGTCACAAGGGACTGGACAATATAGAGCGCCTATGCAGTGTGAAGGTCAAACCTGTCAATCATGCTGAAACTCAGTAACTTCAAACTGCTCAGGAGCATGTGATGGACCCCTCATCACCAGTTTAGTAATGCTATGAGTTTTACTGATCTTTTAAAAAAATAAACCAAGTACAAACATAGGGGTAAAATAAAGCAGTTAAACCAATTATAAACACAAATAGAACTTCCTTAATAGCATCAAATGACTGAAGGGAAGTTGAGCTCTTGGCCAGCTGGCATGCCCTTAAGACTGTCACTGATGCGTTATTACATCTTGAAGTTTGTTGTCTAACTACTTTTAAATTACACACTCACAATCTAAAGATGCTTAAAGGAACAATATTTTCTGCCATTCCTTTAGAGTTTTTGGCAGGAGTGATGGTCTCCTCATGTGAGAAGGGATATGCTATAATAGACCTCAAGATTTCAGGAACCTTTGAATACTTTTTAAATTATAGTACATAGAAAAATAGAAAAGAAATAGTTGAAGTTATGACATACCTATAGCTCTGTCAATTGTCTAACACTCCCATCTCATTAATTTTACTTGAAAAAAGTAAAGAATCCATAAAATATTAAAAATGGCTGACTTTAAAAATAATTTCATGTAATAGCTTACATATACACCTCAATAATTTTACTCAAACTTGCTTGACACTCCAGGATATTTTTATTTAAACTCACATTATGTATAACTCCTTCCTCTCAACCTCATTTCTTTATATATCAGAATTTCTTTCTCCCATTAGTAAAAATAAAATCATGTAGGTGCAATTTTGTTTTCTTTATTCTTTGGAGGCTAAATTTAACTAATTAACATTTTAATAACATTCCACCATTTGTTCTTGCAAAATTAGGGGACTTGCTGAAGATAGATTAAGATATACTCTGAGCCATCTGGAATTCAAGCAGCTTTGATTTTAAATAAGTTCTTGTTTCTCTATGTGCTCCTGGACATTTTGGAGTGATTAACATATAGGCCATAAGGTAAACTGTGGAAAGAATGAGATTTATTTATTTTTATTACACTTCTCACTCTCAAAAGATTCTGAATTGTTTCCCTAAATGAGATTTAGATATCAGTGAATTTCCTGGCAGAACAGACACTTGAGGTAAAGCTGTGTAATCTCACTGATTCAGAGTCATCAGAGGGAGCTCAGTCCGTATGGAGTGGTTTTTGAATAATATGCTTGTCAAGAACAAATATTTTCATTACTTTTAAAAGTATATGCTGTAACTCAAAGAAGGTAAAGCATGGTTTTTGGCAGCAGTAACATGGCATTGGTTTAATGATTGACTCAAGGTTAGTTCTGTGTAAAGTACATGTTGAGGACAACTGTTTGAGTGATGCAAACCTTTCCTAATAGGAAAAAATGGCAAGTATATCTTTGCTAAGATTGGAACAAAGTAAAAAAATCTTTGATAGGACACTAGGGCATGCAAGCTACACATTAAATGAGTATGTTCCTAATAAAGATATCTAGAGTCACTGGATTTTAGACTACCAATTAGAATTTTTTCATTACAAATATGACAGTATGGGCACAAATGATACTTGTAGACACAGAGACAAAAGGGTTTGAAAAAAGCTGAGAGTATGAAAGGGTTCGATGAAAGAAAAAGTCAGTCTTATGAACCTATATTCTGGGTATAACATCATGCCAAGTCTACAATGGCAAATATATTGAAACAAAATTCTACTCCCATGGATGACTCAGAGCTGACTCCATGATTTCATGTATAGCTATGCTGCTTTAAGTCTCTCTGCTGATTCTTAATGATATGCTCAATGGTAGTTCTTTAGGTCATCATTAGCACATATCTCTAGGACTTCATTCACTTTTCCCCTCGCCCCTTTTGATGCCTTCATGTTGCCCATATTGTCACTGTTTAGTTTACATTTTTGTCTCTGTGTACATTTGAAACCAGGATAATAGTATATCCATGAGTTTATGTTTGTGGCAAAGCTTAATCTTCTCAATAATATTGAACTTACATTTTTTTAAACTTTTGTTTCCATTTGTTACTATTTTGTGTCTGTTTTGCCTGCATGTATGTCTTACACCATTTGTAGGCTTGGTGGTGCCTTTTGAAGTCAGAAGAACTTGAATCCCCTGGAACTGGAGTTACAAATGGTTATAACCCAGGATGTGGATGCTATGAACTGAACCCAGGTCCTATGAATGAGCAAAAAGTGCTCTTAACCACTGAGTTATTAAGCCTTGACAGTTACTTTTACTACCCATTCATAAATTTTAAAAAAAAATGATGCGCAGCAACTTAAGAGTCTTGCATAATATTACAAAAACATGTTCTGATTCAATGTATTTGTACCTAGAAAAATACAATTCAGTATTAGAAGTTTTAAAAATAATTAACAGCATCCATATAAAAGAATAAGTCCTCTAAAAATTCCCCAAGTAGGTCAAAGGGTAATGGAATTCTAATAATAGTTAAATAACAGTGGACATATTATAATAATGATTCTTAAAAATTGCTCTATTGAAAATGTAATTGTAGAGAACACCAAAACTCTAAACCAGAAATTTGAATAAAATTTCTGAGACCCTTCTTTTTCTTATTTATTATCTTTCCAAACATAGCTGTTTCTGTTGTAAGAAGGGGTATGCTTTTCAGGATGAAGCAAGCTGAATGGAGAGTTAAAAAGACCTCAGTCTTAGTCTTCAAACAAATTATTTATTTTTTTCTGAGTGAATTTATTTAAACTTAAAAGTTTGACAGCCAATGAATATTGTAATGAAAATGCAGATGCTACCCTGACCAGGGCTGGTTTCTCAACACTAGTTATTATATCTCTCCTGAGTCAGAGATTCACTGCTATTTTAGTGGACTGAACCACACTTTCCCTAATGACTTACCAACCCAAGCATTCTGTTATGAAAATAGCCTTGGACAACATAAAACTGACATTCAAACCTATGTTCCAATAAATCTTTATTTACAGAGAAGCCATGCTCCAACTCAGATTTAACTATAAGCAGCATCTTCCCAACTCATAACTACTCCATGTTTGAAAGGAATTTGAGATAAAGATAATATATAGGTTAGAGCGGTCTGGAAAATGACTCAGCCAGTGAAGTACTTACCAGACAAGCATGATAACATGGGTTCAAATTTTCATGACTTACACAAGAATTTGAGTATGGTAATACATACCTATAATCCCAGTATATGAGAAACAGAGACAGAATTCCAGGAGAAAACTAGAAAACTAGGCTAAATGAATCAGTGAGGGAACTCATCTCAGAAAAAGAAAAAACTAAAGAAGGTGACTTGACATGAACTGCTGGCCTCTACATGCACACATGCATATGTACATCCATAAAAGCATGCACATCAACACACATGTGTATTCTATATATATACATGCACATTCACATACATGCACACAAGAAAAATGGGTAACAGAGTAGTGAAACTAGTCTCGTCCCCAAATACACCTTAGCAACTTTCACTCTTGATATGATTTTTAAACCACTAAGAATCTTTATCAGATGCCTGCCATTTTCTACTATAACTTAATTGAATCTGGGTTAATACAAACTACCCCTGATTCCCTTGACTTTAGAGTCAATGTAACAAGAAATAAAGTGATAGACAGCACAGGGTGTGAGGTAAGTCAGCAACTTTCATTCAGAGCCATCTGTGGACCACTTTGTATCAACAGGCTAATGTTAGCAAATCTTTTCTTCAGAGTTCGGCATGGAAAATAATAGTAAACACCCTCCATCTCCTACAATCCACAAATGTGTCCCAGAGGAAGTGAAGCTCTACCACACAACTTCATTAAGCCTGAGATGCCTAACCACTTCCCTACCTGAACAATAACCTTGTCTTAGGATTCCATTTCTGGTACAAAATATCTGAGATAATGATTCAAGAAAAGGAGAATTTATTTTGGCTCACAAGACCTGAGTTTTCAATTGATGGTGAGTTGGCAGTATAGCTTCTCTATCGCAGTGGAGGAAAACATGGTTGTATTGATTAAGGTTTTTTTTTAGCGAACCAAATGCATCAAATAAAAATGTATAAAAGGAGGATATATTAGATTAGTTTACATGATATGGGCTGGGTAGTCCAGCAATGACTGTTTGCACCCTTGAGGAAACAGTCTTAGGAAACCCTAGGAAAATGATCTTCTATATCCTATTAGGGTTATTTCACTAGCTCTGGTAGAGCGACTGGAAAGCCAGGAGAACTCAGTGAATGTTCAATCCATGAAATTAGGTGACACAGCAGTCCCAAATTGTTTCTTGATTGCCACTAGTCTTCATTCCTTCCTGGATGGGTGAGGAAGATGGGCTCTGGGGTCCATGAAGAATAGTAATGGCAGTGTCATAATGCCACTGTACAGGGTAGACAAACACCTGAATAAGATATAAGATAAGCAGAAAATAAAAACTTCAAAAGACCTTGGTTTTTTTGTTGTTGTTGTTTTGTTTTTTCAGATACCCCTGTAATCAAGCAGTTTCTGAGAAGGATATATTCACACTTAGTTTGGGTCTTTATTCTGTAAATCACATAAGCAAGACAGTCTTCACAGGTGAACTCAGATGCATGTCTCATTGGGGATTCTATTTTTTTTTTCTACTGACAAGCAACATTACACAACAATCACAGTGACACAAGTGTTGTTTGTTAGCCTGTGGTAGCCAAGAAAGATAAGGGGGAACCACAAAAAGAAACCTTTCAAAGACATGTTTCCCCCACACTGGCAGCAATTTTTAAGTTTCCACCCCCTGCTAATTTTCTGTTCAAAATTTAAAAGTGTCAATTGATGATTGCACTAATGAGGGCAGAAAACTGACTATTCACTCAATTTACAAAAGCCCCACATCTAAGGACTCAGTGCATCAGAGACTAAGCTTCTATATTTTTACTTTTGTAGGAAAATGCATTATTTTCCAAGAGTTATCATTTCTCTATATCATGTATAAGAAATGTTGACTTACATTTTCTACAAGGGCATAACCTGTCCTTGCCCTGTAATATCACTGTCTAAACAACACTGTTCTATCCTTGGTTATATGTAGATGGTTTCAATTATATTTTTCTACAAGTGCTAACACTCAAGTTTAGCTTAAGGTGAGCATTTTGGCCACTTACCTCTGCTTAAGTTAGGGATAGAAGCATTGCCTGTCTTTCATATAGCATTCACAGATGGAAAATGGTCTTCTATATCCTATTAGGGTTATTTCACTAGCTCTGGTAGTGCCCAGACAGAGCCTATCCGCCCAGGTGTCAATTGCTCCCTAGAGGACACAGAGGTTCACAATTGTCTCAGCAGTGACTATTGCTGAGATTACAACCATAGTTCCTAGCAGTGTAAGGAGAGAATAAGAGTTTATAGAAACACAGCTTTGTCTCATTTTAGCTGAACAGGAAAAATCTAATCAGTAAGGCATCCAGTATTGGAGACAGGGGTATACATCAGTTGCATCAACCCATCCATCCTATGTACACATGAGGACACAGATCAGGCTTGAGTTAACATGGTTACTGGTATGGAGGTCTTTTTGTCTAGAGTCCACATGACATGAATGCTTCAATGTCTGGCTTTCCAAACAGTCTACTGAATATACCTGTGTTTCCATCCTGTTTTAACCATGGCTCCCTTCAAAAATGAATTTTGTTGAAAAAAAACTCACAATCAGCTATTAGATAGAACTCAGGACTCACAAGGAAGGAGCTAGAGAAAGTACCCAAGGAGCTGTAGGGGTCTTCAGTCCTATACATGGAAGAATAACAGGAACTAACTAGTACCCCCAGAGCTCATGTCTCTAGCTGCATATATAGAAGAGGATGGCCTAGTTGGCCATCATTGGGAAGAGAGGCGCCTTGGTCATGCAGACTTTATATGCCCCAGTACAGGGGAACGCCAGGGCCAAGATGTAGCATTGGGTGGGTAGGGGAGCAGGGCGGGGGACGCGGGAGGGTATAGGGAACTTTTGGGATAACATTTGAAATGTAAATGAAGAAAAGATCTAATAAAAATGGGAAAAAAAGAAATATGGAATTGAGAAAAAAAGATTTCTATAAAAGTCTTACGGCCTTGCCTTGCCATTTACAAGAGGAATGTTCAGAGCGATGATTTTTCATAATCTTAAGAAACTGCAATAAGTGACTATCAAATTTTATTTATCAACACTTCTTAAAAAATTAAAAGCCTTTCAACATTTTCTATCTTTGGTCTACTAAAGACCAAAAGACAGTTGTTTTAATTGATAACTTGTTTTCATACAGTAAATTTGATGTAAAAATATTATGTATACTATTGGATTCATACAGTAAGCACTAGAAATTATTTTAAAATCCTGTCGTCCTACGGAACTCATTAGAGGAAGTTTTCAACTTTCTCTGGGTATTGACACTCGATCTTTGGGTTGAAGGCCTTAATAGTTACTTTGTTTAGTTCTCAGTATATGCTTCCTAATTTCCTAAAGTACATTTGAGAACATTTCACAAATCCTCATTACTTAAATATAAGAATAATTTTCTTGGTATATGACTTTTAAATGTCTTACTTTATGTCTAATATTCTTTCAACATAGATCAGGAAACTAACAAAGAGGAATTCCATAAGACTATAATTTTTCCTCCTATTTTAGCAGACTGGGTTTATTATAGATTCTATATGCTTAAAATATGTTCAGGTTATAAAACATATTCTCTGGAAGGAAAAAAGTTAAGTATGTATGAAGGTCCTCAACCTTAGTTAAGGAATAACAAAATATCTGTAGAGAAGGAAGAAGCCGAGGCAAGATACATTATTCACCTTAAGCTTTAGACATGCCAATCATCTCATCTCGTGAAACCGATGCAAATGCAGAGTGCTCAGAAAGCTCAGAATGTCTGTCTAGGAGGTAGGGAGGCATAGCCCTTTGAAAGAGGAAATTATGTGTGCCAAGTACTGACTCTTAGATTCCAAACTAATATGAATTCTATTACCTTCTGGGATGATGATACTCAGCCTGGCAACTGGATGGCTTGTCATGATACTAGAATGGGAATCAGAAAGCTAAACAAGATAGATGTTTTCTAAGGTGGTCTTCATAACGTATGCCCTCGAGAAGAAAGGGTTCTGAGCATGATCCTTCCTACAAGTGTTCTTGGTCAAGAAACTAGAAAATACCAGCTGCTACAGTACCCTCTTGAAGATTCAAAATGCAAACAAATGGTAAGCATCCTAAAGTAAAGAGTCTTAAGTATGAAAGGTACTAAATATGAAAATGTGCATAATACTAAAAACAATCCCCTCAACCCACACTTCAGATTAAGCAACACCATGCTTTTCAGTTTAAGATGCTTTTCATGATTATAGAAGCTTTCCTGGTGCAATTGAACACTCAAAACAATCTTGGCAGCCTTCTTCAGAGGCTACTTACTCTCAAACACGTTTACTCACAAAACTTTCCTTTAATGTCACATGTATTAACAGTCTTTGGAAGATCTGAAACGAGCTTGCAGTTGTGAAAACACTGATTTAAGATTCTTATCTGTTTTTTTTTTTTAAAACAAGCTAGTGATTCTGTTTCATCAGAGAGAAATAGGTCAGGAAAGAAAGAAATAAGCTTGGGGCCAGAATGTACAGTGATTCTTGAAGAAATGAAACCTGCAATGTCAGAACTCACCTGGAGATGCCAGAGCACAGAGGATGAATTTTATGAGAAAATATGAAACATCCATAATCCTCCCAGGGACCCACCAAAGATCCAGGAAGACTTAGTCTATGTTGGAAGTCTATTCTAAGATTCATCTTCAGATAAGTAAGAAACAAATTCTGAGAAAAGAAAAAAAAAAATAAAAACAACTTCTAGAACTAACAGTATCCTGAGGGAGTTTACTACAGGTAAACTACCAGGTCTACTATAATCCCCTGTTTAGACAAAGTTCCTGTGAGAGACTCAGTTCTATTGACACCTAAATCTAGGACACATTTCTGTGTCCCTTTGTGCCCTCCAGAAACCAAGCATTTCTTCCATTTTTCATGAAGCCTTGGTAATTTTGGTTGACGTTATTGGTTTAGTTTTTGTCCATCTCATTCCCTCCACAGATACAAGGAATTGGCCATCCCCATCCATCTCAGCTGAGTCCAATTTTCTTTTACCAAATTGAAGGGCAGGGGAGCAATAATGACTGAGGTCTGCTGAGGGACTGAAGCTGAGTTACACTTCCAATAACTTCACACAGAGAGATGATATACACCCTGAGCTATGTCGTGCTCTTTAGAGCCTTCTGAAACGGAGCCAATACAGTCGCTGTGGCTAATATATTCTCAGAACTATGTTTTGGGAATTTGGGGTAGCTCTGTGGACTATTTTAACTAGCCCATCATTGGTACATGTTTTCCTCTAAGGAAAACACTCAGCAGTTCAAGAGTCTAGGAGTGATGGACCACTTTTCGGCTTTTTGACCCTAGAAAAGGAAAGCCCCTTCTGAAGATCACAAACTCTATCTATTTACAGTTACATGAGCTAAGATGCACATTGTATTTGTCCTAGTATGGAGCAAGTTATTAAGCCTCAAAACTAAATATATTTTTGTCTAGATATTGTTATAAATAACTGTGAAACAAAACAAAAGCAAGGTGTGATTCTTTTGAAGGATTTTAAAAAGAATAAAATCTGCTAGAAATATTTCCAGACAGAAAACCCAAGTAGAGAACAATGAAAACAGACAAGATGAGCAAACATATGTGATCTAATAGGGTCAGGAAAGGGAGGGGCTTATATATATTTAATTGACATTTCACTAGCCTAGAATAGACATGTAATTCCTGGATACTATCAAACATAGCTTATCCCAGATCTCTCTCCTCTCTGGAAACTCCTGCCCCACCCTCCTAATATGCTCCAGTGCTTTGGAATAATGAACTTAAGCCAAAATCACACATTTAAAAGGAAAACACTGATTGCCTTCCATTCAATCCTCCAATGTTGGGAGGACTGCAAGCTGGTCAACTACTCTGAAAATCAGTCTGGCACCTCTTCAGAGAATTGGACCTAGTATTACCTGAGGACCCAGCCATACCATTCCTGGGTATATGCCCAAAATATTTTCTAACATATTACAATGACACATGCTCCACTATGTTCATAGTAGCCTTGTTTACAATAGCTAGAAGCTGGAAAGAACCCAGATGTCCTTCAACAGAGGAATGGATACAGAAAATGTGGTACATTTACACAGTGGAGTGCTATTCAGCTATTAAAATCAAGGAATTCATGAAATTCATAGGCAAATGGATGGAATTAGAAAATATCCTGAGTGAGTAACCAACCACAAAAGAGCACCAATGGTCTGCAGTCAATGGTAAGTAAGTATTAACCCAAATGCTGGGAATACCCAAGATACAATTTACAAACCACATGAAGCTCAAGAAAAAGGTAGGCCAAAGTGTGGATGCTTTGGTTCTTCTTTAAAAGGGGAACAAGATACTCACCTGAGCGAATACCGAGACAAAAGTGTGGAGCAGAGACTGAAGGAAAGGCCATCCAGAGACTGCACCACCTTGGGATCCATCCCATACACAGTCACCAAACCCAGACACTATTGTGAATGCCAAGAAGTGAATGTTGACAGGAGCCTGATATAACTGTCTCTTGAGAAGTTCTGCCAGAGCCTAACAAATACAGAGGCGGATGCTCACAGGGTCCCCAAAGGAGGAGATAGAGAAAGGACTGAAGGAACTGAAAGGGTTTGCAACTCCATAGGAAGAACAACAATATCAACCAATCAGACCCCCCAGAGCTCCCAGGGACTAAACCACCAGCCAGGAGTACACATTGAGGGACCCATGGCTCCAGCCACATCTGTAGCAGAGGATGGCTTCGTCGAGCATCAGTGGAAGGAGAGGACCTTGATCCTCTGAAGGCTTAATGCCCCAGTGTAGAGAAATGTGAGCAAGGGGAGGCAGGAGTGGGTAAGTGAGTCAGGGGAATATCGTCATCTAAGCAGGGAGTGGGGGAATAAGTTAGGGGGTTTCTGGGGTGGAACCAGGAAAGGGAATAACATTAGACATGTAAATAAAATACCCAGTAAAAATTTAAAAAATAAATATTCTCTTTGGTTGCATATAGAAAAATTAACAAAGTCTTATAGTAACCAAGGAATGTATCTCAGGGCAGGAGTCTGGACAGTGCAGACCTTGCAGCGTTCTGCGGATGCTCCATACACATCTGTCCTTGCAGTATTCTGCAACTCTTATGGAGCGCTTGTTTAACATATCTAATTTCTTTTTTCTGTCTTTTATTTATTTACTTATTTATTTACAGTCTGATTTTATCCCCTCCCCACCCCAATCCACCCTCTGACTGTTCCACATCCCGTACCTCTTCCCCCACTCCCCTGTCTCCACAAGGATGTTCCCACTCCCCCAACCCCCATTTAACTGGACCTCTAAACTCCCTGGGGCCTCTTGTCTCTTGAGGGTTAGGTCCATCATCTCTGACTGAACACGGACCTGGCAGTCCTCTGCTGTATATGTGTTGGGGACCTCATATCAGCTGGTTGGTGGTCCAGCATTTGAGGAACTTCAGGGATCCAGGTTAAATGAGACTGTTGATCCTCCTACAGGGTTGCCCCCCTCCTCAGCTTCTTCCAGCATTTCCCTAGTTCAACCACAGGGGTCATCAGCTTCTGTACATTGGTTGGGTGCAAATATCTGCATCGGACTCTTTCAGCTGCTTGTTGGGTCTTCCGGAGTGCAGTCATGATAGGTTACTTTTTGTGAGTGCTCCATAGCCTCAGTAATAGTGTCAGGCCTTGGGACCTCCTTATTCTCCCCCACACCCTGCCTATCTGAGATTATTCTATGCCACATTGTAGCATCTGTGCCCTGTCTTCTACCACCTCTTCACTGAGCACATCAGTACTAGTGTAGCTAGTACTGACATGACCAGAGTAACCACAGCTGAGTGTTTAACACCTGTATTGTGCTAAGGTTTCATGATAATCCTAGATGTGTAACCTATGAGACTGTAAGGTCCTTTTGGGTACAAACCATGCCTTCTAAATTTCTTTAAGAGGCTATCTTAAAAGTGAGCAGATGAAAACTAATAAATGCCAGCAAAAAAAAGAAAAAAAGAAAAAAAGAAAAAAAGAAAAAAAGAAAAAAAAAGAAAAAAAGAATGCTTTTGCAAACTAAGTATAAAATACACCTGGATCATTCTCTAGAGACATAAATAATTGTATAAAAGTCCAAGTTCAAATGCATTTCACCTCTACAAATGCAGTTAGGAAGGGTCTCCACTGCTGCTCCAGAGAGCTGTGCAGGTATCTGCCAACTGAGCATGAAATGTAGTGATGTCATTCAAATGGAAAATAGAATCACTTATGAGATCAGGGCTCATTGTCAATTCTCTATATATTTGCATTTATTGTGACAGATGCTGTCGAATCTCATCCTAGCTCTATTATTCTACAGAAATAGATTGGCCCTCATGCTATACAATAATAATTAGAATAATATCACCCATTAACTCTCCATGCTCCTTTCCATCTTGAAGGCTCAGAGAAATCTTTGATGATTATAAGCCTAAACTCTATTACCAGTTTCAACTGGACCCTCACTTTATCCAAAAATTTCATTTTTGACTGAAATATTTCATGGGCTATTCACATCCCAAAGGGGATTTTTTTTTCAAACTTTGAGATAATGGATTTCCTCCATTTTGACTTGGAGTAGAATGAATAAATGCATTTTCTCCACAGAAAATTCATAATGCCTTAAGCTGAGTTTTTGCCTATGACATATTCTTAACTACCTCCTGAATTGCTTTCTCTTCATTTCTAAGGTTAAATGGGATGTCGGCAGCTTATAGGAGAATTCTACCTTATGCGCTGATGGAAATGTTTTATAAATACTAATAAAGAAAAAATAGTATTATAGGTATTGGCTGCACAGGGAATACAATGAAAACTATCCAAAAATTTCCAGTAAGATGCTCATTGCTTATTACTATCCACAGACATCTAATTTACAAAATTATATGTCCTGTGCCTTAAATATAAAATATTTGTTTATTTTTCCATTTTAAATGCATTTACATTTTCAGAACAAAGAAAGAATGTGTGAAGTCTGTGTTTTTTCAAGAGTATTCTACTTGGAGGCATTAGGAGTATCTGAACATTAACCAGCATGCAAGAGAAACTAGCCCATGTTAAACTGAAGAGGGTGGCCTGAAAATGTTGACTGTGTTTCAGAAGAAGTTAAAATAGTGAAGATCTTAGGGGCCATGCCTTTAACATTAAATTAGTTAAAGGTGTTCAGAACTGGGAACTTAACATTCTTACATCTTAAAAATTGCATTGAAAAATATCTTTTTTTTTTCAACCTTTATTAGATATTTTCTTCATTTACATTTCAAGTGTTATCCAGAAAGTTCTTGATATCTGAGAAAAAACATCCAGCCATGGAATAAGTCCAGTGATCATAGCCGTCAAAAACTAAGAGAACTTACAGATGCCCCAGCCATCATTTTGCTAAGCAGTTTAAAGATGAAAATGTGCCCTAATAACAAAAGTGAAAATTGACCCATTGGCATATGGGGGTAGTAGCCATGTAGAAATATCCTGTGAGGCCTAGAAGCCTGCAGTTGAGTTCTGAAGCACATCAAAACAACTACAAGTTAACTGATAAAATGCTTTCATCTGGGGGCCTACATCTAAGAAAAATGGCCATAGATAATGTAATTTATGAACCTTCCATTCAGCTATGAGGAATCATGTATCTCTCTTTTTCAGCTCAAATGCTAGATTTTGCCAAAACATAAAGGCCTATAAGGATAGGAGTCATGAGGAATGATAAGAAGATCAGTCATGAGGAAAATTTGGGGGTTTGATAAACACTTGCAGCATGAGACATCCACAAAGTTGACTTAAAATATGGAGACTAAATTGTTTTTAACTCTTTATGAATTAATATTAGAAATACACATTCATAATTTTAAAATACAAGCTATCTTAAACCCCTGAAGTAAATACCAGCTCCAATTTCTTCCCTCTGTCCTAGCAGAAGTCCTGTTTTCTAGAAAAAAATAATGCAAACTCTTTCCTATATATTGTTAATGCTATAGATTTGAAATACTGTTCATGACTTCCTATTACATGTTTTAATTTTCATGCATATTTTTAGTAATTAATGTGTCTCTGCCCTTATTATGTTGTTTACAATGTGTTATAGGAGTGGTCATCCTACGTGAGGAATGAGTTGGTTCCACTATGTCTTCCTCTCTTTTTTATCTCTTTACAATGCAGCACTTTATTAAATTATATGGAACATACACGTGTCTTCTACCTGACACCACTGAATATTAAGTTCATATTGTACTATGCATATTGGTTATTCTATTGTTACTTCTTCATATTCTTGATTTCTGAAAATTCTCATGTCTGGACATTTCTGGCTGCATTTATCCTAAATGGAAGATTTGATCAGATGGAACTCTCTGGCTATTATATGGGGCTTCTCTTATGAGAAATCTTTGGACTAAATTGGACAAGTTGCAAACATAATGATTAAAGGTCATTGTCTTTTTTCCCCTGGGGGATATTTCTGATCTCCTACTTGGGGACAGAAGGCAATTCATGTTACAGAAGCTGAAGCTGGGGAAACGTGGTGAGGGTTTCTCACTCCAGCTGCCAGACAACCCGTTTTCGAATCAGTTTTCTAAAGTCTTTGGACTTCGCTCTATTGGACATTTCATTGTTCACACCTATCTGTCTGATGAATTTCTTCAAAGACCAAAGATTAAAACTGAGTTCCTTGCCACATAATGTAGGAGAGAAGCTATAGATGAAGAAGCTCATCTCCACTAGTAGAAAGGAACAGAGTTGGAGTGTTTCTCTTACCATAGGGCATGTTTCTCTGTGCATAGGGCCTACTGGCTCTGAGCTATTCTAGAGCTTTAGAGAGGAAATAGTTCCCCTAATTACTCAGTCCCTCTCATCAAGTACATGATCACCCCCGCCCTTTCCTCTGTCATGCCAGTTATGGCTCTATTACTATATCCACACCCTAGTATGATTGTGAGAGTCAGTCTCTACTAAAAAACAGCTTATCATTTTAAAGAGAACTCAGATATTTTCATAAGTCTATTAATCTCTTTTTATTTATTTACAAACAGGGTATTCCTGGATGCACACGATTGACAGAATTTTTGTACATTGTTATTCCCTAGAGATAATCTAGATTAAGGTTTATTTTATTTATTTTTTATGTTTTCATGTTGGCATGAAAACACCTGGGGTCTGGACACAGGGTAGGAAAAATTGTTCATTTCCCACAGATTAGGGAGTACCCTAGTTTATTCTATTTTGTTTATCTTCAATATCCTAAATTGTATAATGTTTCAGAGTTCATTCTAAGATAAGTTAGACTAGAAAAGTTTAGTCTGAAGATTAGAAAAACATTAGATGCACACTATGTTCACAGAAACTGTGAAGATGGCTGGATGCAAAAGGGAGGTCTATTTTAGCTTCTCTCAGTGGATAGGCCAAAAGAGGTGATCATGTCTAAGTGTCAGCTGTAGTATTCTAGTAGAGCTGGATTTCATCCTGCCTCAGTCCACAGTTGGCATGATGTTCATTAGAACTTGTCTCATGCTGTTGTTGTCTTTACATCATAGTTTGTGTATCTAGAAGAGAAGATAAGGATGTCATGCTTTAAAGCCTTAATGAATTTCATTTTCATTGGAAAAGAAATGTGAGCGTATTACTAATGTGTCTGAATTCTTCCAGGAAAGAGGAATTGGATACTGCACAAATCTATATACTTTATTTCAACTAGTTTTTCAGGGTAAAAATTTTTGTGTTTATTTATAATGTTTATCATTGCTGTAATGTTAATTTAATCTCTTGGAGAAAAAATTCTTCAGGCTGATAATAAATGATATACTGGGAAACAGGGAATTGATAATACTTACTGATTTCAAACTGTCTGAAATTATAGCTTAAATTTACACTTAGGAATTATTTATATGCTCTTATGTCATATCAATTTAAATAATATTTCACTCACTGGGGTATAAAAATAATGCAAATATTAAAGTTTTTAAATGTTTGCTAATTGCAAATGAAATGCTTAAATTCCCTGCATTTAGGGTGTTTTTATTGAATATTACTGTATAATAAAATCTATGAAGTTAAGTTTGTTAAAATTATGAAATTTAAATATTGAATAATACAAAAATAGTCCCTAAGATCAATCCTGAATTGTGCATCTTGAATAAGCCTTTCTGACAACACAGGAGGCGTGGAAGTAGCAAAGAGCATGTCCTGATCTTGTTGTTAGAGAAGAATGATTTACTCCCCTTTGAAAATACCAAATCTCCATTTAAATAGCCATTTTATTCATGAACATTGTGTTACAGAATCAATGGTGTCATAGATTTTGCAAAACTCAAACCAAAATGAAATAAATCTTAATACAAGAAAGGTGAATCTGGTCCTAAAGGCATATATAGCATATATAGCAACTATTAGTAACCTACTCCACATTTTTAGGCTGACTCGAATATTCAGAATTTCTATACACAACTTAGTCAGGCGATTTGATATTGGGGCTGAGAGGTGAGCACAGAATGATGTTTATGACCAGACATAACCACACAGCTGCCCAAGATTTGTGGCCTTAGTACACTGTTTAACTTCTCTGAGCCTTGAGAGTAAGGGGAAGATGCTTCTAAGGTATATTTCATTCCCTAAAAATACAAAGATAATTAAAAGAATAAGAAAATTAAATGGGGTAAATTATACATGTGAATAGAATGTTATGCATGTGTGAGGACCTGAGATTAATTCTCAGAACCCATGTAAAAATTGCTAGATCTGGAAAAAGATATTTGTAATTCTAGTACTGGGAAAGCAAAGCTAGGCATATTTCATAGGCTCTAAAGCAGACATTCAAGCATATTTAGTGAGTTCTATGCCAATGAGGGAACTCTGTTTCAAAAAGAAATAATTTTAATGGCATCTTAGGAAGGATGGCTGATGGTAACTACAGACAACCTCTACATATATGTACATACAACTGTGTGCACATACACAAGCACCTGAATACACACATATGTTTAATTACATACATGAGCTCACACACACACAAATGCACACATGCTTGCACATTAATTTATATATATATACAGAGAGGAGATTTATCAGAATGAGTTAAAGCTGTGGTTCAAATATTCCAACAATGGCTGCCTAGGAAGAAAGTCCAAGAAGCCAGTTCAGTCTATGAGGCTACATGTTTGCACTGGTCTTCAGTATATTCCAGAATCTTGAAGAAATAGGTTCTAATGCCAGTGAATGAATGAACTTATTACTGAGATGAGAACCAAGAGGCCAAAACTTACCTCCTTATACAGTCTTTCAGCAGAAGGTGTTGCTCAGGTAAGAGGTAAGTCTTCTCATCTCAAAAGATTGGTATTAAAGGTATGTCTTCCCAGCAGAAAATACAAACATACTGGAGATGTCAGTACCATGGAATGACCATGAAGAACAGCAGCAACAATGGAGAGCCTCTATATGAAGGTGGGGTCTTGTTAGAGGAGGTTTGGCCTTATTGGAGGAAATGTGTCACTGTGGGCATGGGCTTTGAGATCCTCCTCCTAGCTGCCTGAGAACACTCTACTTATGGCTTCCTCTGGATGAGGACATAGAACTCTCATCTCCTCCAGCACCATGCCATGCCTGCTTAAATGCTGCCATGTTTCCTGTCTTGATGATAATGGACTAAACCTCTGAACCTGTAATCCAGGGCCAATTAAATGTTGTCTTTCATAAGGAAAATAAAGGTATGTCTTCCTACCTCATAGATCTCAATTAGAAATGGATCTTTTTACTTAAAATTAAGTAAAAAGATCTCAGAGCATTGCCCCTCAAATCTGGGTTACAGATAATTTCATATATAGTCAAGCTGACAACCAAGAATAACCAAAAAAGTGTGATTATCTCATGAGTGAAATTTTTACTTGTCCCATTATGTATTCATTAATTATTTATACCTTCTCACATATCAATCATACCTCAAAGTGTGATTAAAAATTAGATTTTTGTTCTCAGTTGTAAGAAAGAAACAAATATTTTCATAGGTTTTGCTGTTTATGGATCTAAAATGGCCACAGTAAAATAATTGTGATCCAATTATTTATCATTGTCACCTGTTCCTTCAGGTTTCTGGTTCCTGAAATAAAAATGTTCCAGCATTCCTAAAGAGCTAATCATTCAGAATGGCTAGCCAGACACCAGACACCAGACTGACCAATTCTGTACCTGCCTTTCCCATTCCTACTTCTGTTGCATGAGCAGCCACACATAATATGGAGTTGATAGGTCTACATTTGACTTTGTTGAATCTCATGACAATGTTCATTTTCCTGTTTGGATATTTCTTAAATTATGGAAAACTCTAAGATTTCTTAATCTCATTAAGATATCATATGGATCACAATGAAGGAAAGACTCTGGTACCAGATAAATACCTTGTCTAGCCACAGCGTAGTCAAAAGCAGACAGATATTTTCTACAGAGGAAAGGAAGCAGTACGCAAAAATAGAAATGATCAAGGAAGATTATCCAAAGCAAGCAAAACTTGAAAAAAAAAAAAAAGGCAGTACGAGAATGCTTATCCTGTGAGCATGAGAGCCTGAGATCAACCCCTCAGCCTCTATGTAAGAGAGTTATATATAGTGGCACACATTTGCAAACTCAGCACTAGGGAATGGGGGGATGGAGATAAGATGGTCTCTGAGGCTCATTGGACAGATAGCATAGATATGCTAATTGACTATTCTAAGTTTTTCCCTTCCCTTAACTCTAACACACACACACATACAAACACACACACACACACAAACACACATACACACACACACACAGAGATTCACACAAACACACACACAAAGGAGGTCACAAAATTATGTAAACCAAGTTATAGGACACAGAAACCTGTTTTTGAGACTATTTGGGGAAATACTGAATGAAAGAATGGTTTTAGGTGTCTATGTAAAATGTCAAAAACTATATCTGCATAGAAGTTTGTAACAAGGAACTTTTTAACATGAGTAATAGTGAGAGGATAATGTGAAACAATGAAAATAGAGGAAGCTTAAATAACAGTGGTGGATATTGCTGAAGGTGGGTGATGGTGCTGCTACTAATTGTAACCACAGTGATGATACTTACTGATAATGTTGATGATGAGGGTACCAATGCTACTGATGGTGATATTGATGATATTGTAATGGTGATGCTAATAATGTCAATGCTACTGGAGGTGTTGTTGATGCTGACAATGCTGACTGATGACTCTGATGAAGGAGATGATATTGATGTAGATGTTGATTATGCTGATAATATTAATGATATCAAATAGTACACTCTGGTTTAGCAGCAAAACATACATTTTCAACATTGAATTTGCGTAAAATAACTGTACACAGTTCCTTTTATTATGTATAGATCATATTTAAAGCAAATGTTGTAGTTATAGCTAAACTCCTCTAGAGATGATTTTAGCACAATGGTATTCTATGATAATACACCCACCCTTATTATGTGCTATTAATGCCACTCAAGTAACATGGAAAGCCTTTCCAGCCATGGACTCTTTGTAAATTTTGTAAACCCTAAGAACAAGAAAGGGACCGGGTCCCCATCTGAGGAGCTTCAGGATCCAGACCCCTCTCCCAGACCTCTGTAACTATAATGGCATTTCCAGTCTCCATAATTTTCACAAAGGTCATCTCCAGCCCCTCAACAGAACCCTTCGCAGATTATGCTAATTTTAGGTAAAAAAAAAATCTGAACAAAAGCCCCCAATCCCTGAGTAGGAAAGCCCATCAATTCCTGATCTTCACACAGAAACCCACCAATTCCTGAGCAAGAAAACCCACCAATCTCTAAATAGGAAAACCTACAAATTCCTGAGCTCCCCCAAGCTCAGCACATAGAAATACTACCAATCTTCACCATAGAAAACTCTGCCCCTCAAGAAATCCTGTATAAACTCTGCCCTTTGTCCAATTCCTTCTGTTTTCTCCCTTCTAGGAGCAGAGAGCATCCACCCTTGAATAGTCCCTCCTCTCCCTAGACCCTTAAATAAATCTATTTCATGAGATTTCCTGCCTGGTGTTACTCTTTCATCTGACGAAGCCAAGAAGCAATGCAGAAAACAAGAGATGGGACAAAGTGAAGAGAAGGACAGGGCTGAGGCTCCTGTTCTCCTCTGTTCACCTGGAGATATACTCCTCTGGAGCTGCAACCTCTTTGCTGAGATATATTCCTCTCAGAGCTATGTGGTCCCTGGGTCCTCAAGTCGCAGGATGCCCTTCCATTGGTACATGGTTCTGTCTCAGAGCTGTGTGGTTCCCAAGCTCCTCTGTCTCAAGATACCCTTCCATTGGGACAATGTCCAATTTCAGAGCTCTGTAGTTCCTGAGCTTCCAAGGGCCAGGACATCTTCTCATTTGAGCAAGAAGAACAACACTTGCCAAAAGGAGCAGAGATGATGGCAGTCATATAGTCTGAAGCAGAGCTGACATGTCACTCCTTAAGGGAATGGTTATTTCAATCAATTTTCCTGTTGAAAAAATATTTACAGTATTTTACAATTGCAAATTTTATAATGTTGTAAATTTTATCATTGTTATAGTTTAACTATAGACTCTGATATTTCATATGTATGGCATTTGGGGAATCATACTACACCTACTCTCCAAAGACTTAACCAAGACATGGGAATACATGTGATTATTAGAATTTGGTTGAAAAATCAATGGATTAGATAATATCCCCCTATGAATCATTCCTCTCCCTAGATCCTAACTAGATTCCTACTATTGTCCAGAGATGGAATGTCTTTCAGACAAAAACAATTCTAAATTTTTGAAAAATTTGTACATAAACACATCATATCTTGGCAATATGCATCCCCATTACTTCTTCTCCAACATGTCTTCCATATTCTTCACAACTTCATGTCTTTGTTTATGATACACCTAGTCCTATTTACATTGCCCATATGTTCATGTGCACAGGGCCATCTATTGGGTTATATACTGATAGCTACCACCCACGGAAAAGAATCTTTCCTTCCTCCTCAAGCAGTGGTGAAACATCAGAAGCCCCTCATCCATGCAGGAGTTTTTAACTCTCTTGTACATCTGGATTTCTTCCACAGGTAACCACTGTTGTTGTGATACTGTGTGTTCCTGTATTTAATAGCCATGTCATGTCTAGAGTACAACATTTTACAATATTCCTTCCCCTCGGACTTAAATTCTTTCATCACTTCTTCCAATATATCCTCTAAGGCCTGGTGGTAGCAACTAATGTAGATTTCCCATCTACAATAGAATAGTCAGAATCAATTTTTCTCAGAAGTTTGAACAGGTATGAGTCCTTACATAACCTTCATCCTTTCTAATATGGACTTTCTCTGGTCAGAGATCAGAATAAAACAAATGTATGAATATAAATATAAACATAGAGGGGAGTTTGATTCCATGACCTTTGAGCACAACAGCATCATTAGGTTTTTCCCTAGGGCCTAAGACTTTTGACCATGTTCACAATTTCAGCCTTAAATTCTCTCCTGTGGAGAAAGCCTCAGAACCACTCGACAGGGTGAATGGGAACCCCTGTAAATAGTCTTACCACTTTTAACACCAGTGAGTACATATTGTAGAATGCATAGTGCTTCACTGGGTAAAACCATTGATGTCTTTTTGTCCCTGGTAGCCTAAAAAGCACCTTCTAGAACTACGAAAGTTAGCAAGCAAGTAGAGTTTAATGGACACTTCAAGATTTATTTCTCTATATCCTGCAACTGAAGTTTGTGGTGTCCTCAACAACAGCATCTTACAGTAAGTGATGATGGACAACCAGGAGCAATGACGACATGCTGCTGTGTTGGGTGCCTCTGAGGCATTCTGACCAATAACTTATATGGAAATAACTTGTACTGGATACTGAGATTTTTCATCTAATAACTGAATTTTGAGAACAGTATTGTTTGTCTATTTGGAATACTTCCTGCTTTTTTTTTTCTTTTTTGATTTTTTGAGACAGGGTTTCTCTGTATAGCCCTGGCTGTCCTGGAACTTACCTTGTAGACCAGGCTGGCCTCGAACTCAGAAATCCACCTGCCTCTGCCTCCCAAGTGCTGGGATTAAAGGCATGTGCCACCACACCCGGCCTTCCTGCTTTTGAAAAAGTTTTCTTTTATCAGCTTGTGAGCAAGCGTAATTTCATGAGACCTTTTCATAAACCCTCTAATTTACATCTTATTTTCTGCAACTCTCTACCTCCATTCATACTTAAAACTTTAGGGCCGAGTATCTATTTCCCATTCTCTAGTATCAATGTCCTGTTTTAATTTAGCTTTTACTTTGATTTCACAATAATTGCAACCCTGTAGATTCTTCTCCATAACTTACTTTGGGTAAGCTATCTTCTTTCCCTGCATTCTCTTATCAACATTCTTATTCTCCCTGAACAAACTATTCTGTCTCTAGTATTCCTTTCTCATTCTAAAAAGTATTCTTAGTTTCTTGTGTCCCTGAACATTTCCAAGATAAAGAAATCAAGTTGCTAAAACAACAGCTCAATAGTTAAGAGCATGTGTTGCTTTTGCAGAGGAACTGGATGTGATTCCCACAATCCATGTAGCTAATGACAACCATCAGTACTCCTGTTTCAGGGCATTGATATACCCTCTTCTGGTCTCTCCAAGCACTTTATATCATTGTGTACAAACATATATGCAGGCAAATACTTATATGAACAAAATAAAAATGAAAGTGTTTTAAAATAAAGAAAAGTGATAAATCTCATATGTGAATTTTGCTTATGAAAAATTACAAAACCCAGTAACACCATTATGTGGTAGTAAGATTATCATGTAAATTCCTGGGAAAAAAAAACAATGTTCTAGAACAGTACTTCTTAACCTGTGGGTCACAACCCCTTTGGGGATTGAATAACCCTCTAACAGAGGTTGCATATCAGATATCCTGTCTATCAGATATTTACATTATGATTCATAAGAGGATCAAAATTACAGTTATGAAGTAGCAACAAAATAATTTTTGTTGTTTGGGATCACCACAGCGTGAAGAACTGTGTTAAAGTACCATAGCACAAGGAAGGGTTAGAAACACTATTATAGAAGCTTAGGAGAGCTTTAAATGTTAGGAAATCCTTCACAGTAATGATTCAATAAAAATTCAGCAAAAATATTACTATCAGTTAGGAAAAATCTTTGTATCTGGAGAAGCCTGTGCCAACATTCCAAACAATAGAAAATAGAGTGTGTCTGTCGTGTTTAGGACAAAGTTCATGGCTATGGGTCTCCAATACTCACCTCTAGCAAGAGTATAATTATCATACCTTGAAATATTCTTTACAAACAAAGAATGCTGCTACTATGTGTAGTAAGCTACAAATTTACAGGCCATGTTAGATGAATGCTTTTGTTCTTTGAAACTAAGCATAGATTTCTGGCTAATAGAATCAAGCTCCTGAATATATACAGGAACAAATTTATAGTTAATATTTTTTTAAATAATTTAATTTGGAAGGCTGTAGTTGACTGATGAACAGTAATGCCAGTTTAATAAATGCAGATATTGACTAACTAAGAAATCAATGGCAGCTTAATGCATTCAAAGAAAATACAAATATATCATACTTATTTAAGCAGATTATATATTTCTTTTAAATTACTTACAAAAAGTGAGATTTGTTAGGCAACGAAAGAACACCAAATGTTTAATTAAAAATATATTATTAGTGCTGTCATCATTCAAAATCAACCAGAAAGAAGAAAATGAGGAGAGGGAGGGAGGGAAGAGAAAACAAGAAAAGATGATAAACATATTTGCTTCTCAGCTGGGCTCATACAAAGAGGATGATGAATGCAGAGAGGCACAGCAGAGTCTTCCCACGACGGACAGTGCGGGTGACCCCTCATGGCAACATAGTGCAAAATCTTGAGAGCATGTATTTCCACAAATAAACACAAATACTATGTAAGGTCAAATGTTTGAGTATTTTACCGATATATTAATTGGAACTAGAAATTTTTACTGATAAATCTCAGTTCTCTGAATAGAAGTCTTCTCTAAAACACTGCTGGAAAAACAAAACCTAAGATCTTAAATTCAAAGAGGATCTAAATGCAAAATGAATCTTAATATCTATCTGTTAATTAGTTTATCAAAATAATAGTAATCAAAATGAGTTATAGATTCAAAATTGATAGTGCAGAGGAGGAAATGCAGCATTGAACCACAGGTACATTTCAGCAAAGTTAATATAGTACAATATGGCACTTAGCACATGCTGCTCATAAAGTCATTTATTTCAACATTTTGAGCCACACTTGATCTATGTTATAATATCATTTTGTATCTAGTACTCTTCAATGACTAGTAAATTTACCTCCAAAATGAAAATACTTTCTGATTGCCCCATTACATACAGTACTGCCATCTTATCTTGGTGCCCGACTCTTGAACTTTGTCTCTCTCTCTCTCTCTCTCTCTCTCTCTCTCTCTCTCTCTCTCTCTCTCTCTCTCTGAATCTCATTTCCCACCAATCTATGCCCTGCCACACTCCATTCTATTTTCTGCTATCAATTATCTACACTCTCATCATTTATCATTTGGATTATTGCTTCCCTTCTTAATTTCATGCTGTCACCAGAATGATCTATTTAAAATGCAAATCAAGGAACTTTATTACCTTGGGAAGAAGAAGAAACAGTTTGGCTGACATAATAATGGTGGAGGGAATAATGATGGAGGTGGTAGAAATTTAAAGAGAAAAGTTAAACATCAGGTTTGAGAATTACCACATACAGAGAATCATCAGCTGGAATTCCATACTGATGAGTTTATTGAAGAGCCAAACACCAATGGAAAAAAAATTACACGGGCAAAATATCCCCATTTGTTGATAGCTGTTGATGTTCCTGAGACCCTAGTTCTTATATGTTCGGTGAAACCTGGACAGAGGCACTTGTGATGTAATTCTTGGATATACATTTTTTTCTTCCTATCTGCCCAGCCAAGCTGCAAATTAGCAAAAATGGGTAGTTTTTAAAAAGAAAAAGTTGTTAGGTCTACAGATCAATATTTCTAGAGTAGAAGAAAAGAAAAATCCAAACTCTATATTGTTTTTCATAAAGAACAAGTGGTGCTCCAGATTAAGAACTGAAGCCCCAGAGAAAAGTCTGAAGCTTGGTACAGTCACCTGACTACTAAGAAATATGACTAAGCGTGCTACTCTACACCCTCACTACCTTGTAATGTTTCCCTTCTTTGGTCTTTAGAAAAAAAATGGCTAGAAGATATGTATAGAGGGGGACTTAGGGGAAGGGAGAATCAAACACCCAATGTTGTTAGTTACCAGAACAGTCTCTATAGCCAGACACCAAGAGCTACCACTCACTAAATGTTTACCTCAAATGAAGACAAAGATATACAGGAATCCATTCTTATCTACTGGTAGTAAGCGACTCAGTTCCCAAAATAGTTGTTCATGGTCTGGTTTTCCTTAGTAATTCCATTTACTATATAAAAGATTAGAAAGTTAAGCATTGTCAGAACTAAAGAGAGATAGGGGTAAGGATGTAAATTATTTTGAATATTAAGAGAAATAATTCAATTAATCTAGGAAAAAAAAAGACACAGTGGAAAGACTCTTTGGACACAACAATGTAAAAATCAATAGAAGGCATAAGTCTAGGCATGTGGCATGATCAAAAGAATGGGTCCTGAATGAATAGTCTTCAAAGATCAGCCAGGAAGAAAGATAATAGATAGAGAGAATAAAATCAACATATTTTTTTAATTTTTTACACTTATATCCACATATAGTTAGAGCCCTCATCAAATAAACTTCTCTTTCCACACAGACAAAGACTATTTCAGAAAACTACATCTAATCAAAATGTAGAGTTGTGGAGTCCAGTCCCAATCGAAGGATCTATAAAACACATTCACACCTAAGGCTTAGTAAACTTTTCACAAAAGAAGCCAGAAAGGTTTTTAAGAGCCAGAACAGGGAGATTGTCTTCTAGAAATGTCAGAAACTATATCCATAAATTCATCCCAACTTTACTCCCTAAACATGAGCTGAACAGAACAACAATAGCCATTCTAATATGAATGGGGCAGAGACCTC
>LR753396.1:597413-668076 GCA_902729485.2 Mus minutoides | reverse complement strand
ACACACACATATTCAATTAACAACAATTAATGAAAAAGATTTGAAGGAGAGCAAAGAGGGGTATATGGGAAAGATTTGAGGGAAGAAAAGATAGGGGAATAAGATGGAATTCTATTGTAATCTCAAAAATAAATAATTTTTAAACCACAGGTTTTCTAGCTACCATCATAAATCCCAGAAAGAGTGCCAGCATTTGTCCCTCTCAGAAGTGGTACAAATGGGCTCTGCAACCCTTACTTTCAGCATATCAGCACTGTTATTTACCCAGAATGAGTGATGTCATCCCAACACAGGGACCTCCTCTACTTCATTCTGAACATAAATATTCCAGTAGCTTCCACTTATACAAAAACAAACATCTTGAAGCCTTTGTGCTACTATGCACAAAATGACTGAAGTGCTATCCGTAGTTCCTTGAGAACTGAGAAGTTTTCAACCTCTCTGTCTAGGATGGTGACTAAATTGAAGTCTATTTTCATGAGATGACTTCAAGGACAAGAACAGCTATGGTGTGACTTGTCCTACTCCAGTTTATTTCTTGATCTTCCCATTGGAATGTATACTTTGAGGTCATGTGGAATTTTTCTTTGTAATGAGAGTATAACTTTCCCCTGTGAGGAGTCTGGGTTAGACTGATTTGGGCCATTCGTGTATTGGTATAAATGAGGTACCAAAGAGCAGACACTGGGATAGGGAGAGGAAGCCATCAGAGAAATAGCTGAATGGAAAGCAGTGGTAGGGACAGAGAAGTCAGTTGTCTTCTTTCACATTCCCTGAGGAAAAGAGCCATCTTATTCTTTCAGCACAGGGCTTCTAGACTCATTTCAGTTTACCCTGGTCAAATGGCAACATTTATGTTAGACAAAATAAGAAGTTTGTAGGAGGAGGGCTTCTTAGTCAATAAAATCAATATCCATAACTAAAATTTAGTTTAGTCATATATTTTACTTCAAATGTATATGGAATAATCTATCTCTTGGCATATAACCCCAGTCTCAGAAAGAGTAGACCATGACAACACCTTCTCTCACACTCAGAGAAGGGTAATAAAGATTTTGTGGTCATCACTCACCTCCTCGGCCTTCATGGTTCTTTGTGGTTTTTAGTTTGTTTTACTTTCACAAAGTAATTCTCAGAAAACAAACATGAAGTACTCTAAATAATTCATTAAAAGTCTCTACGAAATAGGTGATAGCTGTGAAAACATGAATTAATTAAACATGAATGAATTAATATGAAAGGGTATCATAAAATACTTCATATCCTGACCATACCAAAGAATAATTATTTGTGTTCTCTTATTACAAGCTTTTAAGCATTACCTCTGATCCAGATACCCAATGTGTTACTGTCACAGAGAGAAAAGAAAGTTTCATAAAATCCTTGATACTAAAGTGACAAGGAGCAAATGGATCAGATTTAAGGGTGAGTGCTAGTATTCAGAAAGGTGATGTTTTGGAGTTTGGATGACACACAGTGATATCTGACTCCAATATACATCAGTTATGTGCTTGTATGCATAGCTCTCCAATTAATATTTGCAAGGTAAGAAATTCAATTCAAGCTTGTATGTATAGAAACCATTGCATTTTGGCTCATGTGGCTAAAACTTTTCAGGGGTCAGAATTATTTTTGTTAGAGCTGTATCTAATAGCTCAAAACAGTTATTTATTCATTCCACAAATACCAGCTGAGGGCCAGCATTGGATCTAGAACTATGTCAGGTGCTGAAGATATGACTAAAAAACTTGCATATCTCTAGATATGTCAGGACAGAGATGAAAGAAATCATACTTGATTAAGTACTTGTCATATGCTTGATCTGGACCTGAGTTTGAACTCCAGGACACTTGTAAAAAACCTAGGCATGATGGTATGTATGTAGATCTGAGAAGACACAGTCTAAAAGAGGCAATACTATTTCATGAGCTGAAATCACAGACTGCATATATGAGACCTCTCTTTCTCTCCTCTCTCTCTCTCTCTCTCTCTCTCTCTCTCTCCTCTCTCTCTCTCTCTCTCCTTCCCTCCCTCCCTCTCTCCCTTCCTCTTTCCCTCTGCTTCCTGACTGTGTTCCAGTGTAATTATCTGCCTCTTGTTCCCATTCCCATTCTGTGCTTACCTTAATGGAGTGCATTTGCTTGAACAGGAAGTGGGAATAAACTGTCCTCCATTTTGTTGCTTCTTGTCCAGAATTTGGCCACAGCAACAAGACAAATAGTTAAAACAGACACATATCTGAAACATAAAAGCAGGAGAGGAAATCAAAATGTCTATGAGAGGCCATATTCATTATGATGATGGTTTTTGTGTGTCAAATTGGTTTGGTAATAGGATACCTAAATATATGGCTCAACATTCTTTCTGTGCCTCTGAAAGGAAGAATCAGAAGAGACTTGGGATGACTTGTTAGACTGAGTAATGCAGATTTACAATTGATAGAAGTCCTTTATAGAAAACAAATGGAAAGATTGAATCTTTGCCCTGTTTTTTTTTTTTTATTAGATATTTTCTTAATTTACATTTCAAAAGCTATCCTGAAAATTCCCGCTACCCTCCCCCCACCCTGCTCCCCTACCTACCCACTCCCACTTCTTGGCCCTGGTGTTCCCCTGTATTGGGGCATATAAAGTTTGCGATACCAAGGGGCCTCTCTTCCCAATGATGGCCAACTAGGCCATTCTCTGCTACATATGCAGCTAGAGACACAAGCTGTGGGGGTTCTGGTTAGTTCATATTGTTGTTCCTCTTAAAGGGTTGCAGATGCCTTCAGCTCCTGGGGTACTTTCCATTGGGGGGCCCTGTGTTCCATTATATAGATGACTGTGAGCATCCACTTCTGTATTTGCAGGCACTGGCCTAGCCTCATACAAGATAGTTATATCAGGGTCCCTTCAGCAAACTATTGCTGTCCTATGCAATAGTGTGTGAGTTTGGTGACTGATTATGGGATGGATCCCCAGGTAGGGTAGTCTATTGATAGTCCATCCTTTTGTCTTAGCTCCAAACTTTGTCTCTGTAACACCTTTCATGGGTATTTTGATCCCTATTCTAAGGAGGAATGAAGTATTCACACATTGGTCTTCCCTCTTCTTGATATTCTTCTGTTTTGCAAATTTTATCTTGGGTATTCTAAGATTCTGTGTTAATATCCACTTAGCAGTGAGTGCAAATCTAGTGACTTCTTTTGTGATTCGGTTACCTCACTAAGGATGATATCCTCCAGATATATCCATTTGCCCAAGAATTTCATAAATTCATTGTTTTTAATAGCAGAGTAGTACTCCATTGTGTAAATATACCACATTTTCTGTATCCATTCCTCTGTTGAGGGACATCTGGGTTCTTTCCAGCTTCTGGCTATTATAAATAAGGCTGCTATGAACATAGTGGAGCATGTGTTCTTATTACCAATTGGAACATCTTCTAGGTATATGCCCAGGAGAGGTATTGCTGGAACCTCTGGTTGTAATATGACCAATTTTCTGAGGAACTGCCAGATTGACTTCCAAAGTGGTTTGCAAATTCATCTGGAATAATAAAAAATGTAGGATAGCAAAACTATTCTCAACAATAAAAGAACCTCTGTGGGAATCACCATGCCTGACATTAAGCTGTACTACAGAGCAATTGTGATAAAAACTGCATGGTACTGGTACAGAGCAATTGTGATAAAAACTGCATGGTACTGGTACAGCGACAGACATGTAGATCAATGGAATAGAATTGAAGACCCAGAAATGAATCCACATACCAATGGTCACTTGATCTTTGACAAGGGTGCTAAAACCATCCAGTGGAAAAAAGACAGCATTTTCAACAAATGGTGCTGGCACAACTGGCTGTTATCATGTAGAAGAATGCAAATTGATCCATTCTTATCTCCTTGTACAAAGCTCAAGTCTAAGTGAATCAAAGACCTCCACATAAAACCAGAGATACTGAAATTTTTAGAGGAGAAAGTGGGGAAAAGCCTAGAATATATGAAAATAGGCGGAAAATTCCTTACAGCAATGGCTTGTGCTGTAAGATCAAGAATTGACAAATGGGATCTTATAAAATTGCAAAACTTCTGTAAGGCAAAAGACACTGTCAATAAGACAAAAAGACCACCAACAGATTGGGAAAGGATTTTTACCAATCCTAAATCAGATAGGGGACTAATATCCAATATATAAAAAGAGCTCAAGAAGCTGGACTCCAGAAAAACAAATAACCCCATTAAAAAGTGGGGTACAGAGTTCAACAAGGATTTCTCAACTGAGGAATACTGAATGGCTGAGAACCACCTGAAAAAATGTTCAACACCCTTAATCATCAGGGAAATGCAAGTCAAAAGAACCTTGAGATTCCACCTCACACCAGTCAGAATGGCTAAGATCAAAAATTCAGGTGACAGCAGATGCTGAAGAGGATGTGGAGAAAGAGGAACTCTCCTCCATTGCTGGTGGAAATGCACGCTTTTACACCATCTTATCAGAGAAGCAGAGGTATTCATTTCCTTTAACTTCAGTGTTCTTGCTTCTTATACATACTTTTTATAAAGTATCTTTTAATTGCTTACACTTTGACAATATCATATGTGTATACACTATGCCTTAATAACTATTAGATTCACTACAATCTTCATTCTCTCTCCCCCTGACATCTCAACATGTCCACTATGCTACCATATTCATTATTTTTAGAAGCACTAAGTTTAGTTGGTACTACCTGCTATAATGCTGACTTAAACCATTGGGCTGATGTGACCGAAACAATAGCTGCAGGCAGTTCACTAATACAATTGTCATACCATATCAAAGTGACCTCATTTCACAACATACCTACCTGTCCTCTGAATCTCATATTCTCTCAATATTTCATGCGTCTTTTGGGAGATGATAAAGACCTTACATTTAGAGATATTTGATTCACTAATACTTAGCAATTTAATCAGTTTGAGTCTCTGCATTGCCAAAAACAGCAAAAAATCAGTTAGTAAAGGCTAAGAATAGCACTAGTCTATAGACATAAACATGAATGTTTAAAAGATGGTCTGTCAGAATATTAATTTAATAAAACAAGGCCTTTGGCCTCCTGAAGCACAGGCTTTTAACCAGGTTTATAACACAAGACATGAATTCTGTGAGCAGACCTTAAGTCCAACAAGTGAATGGTTGCTTGGCCCAGTAAGCTTCATGCCACTGTTGAGCCATTGCTCATATATTTCCTGGCAGTTTGGTATTATAGAAGTCATTGTCCACAGATAGATAATGTGATGTATATCCTTTTCTCAAGAGCAACACTTGTAGACCATCTTACAGAATTGTGAAAACTATTCATAAAAAAGGAGCAGAGAAAAGAAAAATTCAGAGCAGCTCCAGCTATACATCTCTGTTCCATAACCAACATGTACTATGTCTTCACCTGTGGGGTCCCACCATTTAGTTAAGGTGGGCAACCATCACCAATTGTTCTCAAACTCTTGAATAACCACCGGGGCTTTGGTCATCTTCAGCTTCCCAAATGAAAATGAAGAAAAACATTAACCACTGTAACTACATGAAATATGTATATTTCTTGAAATATATATGCATGTATATGCATATGAAAATTGTACAGAATGGATCAAGAAAAAAACACATTGGGGGATGTTTAAAGTGATCAGTCCTTGTAAATCAGTGATGTAGTTTGTATTAGGCCTGCAGTTAGATAGTGGTAGGAGCATTGTAGAAAAATAAAAAAACTACCTCATGGTACCTCAGCAGAAGAAGTGGGACCACGAAGGGAGAGAGTGACTTATCTGGCTTAAATATTTACTGACAATAGACACTTTCATAAAAAATTATCAGGAACATTCCAAACCTTGACATTCTTGGGCTTCTTTTTCACATCTCCTTCCTCACCTTGAAATACCATAGCACAATGTTCCAGGAGGCCCTAATCATAATATTTAACCTATAATTTTCTTAAGATTACTGCTGTCTCAGAATACCATTTCTGCTTGCTTGATTCTTTGTTTTTAGTTTTTAAGCATACTATATGTATAGAGGTCAGAGCTCAACGTGCCTGATTCAGCTCTTCCCTTCCATCATGTGGGTCTCAGGGATCCTAGGCTTGGCAATAATAACATTTAATTGGTAAACAAGTTATCAACTTCAGCATGGCTGTGTCTTATGTATGTACTCTTAGGTCAGATTTGCATTTTTTCATCTGAAATACTTTTTTCCCTCACTATTCTACTAATCTCTACCCAGCAACTCAGCACATATCTCTGATATGATTTTCACTATATAAGGGGTAAAGTGAAAATACATGTTAAATAGACATCTTAGTGATTCTCACATCCCATATTTGATGACAACTCTTCTGGTTCCCGAGTGAACCCACTCTTTCATAGACCTTAGTACTAGGATAGAGTGGATATAGCAGCTACATGAGGGGCTGAGCTAAGGCCAAATGGAGATGAATAATCCCATGCATTCTAGCCTAAATCCATTTATATTCTAAATGATCCTCTCCAGTAAAGTCACCCTGGCACTTTTCAGGGAATGGATGGCTTGGCAACACATTGCAGTTTACACTGTGGGTGATGACAATCGTTTTACATACCAGTACTATTTCATGACTATGGTGAATGGCTGTATCCAAATGGAAGGAGAAGGGTGTGATTCACAGTGAAGCATGGCCCAGGGATACATACGGGACCTGTTCTGCTTTCCTCCTGCAAAATGTCTCCCCTGGGCTTGAAAGTGACGTTTATCTGCAAATAGTTATTATTACTGTTTTATTATTGCCTCAGTTAGCATTTATATAACACTTCATATTTTCAAGGTGCTTTTCAATCATTTTTATTAGTGAGAGAGGGCATATTTCCAGGCACAGGTGGAAAGAATTAAGAGCCTGGGTTTTCTTGAGTAAAAGAAAGACATTTCAACGAGCAGAAAGGCATTCTACTCTCTAAATTTGACTTTTCAAATGGTGGTTGTAAGAAACAAAAGTCATTTCTGCAGCAATTATCCAATAAAGAGCCACTAAGCCTTCTGAAACACCAGGGGACAAATTATAAATGCCATTCGGCTATGTAGTCCCTGGGAGAAAGATTCATGTGAGGATGCATACAATTTGGTCCTCAGAATTCACTAGAAAACTAACACTTCTCTTTCAGACACTGTCTAGGTACTACAAGAAATGCAGAGAAGTCAACCCATTGCCTGGATATTTAAGGATTTTAAATAATTAATATGGAAGATAAAACATTCCAATTAATTAAGAACATGAAATAAATAATGCCAAATGAATGATGGATATGTTTGGGCACACACTGGGTTCCCCAAAGAAAACTGGACTTTAGTCAGTCTACAAAGGGCAAGTAGGCCTTGTAGAACTTTCTGGACAAAGAAAAGCAAGAAGACATGGGTTTTTTCACCTAAGACTGATCTGTGCAATCATGAGAAATATTAGTTTTCATTTATAAAGAAGGGAAGGGTTCTAGAAGCAGCTACTATGACTAGAGGGAGAGAGACCATTCATTATGAGTTCAGAATAAGATGTTATCCAAACTAAGGTGATTGTCATGGTATGAGACTGTTTCTGTTAAAATGCAATGGGAAAATGTTTCTAGAAAGAGAGATCAACACAGCTCAAGGAAAAAAAATGTACTTCTTTAAGCTTGTTTATACCCCTTTAGGAAGGAAATCTTCACTCAGTCATCTGAACAGGGACAAAATTCAAGATGTCGAAACAATGCATATATCTTGAGTGTCAAAAATTCTGTACTCATACATGTTCACATTCCTTTCAGCACTGCAGAAAATTCTAATATGGAATTGTTCTGAAGACGTACAACGGTCCAAAGGAAATCTAATATTTGATATAAGGAAATAGGCATTTATGATAATTCACAGTCCTAGCCTCTTTAGTACAATCCACCTATGAATATTTATCCATTAGCTTCTGTACTCCCAGTCTTGGGCTAATATCTGAAATAGAATTATGAGAAAAGACCTCTTCTGGCTCTTAGAAAAATCATTCACTTGTAAGTGGCAGCTTACTTAGAGTGTCAAGAGAATAATACAAATGGCTCAAAGAAAAAGAAAATGAGCCCAGGTATGTAATGCAGTTGGTAAAGTGCTTGCCTAGCATGCATGAGGTCCAATATTTGATACCTAGCATGACAAAAATAAGATGAAGTGGTACATGTCTATAATTCCATCACTGAGGGAACAGATGTGGAAGTATCAGAAAGTGAAGGTTATCCTTGACTCTACAAGGAGTTAGAGCAGCCACAAGGGGCTACATAATATTCTGTTGCCTCAATAAGGTTAGATAGATAGATAGATAGATAGATAGATAGATAGATAGATAGATAGATAGATAGATAGATAGATAGAGGAGGGTTTTACAAGAGGATTTTCAGGTAAGAAATGGAAGAGAAAAATAGTGGAATTAAATTATAGTCTCAAAACATAAAACAGCAATCAAAATAACAAATAGTTAATGACATTGGAGAGTAAGGATAGAGAAGATGACAAAAGCCAAGACATCTACTGCAGATAAAGCCTCTTGGATGAGCATTTAGAGATCCACTAGCATGTGGATATAGCAATAAGTCATTAGGAATCCATTAATATTGTTATGATTTAGTAGACTAATAGAAATAGATTCACCTATAGGTCTTATGACCTGTCTAGACAGATGTACTAATCAGTATCTAAAGAATAGAAGACTGTGGAATGTATAGTATTAATAGATGATATTATGTATTAATATACATATTAAGACTCCTCTCATATTTTGTCCCTTTCTCCCAAGGCTAGGGGATTATTGCAGCAGAAGAAGCATATATATCTTAAGAATAAGAGGCAGTGTGTGATTATGAAGAAACTATTTTCTACACATAAAAAAATGCTTGCACATATGAACTTACTCCAATTGTGACAGCATCTACAAGACTTGTATAAACTCAAGCCAGACAAGAAAAGGAGAGCTGGGCACAAAGTCTTACTCCTCTGTAAGGAGTTCTTGGTAGTTGATACTTACTGGGTGAGGGAGAGGCAGTTTTCTTTAAGAGGTTGGGTCCTCATGGGTTGACTATTCTCTTATGGAAGGCCACAAATCAAAGGGTATATGGGTGTCACAATCTGGGCTTGGTGTGTTTTTAGAAAACAAGGGCCCACAATGTTGGAAATGTAGTTAAGGGGTGAGTCCAAAAGTTTGGTCAATGGTAAATATTACCAAAAGGTGCCTTATGATATTTACCAGGAACTATTAAAAATGAGGGGTAAAGCCAGTATGATTCCCCCATATAAGAATTCTGTTGGAAAATGGAAACTTGGAGATATTTTTCATGCTGTAACACAATGTTCAATAAAGAAGGTTATTTGAACACAAAAGGTAAGAGTCAGAAAGCAATGCCTGAAAGAGAAATGAGAGGAGAAGGGAACAGAGTTAGAGTTTCTCCTTAAATGAGTACATGCTCTTATCTCTTATTGTCCTTTTGTATATTGTTTATAAACCCAGCACTGAAGAACTGTGGCAACTACAATGCTCACACCAAATAAATGTGACAGATAGAGGCATTGAAAAGTACTTGTAGCCAATGTGTGTCATAGAGGTAATCAATAAATTAATAATAATCACTGTACTCTGGTCACAATTATCCAGCACAGCTAATTTAAAGATGAAATTAAAACTTAGAAGCCACTAAGTGTCTTCTTTAGTACACAGTACCCACTCAACAATATTATACTAGGTTTCAAATTTATCCAAAGCTCATGGATTTTATTCCATAAAGTTTTTTCAAAATTCTAGCACCTGCCAAAATAATCAGGAAACTAAACCTTAAAAATCAACTTCTACTAAACCTATTGATTATATTTATAAGAGTTTATATTAACTCGGTGCTTTTGGTTTTTTTGTACATGCTCTCAGTACAACATTGGGTGACTTCTGGAACCAGAGAGAAAGTCATTTTTCCATAGAAGTTAAGTAATTGATCAGCAAAAAAATTTTTACGTATTGCCCACACTTGAACTTGGGTCTTAGCTCTCCTGTAACTTTAAATACTGCTGACTGATTCTTTTTGTGTATTAAAATGGACTTCCTTTAGAGATGAGCGAGTCGTATAAACAAGCCTTCCCTTACTTCTTGGGAAGGCATAGTTCTGCACAATGGAGCCTATGTTTGTGGCTCTAAGGAATGTGTTGTAGTGATTATAATCACATTATTTTTCAAGAAATAGCTTAACAAATAAGTTATATACAGCAGCTTCTTTTGTAAAGTATGATAGGCATTTGCCTTGTGCCAAGAGAGAACCTGGCTTTGTTTATGAAGGTCCTGGCTCTGTATGCAAGCAGAGGAGAGGGTTGAGTGAGTGATCTTACCTGAGCCCAGGCACTTAGAACTGTTTGAAATTAGAAAGAATGAGTACCTCAGAAAAAAAAACAACTTGCTAACATTTCCACTTGAAATTTATAGTTATACTCCATGGTCCAATCAATAAAGTTGAATAGAAGCCAGGAAATGAAGAATTTCTGTTTGCTGCAAACTTTTTGATTTGTTCTATTATCATAATTGATGACCTGAAATCAAGAACTCACTCAGCTAGAATATCAAACATCTCATTCTCGCATAGAAAAATGCCTCTGGAAACCAATTAGGAAATCGTAGATTCACCTAGCTCCTCTCTTCTCAGGAAAATTCCTCTTGCATTCTCTGCTTATCCATCTGACTCAAGTCCGTGTCCTTGGGAATACAGGTGTTGAGGAAGCAGAGATCTCTGTTGGACATACTCTGCTCAGAACGTACTGCCTGTGTAAAGCAAAACTCATTGACTCTATGAAGATGATCATAAGCAAGATGAGTTGTTAAATACCCTTTGACTCAAGCTGGCTTCTTTTACAATTTCAGCAGAGAAGTTTCGTTTCTATTGGTCAATTTGTTGGTTATAATAAAATACTCAGGACAGTCTAATTTTATAAAGAAATTAGGCAAATTTTTATGATGTAAATTATGGTTGAGAAAATTAAAGTGTATGGCTCTGGGGCTGCCAACCATCAGCTGATTTTACATGACAGATGATTTTACAACAGTTGGAACATGTGTGAGAAGACATTATATGACCAAACATGAAGTCAGAGAAAGTTGGATAGGGAGATTTGGCTTTAAAAATAAAACTATTTCGATGTTAAATTATAACTGGAAATCATGTTTATTTGTGGTATCCAAGGTGATATTTGATCTATGTATACTTTAAAGGAAAGTTTGGTCAAGGTATTAGCATATTCATCATCCCACCAACTGACAGAAAGAATATGAAATTATCTACTCTTTCAGAAATTTTGTGATATCCATTACTGCTACCAGTGGACAGAATGTAATAGAACAGATGATTAAAACTTATCCTTCCAGGCTACCTGAAAGCTGGACCATTTCATGAGTATGCTTTTCCTCATTTGCCCTCCCCCAGCCTCTGGCAGCCTCCTTTCTTCTTTGTTTGTTTGTTTGTTTGTTTGTTTGAGATCATCTCTTTCACACTGCTCACAGAAGCTGAGATCATCTCTTTCACACTGCTCACAGAAGCTGAGCTCATGCAGTATTTGTCTTCTGTACCTGAGTCAATTCACTTGTCATAATGTCCTCCAACTTCAGACTCAGAATGTTTTTAACAACTTATTCCGAGGCCAGCATTCCCTTCTAATGAGAATGCCAAAATCTGTGGCCTTCCCATAAAGTCTCATTTGTTCCCAAGTCATCATACTGGGGACCATGTTCTCAATTTAGACTATGTCAAGAGACAAAGGACATCTGAACATCTGAATCAGACCTGACCTTGCTAGCTACATTTTATCCATACACCATTTTGTTCATATGATGCTTTATGACTTTCTGTAGTAGTTTTCATTCTCTGCAATTTTTTTCTTGGCTCGACTGTTTACCATCTATTTCCCTGAACTTCGGCAGAAGTTACACAGAGGCAGACCTACTGTTGGACTTCAGGACCCATCCCCAGCTCCTAGGGAAGTGGGGATAAAGAAAGTGTCATTTAACATTTGTGTAAGTGCACAAGCAGGAACCGTGCCACTGATTTGGTTCAAAGGAATATTTTGCGTATCTTTGCACTTATATCATGTTACTTTGAGATAATGATGACTCCTTTCATTAATTAACTCTTACAAAATTTCTGTGCTCTCTCTGTCTACTGTGTCTCACATGACCAATAAACATAAGAGGAGGAAAGCAGAAAATGTGCAATTCAGATATAACCATCATAAATTGGACAAAACCAGTAGACAAACATTGACTTAGGAAAAGAAGTAACTTTTTTTGCCACAATTTAGTTTAAGTGAATATGAAAAGAAAATGTACACATGGAAAATTGTAAGGACAGAATGTTTCTCCAGAATTCACACATTAGAGATGAGTCTCTGATGTGATAGACTTAGAGCTGAATTCAGAGCATAATCAGGTCCAAAAGGTAGTTGTTAGAACACGTATCTATATTAGAAGAATTGGGGCAGAGATTGATCCTCTTTGCTTTCTGTCCTATCAGACAATATAATGCAAGCTCTTGTTTTATGTTTTAGTTTGACAAGAGCTCTCACTAATTTTCCCAGTGTGGTCTTCAATTCATCCAACAGCCCATTAATTTGCAATCCTCCTGCGTCAGTCTTCCAATAGTGGTGAGTGTAGGCCTGTATCACCAGCCCCAGTGATACAAATGCTAGTTATACAACCAGTCATTCTACTTGTTACTACAGACTAAAATGAAGAAAGTCAAAGACAAAAGCACATATTCAAATGATTTCAGCAAGGAAGAGTGCATGGCTGTAAGGAATGGTGAGGAACATGGAAAACAAAAGAATGCACTGGGCCACTGAGAAGGCGACACTGAAGAATGGAAAAAATCTTTGACCCCCCCTAATCAGAAGTCAAGGGGAACATCCCATTCCAGTTGACACAGGAACAGAAAAGATTTTAATCTAGAAATTTTGAACTCAAAACTGTGGAAAGCACAAGGAGACATGCCTTTCTGAAACGGACAATAAAGAACTAGCAATGGAGATAGTGATTCGAATTTGGCTAGCGGCCATCTTTGCTCCTATGAGAACAAGTTAATATGTCCAGAAAGAGGATAAGAGGTCGAAGGGTAGGTAGCCTTAGAGAACATGGCCACAGATGTAATTGAGAAAGTCTGAGGAGTGAGAGGTGAAAGAAGGTGAGATAGACACAATGACACAGGGAAAATACCATGGAACATAGAAAGAACATGTCTCTGTTTACTGAAAAAGAAGTTGTTTCCTTGACTGGAAAATAAAGGCTACGTATGAATGTGTTTGATTCTATGCTAAGTATTAGAGGAATGTGTTAATAAATTAATATATTTACTTAACTACTTTAATGTGTTTTGTTCTGTGAGTAAACAGATATGTCACAAAACAAGATACTAGGTTCCTCATGACCTGTGTTCTCCCTACACCCTGGTACTTTTTTTGGAGAGAACTATTTTGTTCCTGCCAACCCAATCCTTCTCTATGAACTTTAAAAGGTGGAAAGATATAGTTTGGCTAGTTGGCTTATTGTGAGAGCAAATAATCATAAATTATAGGGCACATGTGTCACTTGTGAAAAAAAACTTAAACGTACATGTTTTGCTAAATTGTAGGGACATCCAAAGTGTAACAGGACAGATGCCTCTCTCAACTAGAATTTTTGTCCTCTGATGTATTTGCTATCTTTGATCTTCGTGCTTAGACAAGCTGTAAAGTTCTAATGTTAGTGAAGCACCATCATCTTCCATTTCTTTCTTTAAACTCCCAGGGCCTAATAGAGGTAGACCAGAGAATAGGATGACAGAACTAAATGCTGACTGAATTAAGACCCCTGTAGCTAGTTATTTACACCAGTCTTTCTCCCCTTTTCAAATCACCAGCTCTAGATTTAACTGAAGGCTCAGAGGAGGTCTAGAGTGACAAATGTCAGCCCAGGTTTTGACCCACTGATTGTCAGTGGTGGCCTGTAACCTTGGATCCACAGTACTGATCCCAAACGAAAACACAGAAACTGTTCATAAGAGAATTTGTGCTGTTCCATATTGGTGAGCCCCCACAATAGGGTCTTCCCAGCCACTAACCCTAAAGGAATCATAGCACCAACTTCCCTCCTCGCTGACACACTCACACATCCACCACACTGAGACATCCACTTGGTCTCATTCAGTCCATGTGGTGGTGTGAAAATATGCAAAACGGAGAATCAGATTCCACTATTTTCCTCTCCTTATAAAAATGGCATTTAAAATGAGGTTCATGCATATTCATCCTTTCCTTTCTCTAAAGGCACACCTATAGGTTAACATTTATTCCTACCTTTCTCTAGCTTCTTGGTTTGGGTTGGAAAACCTGAAATCTGAAATATTCGATAGTTAAGCTACATAGAACCAGAGTCTCTTTGAGAGCCCGGAAAGACATGGAAACTCTCCCTCCAAGTAATTAGCAGCCACAGGAAGGCACTGATCTATAAACAGAATGTTTATGGAGAACAAGAGATTGGTCTGCGATGTCCAAGTTTTTAACTTAGAATCACACATCAAAATTCAAGCTAGTGAATTCTTGGGTCATTCCAGATTTTGCCAAAATGTCTTAGGAACTCCATGACTTATGTATATTGGTTCTACTACACTCATGTCCAAATGAGTCCAGTACAGATAAACTCCATCCAAAAAAGAAAAAAAAAATCATTAATTTTTAACTTTTGCTTTCTCCTTAAAAAAAAAGAAAAAAGAAAAGAAACTGAGCAGGAAATCTCACTTAAACAAGCTGTCTCACGACATTTCTGGCAAACCCTGGTTCCAACGAAGTTGAAAATATCTCAGGAGCAGCCTGTCATACAGAATCTCAGTGCTTCTCCTCCAAGGAAATGCAGAAATAGACAACATGTGGGATTCCGGGGATTTAGATCACTTAAGAAAAAAAACATCATAATGTCGACTTCAGGCTGACCTGCTTTGTGTCAGAAGCATATGTTGCCCCATGCATCGGCTAGCTTCTACTGTGTAAGAAATCACCCCTCACACACACTTCAGTGGTTTTAAGCATCAAGATTCTTGTTACTGTTGCTCGAAACCTGTTTACAGTTTGGGCAGGTAATTCTCTTGTCTTTATCTGGGCTCAGCCAGATACAGCCTAGCTCTGCTGCCCCTGATTAAGTGCTCTAGAACATTAGAGGTAACTTAGCTCTCCTCCATGTGTCCATTCACTCTTCATCAGACTGTCCCACAATTGACTAGATTGTGACAACAAACGCATAGTTACACAGCCTCTCAAAGTCTAGTCTTAGAAGTAGTATGATATCTTTGACCCTCACTTTCTTTGGTTAGAGTGGATCACAATGGAAAATAAGTCCTATGACAAAATAAACAAAGTCCAAGTCCCGTTTTAAAGCAACAACAAGTAGGGTTTCAAAATGAGAAGCCATCACGTAGGTCCATTAAATCCTACACCCACCATACTTTACTTTTCTGGCTAACATTATCTGGCATCCTGTAATGGTATATAAAAGTATCATTTGCAAGTCTCATCTGCCACAACCTCTTCATCAAGTCCTCAAAACAACAGCAGCAAGTGAGATCTCTGTGTATAAACATCCTGCTTGCCACAGTTTGGAGAACTGAAAACAGAATTTAAACTCTGCACTATTGTGCTGAGAGCTAGGAAATCCACAAGTATTTGCATATGTTGCCTCCCTGTCTCCCCCTAAGTACTTCTGAAATGAGTGTTGCAGGAGCTTCCACCCATCTCTGAGTCCCGTCTTCAAGAATGGCTGAAAACCCATACTGATCATATCAGGTAAGGTCAACAAAGGGTTTTAAGAGAAGCATCATAACTCACATTCCTCATATAGAAGCTTTGTAATGCTCTGAGTCAAACTCAGACACACTCTGGTTGCCAGCTGACACCATGAGAAGCATAACCAAGTGGGCATCTATGCCTGTGGTAACCGTTGGACCTATGTTTCTCCTGACCCACTACAGTTATTGTCTTCTATCATTTATGACATGATTCCAGAAATGTTAAATGTGAATATAACGAGTGCATTTCAGTTGATGTAATAACTGTGCTCACTGTATGCAAAAATATTTTTCCAGAACACACCCGGCATTTGCATTGCATGCTCCCCAAACAGTTATCTTACCCTGGAACTTTTTCAGGATGAAAAGCATTCCTTAAACTTTATCCATTTTTGTCTAATTACAGGATCTAATTAAAATGTAGTTTCTATTGTTTCCAAGGGGGATTGGTTTTCCTTACAAAGCTGGTTGGCATTACCTCTATGTGACATTGACTCTACAGATGAACAAATCCCTTCCTGAGAACTATTCCTTAAAATGTTGGAAAGTGTGGTGCAAGAAAGGACACACGTTCATGGCACTCGGGGCACTTTCTGTCCTTTCACTATCATTACCTTTTCAATAAATTAGTGTCTCCAAGTTTAACCTTCATCTGCAATCCATCTGGGGCTCCGGCTCATAACTCACTCCAGAAGGAACATCAGTGGATCTGCGTTTTCTCCCAGGGATTCTCCCTCCTTCTGTTTTAAATCAAAAAATGCTTTTGCAAATTAGCCAAAGGAGACAGGCTATAAGCTTCTGTAAGAATCCTTCAGTGTGCCCTCTGGACTTTTTTGCCTGCCTGTTCTCAGAAGTTGTGCAAGTTGGGATGGACATTAAAATCTACATGGAACGGGTAAACAGCTCGAGTGGGACACATGACTTCCATAAAAACAACAGGCCTCTGCAGAGTGGCTGCTATTGAATGGCACAGCACACATGCTCACCAATCAGGAGCAAACAGCGACAGTCTCATTTTATGATGGCAACAGCATTTAGAGACCATGAGAGTGCCATCCCCTCATTTTACCTAGGAGGAAGCAGAGCTTAATTATTTGTTCATTCTAAACATAATTATTAAGTGTCTACAACCAGACAGGAACTGTGTTAGCTCCAAGACACAGAAGAGCAAAAATCCACTGACTTATCAGCTGGAGCAGAATAAACTAGCATCAGGCCTACACTGGGACTTGAGAGCCCTGTTCCTTCTCCAGAATTTTAAGTCAGTACCTGTGTCTTTAATTGACTTAGAATATTTGGCAATAGGGACACAGAAACAAAAAGTAAATCTTAACTTCCAATGCCCTGACCAAATATTTGTTCTTCTCTAGTTATTCACTTACCTTCAGGAGAGCAACAGAAAGTCGGTAACACAGGGCTAAGTGGCAACCTCAGTAACAGAACTGAACTGCCACATCAGCACCCAGAGGCCACTGCTCTGAAAAGGCACAAAGAAAATGTGTGTTTCATTCATTTGTGCCATAATTTCCACTGTACTGGCTTGGAGCAGAGTCCACAGCAAAATGCAAAAGGGACTATAAACCAGAAAGACACAGCCCCGCTCCTCATAAAACTGCTTAACTATCCAACTAAAAACAACAAGAGCAAAAGGCAGTGTAACAATTAGAGGCGAGATGCATCGCAGCACATACCCATCTGTGCCCTACGAAGGAAGCAAGTTCAGTGTGCAGTGAGTCAGCAGCTTTCTGCAAGAGACCCATTTCCAGCTTGATCTTTAAAGTAAACAAATTAGTGAATAAAATGGAGAATTTTTGCTTTTGAAAAGTGTTCTTTCAGCTTCTTTTTGGGGGGATTTTTAGGGTGGCAGTCATGATAGGGCCCTGTCTGTAAGCACATCAGAGCATCAGTAAGAGTGTCAGGCCCTTGGGGCCTTCCCCTGAGCTAGATCTCAATGTGGGCCTGTCACTTGGTCTCCTTTCCCTCAGTCTCTTCTCCATTTTTGTCCCTGCAGTTCTTTCAGACAGGAACAATTCTGGGTCAGAGTTTTAGACTGTGGGATGGCCACCCCATCCCTCACTTGATGCCCTGTCTTCCTACCAGAGGTAGGCTTTACAACTTCCCTCTCCCCACTGTTGGGCATTTCATTTAAGGTCCCTCCCTTTGAATCCTGAAAGTCTCAGTACTCCCAGGTCTCTGATACATTCTAAAAGATCCCACCACCTCCTATCTCCCAAGGTTGCCTGTTTCCCTGTTTCCATTCTTTCTGCTGGCCCTCAGGGATTTAGCCCTGCCCCCCCCAATACCTGATCTTGTTTTCCTCTTCCTCTCCCTGTCACCTTTTCCACCCAAGTCCCTCCTTCCCTCCCCCACCCCCCCCTGCTCCGGTGATTGCTTTCTTGTCTCTCCCAAGTGGGATGGAGGCATCTTCACTTAGGCCCTTTGGCTTGTTAGCCTTCTTGAGTTCTGTAGATTGTATTCTGGGACTTCTGTACATTTTTTGCTAATATCCACTTATCAGTGTGTATGCCATGTGTATCCTTTTGGGTCTGAGTTACCTCACTCAGGATATTTTCTTGTTCTATTCATTTGCTTGCAAATCTCATGATGTCCTCGTTCTTAATAGCTGGGTAGTATTCTATTGTATAAATGAATCACATTTTCTGTATCCATTCCTCTATTGTGGAACATCTGGGTTGTTTCCCACTTCTGGCTATCACAAATAAAGCTGCTATGAAGATAGTGGAGCACTTGCCCCTGTGGTATGTATATCTTTACACCTAACCAATGGACAGAAACTGGTGACCACTGTGGTTGAGTTGGGGAAAAGCTGGAAGAAGCTGAGGAGGAGCGCAAACCTAGAGGAAGACCAGCAGTCTCAACTAACCTGGACCCCTGAGACCTCTCAAACACTGAGCCACCAACCGGGCAGCATACACCAGCCGATATGAGGCCCGCAGTACATATACAGCAGAGGGTTGCCGGGTCTGGACTCAGTCAGAGACAACGCACCTAACCCTCAAGAATCTTGGGACCGCAGGGAGTGGGGTGGGGGGTGGTGACATCCTCTTGGAGTTGACGGAAGGGGAAGGAGGTGTGGGATGTGGAACAGTTGTAAGGTGAACCAGGAGAAGGATAGAGTTTGGACTCTAAAAAAAAAAATCAAAGAAGAAAAGAAAAGGAAAGGAAAGGAAAGGAAAGGAAAGGAAAGAAAAGAAAAGAAAAGAAAAGAAAAGAAAAGAAAAGAAAAGAAAAAAGAAAAGAAAACTCTTCTTAATCTTTCCAGTTTTGTGAGCTAGTGTTTCCTTCCTTTCCTTCAGGTACAACAAATGCTTTATATTTAAAGGCATCTTTTCACTTTTCACATCTATGGTTTTCATTCTTTTCAAAGTCATCCTAATCAGTTTCTTATGCTCACTGTTACCAATGATGCTAACATCTATACATCCCAGCAACTATTTCTTTTTTCTTTTCAACTTGGCATATGGTATTACCCAGGTATTTCTGGAGGAACAGAACTGGTGTGTGTGTGTGGGGGGGGGTTCTATGGAATATATAAGAGTGGTTTACAGGTTGTGGTCCAGCTAATCTAAGAATGGCTGTATATCAGTAGAAAATCTAAGAATACAGCAGTTGCTCTGTCTACAACGTTGGATGTCTCAGATGATCTTCAGTATGTGCTGCAATCCCAAATAATGTAGGCTCTGATGCCAGAGAAGTAATGACATTTCCTGCAAGGCAAAAGATCCTTTCTCTCTTGTTCCTTAGAATGTCATAAGAATGTGTGGTTCAGTTTATGCATGAGTCTTTCGACCTCAAAAATACAGTTTTCCAAGTTTAGATTATCCAAGTAAAAAGAATACCTCACAGCTGTACCCAGTGCCTTGGGTTTTTAGCTAACTCCAGATATACTCAAATTGACAATCATATCCACCACACCTGTGTTCCTTAGGTTTCCCTCCAATCATATCCACCACACATGTGTTCCTTAGGTTTCCCTCATCCTGGATGCTCATGCACACACATCATTTGAGTATCTTTTTTTTTCCTTTTCTTTTTATGTTCTATGCCATGTCATGTAATCTCCACATTTGCCCAGAGGCAGCCTCTGTATCCTCTCCCCCAGTAAACCTCCCAGGTGAGATCTGTTACATGGTGTGACTTTGTGACATCTGTCACTTATATCATGACAATTTCACATTGCTGTTTTCCTTCAGTTGACCAGGGACATGCTTTCTAGAACTTTGGGCTATGTGCATGAAGCATCTTGATGGTTTTAGAATTACTCTCAAGAAATTCTACGCAAGGGCACAGTAGCTTTTAGAGGGGGAAACATTAGTTGCCTTGCCTACAGAAGCAAGATTCTCCTGAGCACATGTCCACAGATACATAAATTCTGATGCTTTTGTCTGGGCTGGTAGGACAGGAAATTTCAAGACATGCAGCCCAGACCTCTCATGCCTTCAGGAATTTTTCTGAGTTCTTTATCTGATCATGAATGGTTTCCTCACAAAGACCTGGTCACTACTGCTGGGAGTATCTTTCAAGGCTTGTCATCTGTGGTTTTTCTCTTTAGGTTGACATGCTCTCAATTAATCCTTCTTTCAAAATTTTCCACCTTTCCCATGCTCCACAATAAATGGAGTCCATCCACTAAGGCCCTCCTCCACAAGCCATACCCTGACTTGTAAGCAGTAGTTACAGGAATACTTGAGGCTTACTTCATAATTTCCCATCTTACAGAGATCACTGTTATTTGTTTAAAAAGCAACTCCATTTTTAAAAGTGAGCATTTATACCTGGGGATGCTATTTTGTGTGAATAAAATATCTGGTCCAGAGAAATAAGAGCTGTGGTGAAAGAGAAGAAAGTGGGGAAAAGCCTCGAAGATATGGGCAAAGGGGGAAAGTTCCTAAACAGAACAGCAATGGCTTGTGCTGTAAGATCAGGAATTGACAAATAGGACCTCATAAAATTGAAACTGTCAATAAGACAAAAATGCCACCAACAGATTGGGAAAGGATTTTTACCAATCCTATATCTAATAGGGGACTAATATCCAATATATACAAAGAGCTCAAGAAGCTGGACTCCAGAAATTCAAATAACCCCATTAAAATGGGGTACAGAGCTAAAAAAAAAAAAAAAAGAATTCTCAACTGAGGAATACTGAATGGCTGAGAAGCACCTGAAAAAATGTTCAACTTCCTTAATCATCAGGGAAATGCAAATCAAAACAACCTTGAGATTCTACCTCACACTAGTCAGAATGGCTAAGATCAAAAATTCAGGTGACAGCAGATGCTGGCAAGGATGTGGTGAAAGAGGAACACTTCTCAATTGCTGGTGGGATTGTAATCTTGTACAACCAGTCTGGAAGTCAGTCTGGCAGTTCCTCAGAAAACTGGACATAGTACTACCAGAAGATCCAGCAATACCTCTCCTGGGCATATACCCAGAAGATGTTCCAACTGGTAATAAGAACACATACTCCACTATGTTTATAGCAGCCTTGTTTATAATAGGCAGAAGCTGGAAAGAACCCAGATGTCCCTCAACAGAGGATTTGATACAGAAAATGTGGTACATTTACACAATTGAGTACTACTCAGCTATTAAAAACAATGATTTTATGAAATTCTTTGACAAATGGATGTATCTGAAGGATATCATCCTTAGTGAGGTAACCCAATCACAAAAGAAGTCATTAAATATGCACTCACTAATAAGTGGATATTAGCCCAGAAACTTAGAATACCCAAGATACAATTTGCAAAACACAAGAAAATCAAGAAGAGGGAAGACCAACATGTGCATACTTCATTTCTTCTTAGAATAGGGAACAAATTACCCACGAAAGGAGTTACAGAGACAAAGTTTGGAGCTAAGACGAAAGGATGGACTATCCAGAGACTACCCCACCTGGAATCCATCCCATAATCAGTCACCAAACCCAGACACTATTGCATATGCCAGCAAGATTTTGCTGAAGGCACCCTGGTATTGCTGTCTTGTATGAGGCTATGCCATTGCCTGGCAAATACAGTAGATGCTCACAGTCATCTATAAGATGGAACACAGAGCCCCCAATGGAGAAGCTAGATGATAAAGCACCCAAGGAGCTGAAGGCATCTGCAACCCTATAGGTGGAACAACAATATGAACTAATCAGTACCTCCAGAGCTTGTGTCTCTAGCTGCACATGTAGCAGAAGATAGCCTAGTTGGCCATCACTGGGAAGTGAGTTCCCTTGGTATTGCAAACTTTATATGCAGTATATCCAGTACAGGGGAATGCCAGGACCAAGAAGTGGGAGTGGGGAGGTAGGGGAGCAGGGCAGGGGGAGGGTATAGGGAACTTTCGGGATAGCATTTGAAATGTAAATAAAGAAAATATCCAATAAAAAATGTTAAAAAAAAAAAAAGAATGGCAGTTTCCCTTATCAGAATATGCTACTTAGATGGAAATCCTCTCTTCTGCCTTCATGGTCTGAAACAGTCCCTAGGAAAGTTTCCTCAGCATGCTGCACAGCTACTTAACATCATTGCATATGACTAGCCCTTCCTTGGTGTGTTGGAAAAAATAGCATTTTCCCTAAGTGTGTTGTCTCATATGCATTCCTTTTCTGTTCTCCTTTATCTTTTGGGGAAACCATCATGTTGACAGCTTTGCCTCCATCTGATGTTGAGTGCCCAGTGGGTGAGGATTGGACACCCAAATTCATGGAATGAATTTTGTACATGTCATGAAGTTTGTACACTGGGAATTCTTAAAGGTCATTTGTTAATGATCAAGCGGAATTAAAAAAATAAACATGGTTTATGGCTAAGAAAGAGGCAGACAGAAGGATAAGGCAAGGACAGAGCAGAACTAATGTAGTGAACAGATACAACTGTGGGCTTCAGTTTAAATTCAGTCTAACTGCATAAGATGAAGCATCACAGTGAAGACATTCCTAAATGTGTTAATAACAAACATTTACTGATTACATGGTGCAGGGCCAGTAGATGAAGGAAGAATAAAATACTGACAAGAACTGGACACATGAAAATGTTAATGTGACACATAGTGTTTGTATTTCTCAAAATCTCAGTAAGAGAAGTAACTTTTTTTCTCACTAATGCATGCCTCTTATCTTGGCCTTATGGAACATTCACTCATGAAAACAGAAATGAATCAAAACCTTCAAAAACGTGAGAGTGTCCACTGCACTTAAAGAAAAAAAATATAATGACTTAGTCACTCGAATTACATATGCAGAGTGAAGCAATTGCTTGATATTTACTGCTGTGTGCAAGAAACAACTTAATATTAATAAATATTTGTGAGAAATCACTTCATAAATTTTACATACTTAACAAAAGCAGTAAAATAATTTCTAATTAAAAATTATGTGTTCTCTAAGCAAAATGACCCTCTGTGTTCCATTATATAGGCTTCTGCTGGAACCACAGAGCAATATTTCTGATTGTTAAACTATACAGAAGCCATGAGAGGAAAAGTAGACTCAATACCATATTGTCTTCTGCCAATAGAAAATTGAGAAAGAAAATATTAAAGATTATAAGTTGGCAGGAGTTAAATAATCCCCTCATTGCCTTATTCTCTTTATGACTTGTAAGGTAAATCCTGTTTATCTATTCCAATAAAGTACAAAATTTACAGTTTTGATGTTTCAGAGGATAATTGATAAACCTGGTGTCCTGAAAGTGATGTTTCTCTTATCATTATCAGAACAGTCACTAAAGAACAAGATCCTCATAATTCTCAGACACTGTACTAGTCAGTATTTCCTCAAGGGAAATTGCAGCCAGTTTGTGAAAATTAGCACTGATAATTTTTCTCAAAAGAAATACATATTTGTATAAACCTTTAACAAAGTGAGTTCCAGGACAGCCAGGGCTATACAGAGAAACCCTGTCTCGAAAAAAAAAAAAATTCCTGTCTCTCATCAACTGTAAACAGAAATTAATAACATGTGAGATAGAATGGAGGATAGTTCCTAGATGATCCCTCTGCCTATATTATGTAACTGGTTAACAGAATATCCTGTCTGAACCAGAGACTCTTCACTCTTCTAGCATTCTCCATGTGGCTATATGGACCACACAGTAACACAGCTTTATTCCTCATTCAGGTAGGCCAAATTCTGCCATTTGCTGGTATGAGACAAATTCCCTTCATGATTCACACAGAAATCTTGAGAATGGACTAATTCATGTCTGCTATATGAGATTAATAACTAGAATATCTGATGCATTTTGTTTAACTTCAGAAACCTTGGGGAAAGGTTTTCTTAATTCTTATTCTCTCTGACAGGTTCCTCTAACTCTCATTCTCAGGCTGGATCAAGTTTTTAGGGAGCAATGGAAGGACACTCATTAAATATTTCCTGAGACATGATCCAATAAATGAATTCCTTGTACATAGTCCCCCAACTAATTTCAATCTGAATGGGGAAGTAAGGTCAGAAGGTACTAAAAAGTCACATAAGAGTCACTCTTCTGGAAGCAGAGAATTATTCCTGTAAGGAACACATACCAGGCTGAGAATGCCATAAAAAATTTAAAATTTACCTAATTAGAAACAGTCAGCCATTAGATGGAACACAGGGTTCCCAAGGAAGGAGCTAGAGAAAGTACCCAAGGAGCTGAAGGTGTCTTCAACCCTATAGGTGGAAGAATAACATGAACTAACTAGTACCCCCTGAGCTCATGTCTCTAGCTGCATATATAGAAGAGGATGGCCTAGTTGGCCATCATTGGGAAGAGAGGCCCCTTGGTCATGCAGACTTTNTCTCTCTCTCTCTCTCTCTCTCTCTCTCTCTCTCTCTCTCTCTCTCTCTTTCTCTCTCTTTCTTTCTTCCACCTTTATTGGATATTTTCTTTATTTACATGTTATCCCCATTCCTGGTTTCCCCTCCAAAAAACACCCTGCCTCTCCCCCTCCCTCCTACTCACCAACACACCCACTCCTGCCTCCTGGCCCTGGAATGCTCCCAAACTGGGGTATAGAGCTTTCACAAGACCAAGGGCCTCTCCTCCCATTGATATCCATCTAGGCCACCCTCTGCTACATGTGCAGCTGGAGCCATGAGTCCCACCATGTGTACTCTTTGGTTGGAGAACAGGAAAAGGAATTGTATTGTTTTTGTTTGTGTGTGTGTGTGTGTGTGTGTGTGTGTGTGTGTGTGTGTTGAACTCTTTGGAGAGAAATGTATTTATTTCAACTTATGCAATATAGTCTGTCATGGAAAGTAGTCAAGGGCTGGAATATGAAATAGAAACCATGGAGAAATACCAAAAATTTCCTTGCAGTCAGGGTCCTGTCAACTACCTTTATTAAATACCCTAAGCCCAAATGTGTGCCTGCTGGGAGTACCAGCCAACACAATCCTAGTACTAGGGTTCGCTCTCTCACATCAATTAGTTATCAAGAAAATGTCCCACAGATGTGCCCACTGTGAAGACAGACAGAGGCAACTTATCCACTGAGGTTCCCTCTTGTCAGACATGTCAACATGAAAACCAAGATTAGTATCATAGAAAATACATTTTTTTCTGTATACTTGAACTAAGAACATAATGTGTATAGATAGCAAACACATGTGAGATAAGGCACATATCACGGGCCAAGAGAATGTTTCTAATCATGGGAAAGTCCATAAATTAAGAGTAAAAGAGTTGGTGGTGAAGAGAATTAGTTCAAGGGTTTTGTGAGATCTTGGAGATTTTAAGGGTATTGAGGGTTAGGAACAACGTATGAGGTAAGAAAAGTAGGAAATCATATCAAGCTGGAAACATTACAGAGAAGCAAATACGAACACTCAAATTTTGCAGATCAGTGAGAAATATCTCAGGACCTACTTATCTCCAATTAAGACCCCAGTTGCACTTTGTGAAAAGTGAGGATGGTGCCTCATTCCCTAGCCCTTCCTTTATCTGTTCTCCTAGTGCAGAGTCCAGGATGGACATCAGAAAGCAATGAAGTTAAGCCAAAGAAAAGACTCCAGTTTACTTAAGGAATTAGACAATCTTTATCCTATGATCTTAGAGGAGATGAGGCTCACTTTGTGCTTGTACTATTTGGCTCCTGGGCCCTGTACTTGTCTAAGGCTTGTACTTTCCCATCAAAGGACAATTACACATTTCTACTTCAGCATGAGGAATTCTGGGCTTCTAATCATTCTGCATCTTGTCAATATTGAAATATGCTTCTGAAGAGAATCTCTATAACAATGCTGATATTGATCACATTCTCAGTAAGACAACATGTTCTTTTTTGTTGCCTTTCAGGAATTCCCATGTCTCTGCTTTGCCATCTGTTCAAGACAAGGTGTAATCCCGTGGCTTTGGGGGTATTCGGGCCTCCCTATGGTTATTCTTGAATTAGAGCCCATCTGTATGCCAGATCGCAAATGTGTTTCCTTTAGGTCCCAGAATAGATTTAGGGAAAAGAGCAGAAAGTAAGTGTCTGGGCAACACACTTGTCTTCATCATTGTCCAGGACATATTCTCTAGACACTTTAAGGCTAACATTATAACTTCTGTGTTCTGTCTTCTGGTACAGTTAACATTTCAGAGAAAGTACTTAAGAATAAATACAGATGATTCTGTTTAAAAACTATGTTACTGAAACATGTTCATGAGAATAAGGAAAAGGGTTTTGATTAAGAACATTAAAATAAGAAATAAGACAAGAAATGAGAAGACAGAAGAGTCAATGAGTTGCTTCTCACGCAACTGGGTCTGCATTCTATAGCCAGAACTTGGGTTAAAAAATAGCAGGCATAGTGTAACATATATAATCACCATTCTGGGAAGAAAAGGCTGGGTAACCTTGGAGCTTGCTGGCTAGCCAAAATTTCAAAATTAATGAATCCTAGACAAGTGAAAAAAACTCTGTCTTCAAAAATAAGATGGATGATGTTTTGAGGAACCTCTCCTGAGGCTGACTTGCAGCCTTCAAGTACACACACACACACACACACACACACACACACACACACACACATGATCAGCTGTGCAAACATATATTCACACACCTCTTTACTCCCTCACAAAAAATGTCACAAAATATACTTACTACTGGGCTGAAGAAGTGGCTGAATGGATAAAAGACTTACCACTGAGCATGATGACCTGAGTTTGATCCTAGGGACCTACATGAGGGCAGGTAAGAACCAATACCCACAGTTTTCTCTCTGACCTTATGTATACATGCTTGATGTTTGCATACACTATACATACAAAATAAATTAAAATGTACACACACACACACACACACACACACACACACACCACAACCACCACCACCACCACCACCACCAGGAACTAAAGTTAAAATAAAGACAAAATGTCTAGAATAATCAACAATAAAGGACCTGGGCTGCTTATCAGCCTATAGTTGGCATATTTACATCACAGGTGGTTCTACATTGGCTACTGAGAGGTATTACCAGGATGTGATACAAGAAGAATAGGAATCTAAAATGACTGAGTTGGAACCCAATGCAAAATCCTGATTGACAAGGACTGACTGATATGCTCTTCAAATCTGATAGCAAAACCCTTTTTCAAAGAATGACTCTTCCAAGAGTGTTTGCCTATATGCAGCTCAGAGATAATGGCTGCCAATCATCTCAGCATTCACAGGGTCTCTAGGAAACACAATCCTGTGTTATCCAGGGACTTTCCTTACAGTTTATGGTTTGGTTTAAAATACAAGTTTCTCAATATATATATCTTTAAACTGACTTATCATTGGACACACTTTAGAGTGACTAATGATTTTATTACAGAAATATGGCTAGGTGCAGAGGTGACATGGGAGTATAAAAGAGGTAGAGGGGACAAATGAGTGGAATAATAGCATTACCAACTAAGAAAGGCAGAGCAAGAAGGCATACACCCACCTGTCATCTCAGCATGTAACAGACACTCCAGGGATATTAGTCAATAGCAAACTCTTTATAGTTAGTTCTAGGCTATCCAGAGTTACATGGTGAGGTCCTATCTCAAAACTAACTAAAAAAAAAAAAAAAAAAAAAAAACAAATGGAAAAAGAATGAATTTTCCCATTGTTATGACTACTGAATATTATTTAATTATGTGTAGGCATTTTGTTCACTTTTCAGCTAACAGATGTCTTATATGTTTCAATTTTTGTCTGTATTTTAAGTTGTTCTACAGTAGATATGGGGTGAGAATTTGTTTGTGACACTGTGATTTAATTTCTCGTATACTATACATCCTATTGTGTTTTTATAACAGCTATCAAATTTACATTCCTACCAACAGTATATAGGTGTACTATCTCTCCACATTCTGGTTAGTATGTTTGTGACTTTTTATATTAGTCATTTTAATTGGAGTAATGTAATAGCGCATTATCCTTTTGGGTTGTATTTCAGCAGTGATCATTTATACTGAACATTTTCTATGTACTTCTTGGACATTTATCTGCCTTCTGAGAGATGTGAGTTTATGTTTACTGACTACTTTTCAGTTAAATTATTTGGCCCTTTTGTTCTTGAGTTGTTCCTTTTTTTTGGGGGGGGGGGTTCGAGACAGAGTTGTTCCTTTTTATGTTGATATAAACTCCTTAACACATGTATAGTGTGTAAATATCTTCATTGATTTTGTAAGTTGACTCTGAATTACAGAATAAAAATATGTCACTAGCAATAACATGGCTAGAACACAAGGTCATTACACTAATTCAAATAAGCCAGGCTCCAAACGACAAGTATGGCAGGATCTTGGTCGCTTGTGGAATCAAAACACTGGATCTCACTGAACTGAAGAATAGAAATTACCAGGTAGTAATGTGGAAAAGATGAATAAAGATTTTTTTCATTAGAATGTAGTGAGTTACACTTGAACAGGAGAGGTAAGCTCTTCTATTGAAAATTAAAATGATATTTTAAGATAATAATTAATATGTTTATTGAAATATCCTATGGTACCTCAGAAATCTGCACCATTTGAGTAAATCAGAATGCCATCTTTCTGGGTCTAGGTTACTTTACTCAGTATAATATTTTCCAGTTCCAGCTATTTACCTACAAATTTTATGTTTTCATTTTTCTTTACAGCTAAATAGAATTCTACTGTTTATATGTAACTCATTTTCATTATATGTTCATCAGCTGAAGGTCATTAAGTTTGTTTCAGTTTCCTAGATGGTATGAGCAGAGCAGTCTCTATGCTCTGCCCTGTGTTTTATCCTAAACAAATATCACAGATTCTTCATCGTGGCTCATCATTCCACCTCTGAAAGGCCGTTACCTTGCCTACTACTTCATTCCAATCCATCTGTCTTCCATGCATGCATGAGGCTCTTCCTTGATATAACTGCCCTGCCAGTTAGCTGTGATGCCTCGGACTTCTGAGTAAACATGATAGTGTGCCCACATTTCATATGCATATTATATGTCATGCTTTTTCCACTACGTGTTTCCTGAATATGTACTATATCTTAAATACTGTCTTCTGTGTTATTACTCTAGGCTCCTCAATATTTAAGATCATCTTATCCTGCTTCCATAAATTTGCCTAAAGGAGAGTCGCTGCAATCATCTGTATTTTCTCTGTATTGTTTCTGCACATACAAGATATTCAACAAGAATTCATGTTGAACAATTAATTAATTAATTAAACATGTTTGTTTTCCATTGATAACTCAGATGTAAGAATCCTCAATTTTGTTAGGTTAAAGTGGTTACCTGCAAGAAAAATATATGTTTAGGGTGGAACATTGAACCCTCTGGTCAGAGCATTGGTATAAGATTCATAAATGAACTCATGGTGACTGTGTGATCTTCCAATTCTGCATCAGCTCTGAAGGACCTACAACTCTGCAGTCTGGGACAGGGAAAATTGTTCTTAATTCTGACAGGAAATCTACTGGATGGAGGCACCCTGTGTCCACCTCTAGCATTTCTCTGGGGCATTGGTTTTCTAGATTGAGGGATGATTATCTACTCTCAACCAGTGTCAACCAGGTGATGGTGAAAGTTAGAGAGCTGTGAGCTAATTGTGGCCTAGATGCCATAACCTTCCTTAGATTCAGTCTCATGGTGGCCATGGTGTGGGGTGGTCCCTGATGAACATTGGTGTGTATGAGTTAATTCATGAATGAATAAAATAAAAATGTTCTAGATTCCTAAGTTGAACTCAATCACCAACCAGAACACAACATCTTTGGTCTATTTCTAGCTTCTCTATTGATGGGTACTTAATGATGTCACTTGTCACTTTTGAACCTGCAACCCTACAATGTTTATCACCAAAGGAGAAATTTTACTCTCTTTTGCTTATAGTTATTTTCTTAACTAAAGCTTGGTAGGTAGAAATAGGCAGAGAAACAAGAAACAACTTATGAGTATGTGTATGGTGTATATCCCAGATTCTTTATTATCGCTCTCTGTTTAAGACAGGGTTTTTTCTGTGTAGCCTTGAATTTTGTATCCTAGAATACTCTGTGTAGACCAAGTTGGTCTCCTACTCACATACACCTGCCTTTGCTTCTTTAGTGCTAGGATTAAAGGCTTGCACCACCACCACCCAGCTTTTCTGAGATCCTTAATACTTTAAATCCAATCAACTGTGTCTTTATCATCATGTGTGGCCCAGGTATCTTTAGACATTTCTATATTAATATAATATTTTATTGATTATTAAGGAATTTCACATAGTGCATCCCTATCACCATTAATTTCCAGTCCTCCCAGGTCTGCTCCTCCCCACACTTATGGTCTTTCCTCAAAAAAATATTTTTTAAAAATTCAATATGTGTTGTCTATACAGCCACTAAAGCATTTTTTAACTCCAAGTGTCCAGCCACTTAAAGAAAGTTGAGGCCTTCCACACCCCAACCTCTTGAGTAGCCCTCTATTTCAGAAAACGACCCTTCAACATCTTTATCACAATTTTTAAGAGTTCTCTTCAATGGCTTTATTTTTAAGTTGTTATTTTTGGGCAATTGAGGACAGAGGTTGTCACAGAATCATTCTAAATCTCTCTTTCTCAACTGTGAGTCTACAGTTACCTATATCACTGTGGAAGAAGCTTCCTTGTCCTTTGCAGTCAGCCAGAGCTTACTTAGATCATGGACTTTTACATAGTATCTGGCTACACCACGGACCATGGACATTCACTTGCCTACAGTGCTAGCACATACTATGGACTTCAGGCTGGTCTTCAGTGGCAGGACAGGCCACAGACTTGAACATGCCTTCAGGCAGCAGCACAGAACATGATCAGATGCATGGCTGGTAGTAGCACGGGTCTCAGACACCTTTTTTTTTTTTTTTAATTAGATATTTTCTTTTTTTACATTTCAAATGTTGTCCCCTTTCCTAGTTCCCCCTCCAAAAACCTCCTATCCTCTCCCCCTACCCTGGCTACCCAACCCACCCACTCCTGCTTCTTAGCCTTGGCATTCCCTTATACTGGGGCATAGAAACTTCACAGGACCAAGGGTCTCTCTTCCCATTGATGACCAACTAGGCCATCCTCTGCTACATGTGCAACTAGAACCATGAGTCCTTCCATATAATTTATTAGATTGGTGGTTTAGTCTCAGGGAGCTCTGGGGTTACTGGTTAGTTCATATTGTTATTCTTCCTAGAGGACTGCAAGGCCCTTTATCTCCTTGGGTACTTTCTTTAGCTCCTTCATTGGGGACCCTGTGGTCTATCTAATGGATGACTGTGAGTATCCACTTCTGTATTTGCCAGACACTGGAAAAGCCTCTCAGGAAACAGCTATATCATGATCCTATCAGGTAGCTCTTATTGGCATCTGCCATAGTGTCTGGGTTTGGTGGTTGTTTATCGGATTGATCCCCAGGTAGGGCAGTTTCTGGATGGTCATTCCTTCAGTCTCTACTCTGAACTTTCTCTGTAACTTCTTCCATGTGTATTTTGTTCGCCCTTCTAAAAGGATCGAAGTATCCACACTTTAGTCTTCCTTCTTGAGTTTCTTGTGAATATTTAGGTGAATGAGTGAATGCTTTGGTAATTATATTCCCTCCAATTCAATTAAAGAAATTAACTACTGACTATGAGATGCAATCCTTAAAGGCTTTGAGGAGTTGGGAGTCTCTCACTGTTTCCATTTTATCAGCCTTCCTAATGCTGTAACTCTTTAATACAGTTCCTCATGCCATGCTGACATTTTAACATTATTAAACAATTATAACATTGTTTCATGGTTACTATTTTGAATCATAATAATATAAATATCTGATACTGAGAATATCTGATATGCGATCCTAGTGAAATTGTTTTTCAACTCCCCCAAAGGAGTCACAACCCAGAGGTTGAGAATCACTGACCTAAACCATTATGCTCACAAGGTCACAATGACCAAATTCTAATAAGGTTTATATGCATGCTACAGACTTCATTGAGCCCATTGTATCCCAACACATCAAAATACAATCACACTTCTTTAGCTTTAGATTTCTAGTGCATTTATTCTTATACAGCTTCTCTTAGAAGAAATTTTATAAGAACACATGATCAAAGTGTGTTTCAGGTTCCCATGGCTGCTGTACTAGATTTTAAGAACATAGATATCTTTCTGAAAATAAAATATGAAATGTCCTCTCAGCTCTGGTAGTACAAGTACTGTCTTGGAGCTTAACATAAAAATTAACTTCTCAAGAATGGTTGTGGGACTGAGTGGGGTCTCTAAAGTAAAACATGATTTCATTTGTTTTTCTGGATTTGTCCAAAAACAAAGGTTTTGAAATTCAGAAAATCCTAGTGTATCATCTGCAAGACCCTATGACATGAATAACTGGTAAGAAGCATGAAGTATCTGCTGGTGCTACTGTGGCTCATAACGCACTAACTAGGACTTCTTATTACCTAAACTGTCACTGAAAACAATGAAAAATAACAGAGCAGAACTAACTTAACATCCAGAGATTTCTGTAAGGAATAGCAAAACTGGAATGTTCCAAAAAGGTTCCAAATAAAGATGAACAGTGGGCAAAAAAAGTAATACAGAAAAACATATGCACTCTACCACCCATAGACATAAGAAATATAACTGGTCAATACTAAGTTATTCACTCAGAATACACAGGTCATTAAAAAACATGTAAAATTATGCTCACTTGGTTTTTAATAGTTTTTTAATTAAACCTCAAGGGCCAGTGAAAAGACTAAAGTCACTACATGTCAAAGCTGTCAACTTGAGTTCAATCCATAGTACCCAAAAATAAAGGGAGAGAGCCACCTCTCAAAAGTTCTCCTCTAACTTTCCATGCAGGCATCATGATATGGGCAACTAAGTGCACGAACATTCACTCACACACACACACACACACGTGCCCATGCACACACACACACACACACACACACACACACACACACACACTTTAATTAAATGAATTCTTAATGAGAATAGTTTCTTCCATTTACAAAAGTTTTCTTCCATTTAAAAATGATTTTTAATGATACTCTACTATACTCATAGATTGGCGACTGGTTTAATCAGAGAGATTCCCTCTGGCAGCTGATGGGAACAGATGCAGAGGTAAACAGCCAAACATTGAGCTAGGCACAGAAAGAGCCCGAATTAGAGATTTCCACTGGGTTACGTTCTCTCGGGGCTCAGGGACCCCTGCAGAAGTTATATAGGAAGAACTGTAGGACCTAGAGGGACTGAGGACACCAGGAAAACACAACCCACAAAATCAACTAATCAGGGTTCATAGGGTCTCACAGAAACTGAAATGGCAATTGTGCCTACATGGATCTATGCTAGTTCCTCTGCATATATGTTATGACTGTTATCTTCACGTGTTTGTGGGATTCCTAATAATGAAATTAGGCTTCTCTGACTCTTAGGCCTGTTCCTTGGGCCTTTTTGTTTCTACTTGGTTGCCTTGCCCAGCAATTATATCAGGGTTTGTGGTCTTGTGCCTACTCTAATTGAAACTTGTTATGCCTTGTGAAGTTGATATTCCTGGGAGGCCTCCTCTTCCTCCTCCTCCTCCTCCTATTCCTCTTCCTCTTCCTCTTCTTCCTTCTCCTCTCCCTCCTCCTCTCCCTCCTCCTTCTTCTCTTCCTCTTCCTTCTTTTTAAATGTAAATTGAGAAATTTTCTGGAAAAGAGGTGAAGAAGAGAAGGAGCTCGGAGTAGTAGAGGTAGAGGAGAAAACTGGGAGCAGGATGTACAGTATGAGAGAAAAATTTTAAAAATGAAGTGTTAAAAGAAACTGTACTCCTCCCTCATGATGCCTAGAAAGAAGACATTCAATGCATTTTAACTATTTAAAAAGTAACTAATTATGATTTCAGAAAAATGATGAGCACAGCATCTCAGCATTTTGAATTAGTTGTTTTCTAGGTTTCATATTCCAGTACATATAGCACCCATGACTTTTTTCACCTACATTATGCTACCTCTAAAATTAAAGTGAGTTACGGTGCAAGTAGGGGGCCTTACAATAATTTGTTGCAGCTTGGTCTTTTCTCAAGTAACTCCTTTAAGTATTTGGATCACCAGAAGTTTTATACAGCAAGGGTGATATCCTTGACATGTACTTAGCCTATGTACATTATGATCAAGAGGGATGTCACACACTGGACACATCAAGATGATGAACAATAAATCACCCCACCATCATCACCCAGTAGAATAAATACCAGATGCAGAGCTGGGCTTAATTCCTGGTCTTATAAGCTTAAGCTTAGCAGCTATCTCAGTTATTATTATTTTTATGCAAATGAGTACAATGTCACTGTTTTCAAACACATCGGAAAAAGGCATTGGATCCCATTATAAATGCTTGTGAGCCACCATTTGGTTGCTGGGAATTGAACGTCTGGAAGGTTAGCCAGGGCTCTTAAGCAATGAGCCATCACTCCACTCATTTCCCATCTCAATGACACAGATATGTCTCTAATATTGTCTCCCAGTACAATGCATCCTAAAGCCAGGACAGATATGTAATCATTTACTTACTTATTTACTTGATTACTTACTTACTTACTTACTTACTTACTTACTTACTTACTTACTTACTTACTGAGAAAGAGTCTTGCTCTGTAGCCTGTCTCTGGCATGGTATTGCCATGTAATTCAAGCTGGCCTTAAACTCAAAAGTAATTCTCTTGCCTCAGACTTTTAAAAACTATGATTATAAGCATATTACTATCTCTGGCCTAAAAACTTCAAAATGTATAAGTTTAGTTTTCTCCAAGGGAAGCAAGAACATTTTGCTACTTGTGTCTGAGATCTGGCTTTACCTCTTCTCAGACACTGTGCATTCTAAAGGTAACAGTTCCTACTGAGTTAGGGGAAGATATTGGGGTATGGCTCAGCTTTCACTGAAGAGAGGAACATGGCTTGGTCCCCATCATGAAAAGAAGAATATGAACACTGCTGGAAAATGACCATGGATTGACATGTTTATTAGTTTATTGCATGCTTATCTTGAAAGAAAAATCAAAACCCTGTCAAGACCTATTTATCCTACTTGTGGAGACAAGTATAAAACATTAAAATTAATGTATATTTTAAGACTTCATCCCCGGATATAGACATGGATATGTGCTAATGGAGATGGGGAATGTAAGCAGAGCTATCCATGCTGGCAGTGCACAGGAGTCATTGAGCTTGTGCTGTCCCTGGAAAGGGCAGGTAGAGAAGCTGGACATGCAGAAGTCAGGGTAGGAGTAATAATGCTGTCTGATAGCAAGATGATGGTCTTTCTTGGGGACAATGGGACCAATAGGTCCCAACCTTGTCAGAGGAATTTAGCCTTAGTGCAGGTAGAAGCAAAGGTGTACTAGAAGTTATGAGCTTGAATAGCCTGACAATATAAAAACTTATGAAAATACAACAGGACAGTCAGTCTGAAATGCTCCCCAATGGGAAGATTAATTCAGCTCTGGTTGGTTTAATGTGGGCAGCTCTTTAGCCTGTACCTAGGAGGTCAGATGTCCAAGTTCCAGCCAATGACAGGGTTGCAATGGGACCCAGTTCTTAAGGCCAGCGCTGTGGCTACTTGAATAACTTGTGGTTAATACTCAGAAGAGCATTCCTGATCTGGTAGAAATTTACAAAACTTTTGTTCACCTTTTAAGTCAATCAATCCAAGAAAGACTGACTTTCAACTTGGTAAAATCCACGTTAGTATGAAGCACAAACTTTACAATTAGAGAATTGGGGTTTGAGCCCCAACTTTGCTCCACACCAGCTGTGTGGCCTTAAGTAAACTTCTCACTTCATTGCATTAATTGTCCTATTTCTAAAATGGGATTTTGTTGATTTTATGAGTACATGGTTTCTGTTCAGGGATGTCAAGTTGGCTCAGTAGGAAAAGGTCCATGCTTTCCTGTTTAACAACCTAAGTCAGCTACTTTGAAAACACAAGGTATAAGGAGAGAACTGACTACCGAAAGCTGTACTTTGATCTCCACATTATCATACATACACACACACACACACACACACACACATACACACACACACACACACACACACACACACACACACACACACACACATACACATCACCAAAAATAGAAAAATGCAAAAAAAAAATTAAAGAATCAGTTTGTCACTTAATACAGTGAGATAGAAACATAGTATGTATCATTGTACAAGATATAATTTAATATGTATTTAATTATACAGTACATAGGTTATAATGAATAGTACATAGATAATTTATAATATATTACATTATGCATTTATAATCTATAATGTATAATCATAAAATAATTTAATATACAGTATAATGATATATATCATATGCTATGCTATAAAGATTTGTTTATAACAAAGACCAGACTGTGAAAATTCCAGAATACTTCTAAGTATTGAGAACCTGTTTGATCCACTAAAGAGATGCAAATATTTTATGAACTTTTAAGCCTTGATCATATATTTCAGTGTGGGTGATTAGAAAAATATCATATAAATTTTTCTCTAGTGATGTTTGGCAAAACATCTAGGGATAGTTTTTGCTTGTTCCAACTTTAGAGGTGAGGCATGGTGTCAGAGACACTGTTATTTTCTAGGGAAAAGAACAAGGGCATTTCTGAACATTGTTCAGTACCTGGGGTCACTTCAACACAACAAAGAATTACCTACAAGAGTGGTTCTAGGTGTGTTCTAGGTTGTTCCTGCCTTGCTGCTGCTGCTCCACATTAAGAGACTCCATGTGGAGCAACACAGTGAGGCAGGAACAACAGAGCATCCTTGTCCTCCATCCTCCTCACCTGGTGCTCACGCACTGCTCTGCTAAGCTATTCCTCAACAGCCATTGTGATTAAGTTTTTTACAGACTGCAAATCCAGACATAGTAACCACAGAATTAAATCACAGAAATGCTCTGTTCCTTCAGTTCAATGCAGAAAGAGACACTGGCATCATTATATGTCCATGTGGGATGTTCTGAAGAAGACTCAAAAACAACAGCTCTAGGGAGAACACCAATAGCTACAGCTCTCAGAAAAGCTTCCCAGAGGTAACTAAACCCAGGCTAATCTTGAGGCCTAAGCAGGTTTTGATAGATGGAAAGACTCCTTTAAATGACAATGGGTTCACATGAGTACAGTAGAGGAAATTCAGCTTTCTAGACAACAGTGAGGAATCTTCCCTTCATGTACAGTGACTTCAGGGGACTGAAGAGAGGGAATGATTACTGAAGACAAGAAGTAAATTTGGATAAGAAAGATACATCTATGTCTCCCAGGGGTGGTGAAGAGCCCACATGTGCAAGGCTTCCACGCATGGACCAAACCACAGGAAACGGGTGTTTGTAAATGCTGGAATGTGTCAGCAAGCAGCCAGACTCCATCAAGGAAAGCAGAGAGAAGCATTGTGGAGGAAAAGGGCCTTCTGCCCTGGAGACCAGTGCATGTTGCTCAAGCTGCACCGTCAGTGTGCTTCCTAAGAAAGGTGGTATTTAACCTAGCAGCAGTCATCAGTTTGTACACATGCACAAGCAGGGATTTGTTGCCATCCCATGCCATTTGCAAGCACAGCCACAAGCCAGCCTTCAGCTCGAGGTGGGGATTCATATTTACTTAACTATCTGGGTTTCTTTCTTCTTTATTTTTTCTTTTGGATACTAAATTATACATGTAAATCAATATGTATCTAGAATTTACATTCCAAATGCAAATGGCGTGCCTGCAGCTTTGCCTTTCTCCTGTTCCATATTTGTTCTCTGCGGGAGGAATACCATATGCACTTTTCAGTGAGCCACAATGGGCCTTTGCCCTTCTTGCTTCTCAAGAAATCATCACAGATGAAGTAGAGAGAGAGAGAGAGAGAGAGAGCAGTTTTACAGGTTTGTTACTTCAAACAAAACAAACAGGTAGTAAGTAAGTCTTACCTAGAGATCACAATTCATCTAACTCCAGCAGTCATGGCCGATACCATAGGAAGACGTGATGACTTCTGAAAAGAAGATAATAAATACCACTCCTCGCTAATCAGTTGTTACTTTAAAAAGTAATTAAACATAGAGGAAAATGAAGACCCCCAACTAGGCATAAGTATCTTAAAGTTATTCATAGAGTATAGCCACATGAACATATGTGGCCAGTCAAGAGATACAGCTCAGGTCTTCTTTTAATTTTACTGTGAAATGCCCTTCATATATTACATGCATGTTTTTCAGCTGTTCATGCACTAGTGGAAGGTTCTGGAAGCTTTCAGAAATGGAGGTTACCTGGAAGAAGTAGGTCACTGGGAGCCATCTCTCTCTCTCTCTCTCTCTCTCTCTCTCTCTCTCTCTCTCTCTCTCTCTCTCTCTCCCTCTCTCTATTTCTCTCTCTCCCTCTCTCTATTTCTCTCTCTCCCTCTCTCTCACTGTGTCTGTCTGTCTGCCTGTCTTCTGCCTGTCACGATAAAGTAAACAGCAGTGCTCTACCATGATCATCTGCCAAGATGCTGCTGTGCTGAGCAAATGGAATTAACTGAACGTGGCCTGAGCCTGTAGAGCTACAAGTAAAAGCAAACACTTCCCTCTCTTACATTTTTTTTCTGGAATTTGATCACACTGACAAGAGGGAGAACTGATAACAGGCCTTCATCACTAATAGACAACTCTTCCCCTGCTTCTCAAAACCCTGTCAAGAGCAAATTCTGGAAGCCCTAAAAGGCTGTCTATAGCCCTACATTCTTTCACAGTCCTTCTTTTTCCCTGACCAACCTCTACTCCAGTCATTTAGCACCTGTGATGACAACAGGCTGTTCTGGGCAGAGTCCAGCATGCTTTCTCTTCTTCTGGTCTCACATATTTTCACAATGACTCTCAGGCAACATATTCCTACAGAAATATACCTTTCTTCATTGTTCATGGAAAAAAAATTCAATTGATTCCAAGACATGATTTCTGGAGATATTTGGCAGAAAAGAAAATGAGCTTCCTCTACCACCTCTCTCTAATTCTACATCTAAAATCCTACTCTGCTATTTCTGACACTGTCTTTCCTCATGTAAAATAATTTTGGCTATTAGCTGCACAAAATGGGCAAGATTAATTTTGAGGGTTTTTTTTTTAACTAAATTGGAGTTTTATTCTTTTTACCAAATGCCATTCCATATATATTTTTTTTTCCCTAGTTCAGTACAGTTTCCCATTAAGAGCTATCAAATTCAATCAAGGTACTCAGTTGTTACAGTTCAACTTTCCTGAAAGGCAGGGCTCTTCTTTCCTTCCCGATGAACTTTGCTAACTCCATGTATCGAGTTGTCATTCAACCTTAGTAGCATCGAATGGATGCATTTCAAGTCTCTCATATCTAAGACAGCAGCAATAAGACCTTAATCACTTCCAAATGGAAACACAGTTCTCTGATCATTGACAGCTGTGCTGTGTCAGCAACATAGGCTCTCCTGTCATGCCACCCAACTGGTGGGGAGTGCTCTCTGCCTGCTTGGTGTCCCACCCCCATGCTTTAAACACTGAAAGCCTGCCTTTGTATTTCTTGAAATGCAATAGCTAATTTTAAAGACTGAAACATTTTATGATACTTGCCACTATCTTCAAAGGTGAAAGTTATTGCTCCAAATAACCTAAAATAACTCTTTTTACTTCCTTCATGCCAACATGCACAGATATCACATTGTTGTCCTTGATATCGTTCAAAAGAAAGAAAGAAAGAAAGAGAGAGAGAGAGAGAGAGAGAGAGAGAAAACCAATGTTCCATGCAACAGAGCCATTGATGAGCAATAGCTATCTAGGAGCCATTTTACAATGCTATTCTTTCTGCATTACATTTATACCTTATGATCATATGTGTGTTCATGTATGTGCGTGTACATGTATGTGTGTGTTCATGTGTATGTGTGTGTCCAGTTCTCACCCTTCTCTCCAGCACTCTCCTCTCTCCCTCTTTTTTTGCATCATAATCCAAGAATTACCCTCTCTCAGGAACTGACAGAGATTCAAATGTTCACACATATACATGAGCAAAGGCTATACTTGAGACTTCTGATTGTAGAATTAATTAGCAAGGGGGTGTGTATGAACACAAACTCCCCTTGTATGTGTGTACCTGGATTACTTATTTTTCCAACATTGTAGATAGGTTGGAGCTTTGCTTTCTTGACATTGAGATTTTGTTTCAATCCTTATACCTTGTTTGTTTCTAAAAATGTAGCTTTTTCATTGTATTATATGGTTGAGTATTTTTCATGTGTGTTTGTATTTATATGTGTGTATATATCTGTATGTTTATGTGTATATATTTTTCTCTCTCTCTCTCTCATGTGTGTGTGTGTGTGTGTGTGTGTGTGTGTGTGTGCTTGAGCATACCTCAGTGTGAGAGGGAGTGGAAAGGTTAGATGACAACACATTGTGGTTCTTGGCTTCCTTCCCTCAGGCTGATCAGATTGAAACCAAGACATCAGGCTTGGCATCATCTGCATTTGCCTCTCTCAACCATCTTATTTGGCACATGCTATGTTTGTGCTTAAATAAAATCTGGTAAGGTTTCATCGACACAGTTTCCAATGTGGAAAGACGAATGGACAGTGTGTTGGAAATGATGGGTGATGTTGTATGTACAGGTAAACATACTTGAAGCTCTCAATGTAGCTTTATTTTTACTGTCAATAGTCCCCTAGTCAGTCTCTAGTGAGATATACTTAAATCATCATCATCATCATCCCTTTTATTATTTTTGCCACAGTAGGAAAAAATTCCAGAAGGAACTTCTCTAGTGGAAATTATAGATGATATCAGCATTCTCTGTAAATAATAGACAAGTGCTTCCCTTGCAGAAAACATATTTTCCTATTCCACGTCTCCTATTATTCAATGTCTTTGTTGGCTCTTGAAGTGTATTTTGTATTTGTTCTTTGTTTGTTTGTTTGTTTGTTTGTTTGTTTGTTTTTCTGGAGCTAAGGACTTAACCCAGGGCCTTGCTCTTATTAGGCAAGGGTTCTACCACTAAGTTAAATCTCTAACCCCATATTTGTTTTTTATATAGTTTTATTTTTTAAAGTGTTTTATTGATTCTTTGAGAATTTCATACAATGTATTTTGAGGCTCTTCAGATTTAGTCCTAGCTTCCAATCTTGCTATTATAACCATACTCTACTAGAACATATTGAAAAAAATCCCTGGGGATAACATAAAACTCGAGAAATAAAACAAACCTTTGCAAAATTCTGAGTTTGAAAGGATGGCTTACAGCATCTTGCTATGGACATCAGCTATATGGGGCCATGTGCAGTGGTTCCCTCCACCTTAACCTTTTACTTCTTGGAACAACTTGGTTCAGTTGACTTCTGGGATATAGTGTGACCATTGTCATGCCCCTCTACTGTGTTTAATAGCCAATAGAAGTTCGATGAAGTCTCTATTACCTGACAGACTTGGACCTCTGCTTGGTGTATAAGGGAGAGTATGTCATCATCACATAGGAAAATATAGAAAAACAAAACATCTAGCCTCCAATGAGCTGCTCAGATACCATATTGCTCCTGTAAATTCAGCCCACAGAAAGCATATGCTTCTCTAAGTCTATATAGCTCTTTCTTGACAATGAGCACAAGGATCTAGTAACATATAGTATACTCTGTGTTTTTTTTTTCCTTTGTCAGTGTGATTCCCTATTTGGACTGTGAGTTCCTCAAGAAAAGTATTAGGGGCAGCTTTTCATCAAAGGATTGAAGCTGCAAAAAATAAATAGGCACTGAGGATCTCTTTAAACCACTGGGATAAAACTCTCAGAGCATACTGGCTTCAATGAAAGGGCAATGTCATCCAAGGCAACTTCTCAGCCATTGGGTGTCTAAGCCTTGTGTAGACATCTGACATCATAAAACACATCACCTAAGAGAGACCAAATGATTTTGCCAACAGTCTAACTGAAGAGGTCTGCTTTGTAGATAAAAATGAGCTAGCTCACATGAAGTGGTCCTCAGAAGTAATTCTGCACATTTCTCACAGTCTGGATCCTAGGACATGCAGTGATACCCACTCCTGCTATCCCTTCCATAAGCTGTTGCCAGATTTCAAGCAACACTATCTGAAGCAGAGTATCAATTTCCTGGTCAGAGAGATTTTATTTGCCTGTGAAATAGAGGCTTCTGTCCCTCAATATCATTTCTTTCTTTATTTATTTCTTTTTTTGTTGTTGTTCTTGTAATTTGGGAATCTTTTTTTTTTTCTTCTGAAATCATCTCCAGACCTGCAATCTCACAAACTACTTGCCCACAATTGCTCTGCTCTCCACAGGAGGGAATCATTGGTGGAAGGCAGTCCTGAATCAAAGGTGATCTTTACCACATGACTTCTTTGGGATAGGTCTTAGGATAGCTGTACTCAGCTTTTGCCTGCTCTTTGAATTCATTCATACCACATCCTTCTAGACACCTGGGAGTCAGGCAGCATTGGTTCTGTGTACAACTAGCAGTTTCCTTACATTTTTGACCTCTCTCCTTCTAGCAAGTACACACTGTCCTCAAAGACACCACACCTCTCTTAACCTTTCACATCTCTACCACACAAAATCCGCTCCAGCCTTTCACCTTACAAAGCTGTTCCCTTCTACCTAGAATGTAGGGAACTCTTCCTTCTAAAACCCTACCCCATTTACTGCCTAGGAAGCTTCTTTCCAAAGTTCTGAATAATCAAGTTAGGTAGAATATGTAACTTTTCTTGACTTGCTTAGTTGCTTTATGTGACAGCTAGTAAAAGCCGTGCTACATTTCCTTTATTCCATTATGTGTAGTAGTTTCCTCATAGTATATGGGGCCATGTTTTTTTATCAAATCTATTTGGATTATCAAGGCAGAGGTTCATAACACAACTCTGTATTACAATATTGCACCCATGGAGAAATCAGATTACATTTTGACTCCTCATGCCTCAGGAATTCTGTTTGTACTCCACTTCTATTTTTCTGTAAAAGATGCTATTGCAGCACAAAATTTCTGACGGGAGACAGTACTCTAAGCAAGGTGAGATATTAAATTTAAAAGTTAAAGAGAAACAGAAGGCAAAGTGACATTTTAGTAAGAAAAGAAAGAATTAAGGAGAAAAGTCTGTTTTTTTTCAAGTTAACATTCATAATTACAAAGAAAAACAATATTCTTGTATGTGCTTATCTTACCAACTATCCAATCCGGTGATTTCCTTGAACACGTAGAAATCTCCAGCTGTGCATGTTTCCCTGAATTCTACCCTACAAAAGCTTCCTCATATGGACACACACACACTCACTCACAGTGTTTAGATTTATCAGTAATGTGACTAAAATCTTCCTACTAGACAACACAACACAGGCTAGCAAATAAAATGGTCAGAGTCTGGAATAGGCTACTTATTTTGAAGTGGTTGGCCTATGAGATCCCTCAGATTCTCAAACATTACAAGCTATTGCCAAAGATATTGATCACTATCTATAACTTGACAATAAGACCTTCTTACAGGAGACATACATACATACATACTTACATACATACATACATACATACATACATACTTGAATCATAACACATGGAGAAATAGTGCTGGTGATCATGAAGCTTTCTCCCTACTGGATACCTTCCTAATGCTTAAAGTGGTTATATATGCTATCAGAGAATAAAAATAATCATCGGTTTTACTCAGGTGTGTGAACCCTGAGACCTACAACGATGACCAAAGACATGCCTACTGATAAAATAGTCCAAGGACTTAAAAGAAATAACCAAACACTGTTGATTAGATTTCAGGCCTACTGGAGAAATTGAAGCTTTATACCTGGCACTGTTATCATATCCAAGAACACACATGGCTAGACAGATCATAGTCCCTACATTAAAGCCTATTACTGTACGAAAGGGACTCAGTAGGAAGCACAACCCCTATGACGACTTATTGTTATACACATAGACTAGTGCATCTCTGTCTCTACCTTGACCAGAGAGGTGCTCAACTTCTTGTCTGCTGTTCATTGATGTGATGACATACATGACAGAAACTTTAAGGAGGTAGCATTTCTGTGGCTTCGGGATTTATTGTTCAGAATACAATACCTCCACCATGCAGGGAGAGCATCTTGTCCTCTGTTAGGAAGGAGAAAGTTATGAGTGTTATATTCAGTTTACTGTCTTGCTTTTTCTTTCTTTCTTTCTTTCTTTCTTTCTTTCTTTCTTTCTTTCTTTCTTTCTTTCTCTCTTTTCTTCTAAGACTCAATCTCATCTCATGAGATGCTATCATTTCCATCCAGGGTGTTTTTGTTCTTCTCAAGTCGTGCCTCCTAAGTGATTCCAAATCTACTCAAGTAAATTAAAATGAGTTATGGCATCCACAATGTTTTAATATAGATGGAGACCCCTCTTCATGTACCAGTGCTGTGCAGTTTACAGCCTTGGCCATTTTGTGATATAGTTGAAATGGTCACTTCGGGCAAACATCAAAGCCTGAACAGTGGATGCTTATGCACAGAGAGAAGAAGCACGGTCGGTCACATGAGGGAGGTTTAGAATGTCAAAAAGTTATTGGGGGAAGATTCTTCTCAGGGACATTGGTTCAAAGAGCAGGGGATGGCTCATATGCCTGGCAAGAGAAGTAGGAAGTCACCGAAGTAGCACCAACTGCAGGCTTCCCCCTCTTAGCACCTGGCAGCTTTAAGAAAGCAATGAAGCTCCAACAGCCAATTACAATCAGAAAGGGGTTTGGGGGTTAATGAGTTTTGTTAGCATGTTACTTTAATTGCTGCCGTTATTTCTGTACATACGCCTAGAGGCTTGCAGTGAGTGCATTTTATTATTAATATTAAGCATTTTGTACAGCGCTTTCTGTTTGCAAAGTGTTTTACAGTCATTAATTAGTTATTCCTCCTGACGCCCCAGTGAGGTGATCCAGGCCCCATTTGCATCCCTGCTTGGTTCTAGGAGAAGACCCCAGAGTGTGGAGGTTAAGTGACTAGGCCAAGGTCACCAGGCCATGCAGAGAAAGGCTGAGCATTCCCCTGCCTCCCTTCAATCCAAGTTGCTGCCGCTGCAACCAGCAGCATCCCCAGACAGTGCTCATAAACGTTACAGTAAATAAATACATAAAATCAGAGACAGCAGGAAAGGCCTTCTTACTGAAACCTAGATCCAACTCTGTCATGAGCAGGAAGTAGAAATTGCTGAGAGAACACCAAAATGGAGCTGCAGTAATAACCTTCAGGACGTTCATATCTAGTTTTAAGGCAGCCTACTGGGGACCCTGTCTGTCCTTCCTGGTAGCTCCTATGAGTCCATTTCCTTGCACATTCTGTCTTAACTCTGAAGACGTTTACAGCCCAAAAGGGCTCTGAGATGTATAATAACGTGCTGGTGCCTGGAAGAGCACCGTGTCAATTTAATTTGAACCAATTTGACAAGTCCGATATACTTTCAGGACAGCAGCCCACCACGAGACAACATCCAGCGCTTCTTGTTAGGTTCTTATCCCTGCCATTTCTCTTGGAGGTAATTACCTTAGATCAAGAGACCGATTGTAAACGTGTTATGTTGTGCTGACAGCACAAAGCTGGGGAGAGCCAGAAACTCCAGTTCCAGAGGCAAAGAAAATGCAACACGATGTGCAACCCTCTCTAAGCCCCTCTGCAGCAAATGAAATTCAGTATTGACAAACGCACATTAATGCCATTGGCCTGGAGAGGGGTAGCCTGAAAAGTGCTGACCTGCAGAAGTGTCGCTGGGCTATGCTTCTGGGAAAATCACAGAAGGAAACAGTGCCATGAGCTTCTGGGACTTATATTTTTTATTTTAAAATAGTTCATCTTCTTAAGAATCAGAGACCCTCTCCTTCATGTAACCATTCTAGCCCTGCAGTCCCCCTGTAAATCTGAGACACTCTTAAGATTTTTCCCCCTGGGGATTAGTGATCAATGCTGACATCCTGTGAGGAAATAGAGACTTTTTTCTATTGCTAAAAACAGGAATACTCGATTTAAATCCCCTTATGGCAGATGTTTTTTTTTTTTTTTTTTTTTCTTTTAGCAAAACCTATTTTGCCTCAGTTTAAGCAGGACAAGCACAGTCTTGATTTATGCTCATTACTCCAGAATTCTGCTTTTCAGATGTGAGAGGGGATCATGACTGTTCAGTTCATAACACTTTTCTCACTTTCCTTTTAATGATATTTCCAGAAAAAAAAAATGTCACAGAACCAGATGGGCCACCTTCCTCCGCAACACCCAAAGTTAGCTTTACCTTCCAGGAGAGGGGAACACCAGCAGGCACAGCACAGTCTTCACAACACTTCCTTTTTTGGTTTGTTTACTTGTTTAAAACAGTCTTTGCCTGAGCTAAAATGAGTACATACTAAGAATTCTTGCTGTGTGAGTACTGGGTGGTTGGGCAGGTGTTGGGGGGAAAAAGATACCAGCAGGAGAAGAAGGCTGATTGTTACCATCAGGGTCAGTTCAGAGCTACCTTGGGTTACAAAGTGAGAGCTTGTCTCCAAAAGACCAGAATTGTAGGGGAGGGGAGGAGAGAGGAGGAGTGAGGATCTACTAGAGCTATGGATGGATCAGTTGCCAACCAAAGGTCATAAGCATTATATGACTACAAGGGACAGAGGCTAGTAGAGTTACCCCTAGAAGCTCACAAAGGAGCAAAAGTTGAACAAGTCCTTGAAACCAAGTGGGTTCACCCACATAGCCACATGCAGGAGAGTATACACACATGCACGTGCGCGCGCGCACACACACACACACACACACACACACACACACGTGTATATATATATATATATATATATATATATATATATATATATATATATATATATATATATATATACATATATATATATATATATTTTCTCATTCTCATATATATATATATATATATATACATATACATATGTGTATAAAGTACATATGTATACATATACATTTGTGTTTTTATAAATGTATACATATATATGCATATATATATTTCTTAATAAAAACTTATCTGATGCAGAATTGTTGACCAGTGCTCTTCAGAATCTACTCACTTCCCCCAAGGTTCTAAAAGCAGAAGAGTTTGATTTTAGATTTACATAGCTCACAACAGCTTGGGGCTTCATTCCTGGATACAAAGAATCTAGACACTGTCAGGTTCCCTCTCTGTCACAGCAAGATTCTCTGTCCCTTTATCTACCCCCTTCCAGCTCACACTGCAAACCTGGGGTCCTGGAGGAGAGATAGTCATGATTATTCCCGGGAACTGATTGCTTATCGTCAGAGCCCCTGGCAGGTGGCAGGGTGTTTTGGTCATTTTCTTTTCTTCCAAAAACATGGGCCACGATAGATGCCAAGTCTTTCAGGGAGTCATAGCCTCACTGCCCAGATTCTCCTTTAGTACCTGCTATGTGCCAAAGTGTCACTTGTTTGAGTAGTCCTCGTTTTGATAGCCTGGGAATCATATCCAGTATTAATTAAATGCCTATTGTTACTCTGTGTAATGTACTATGCTAAATGTATTGCTATATTACTCCATAGAATTCCCATAGCATCCCGGTGAAGAAGGTATATCTATTATCCTCATGTTTAACATGAATAACCTCAGGCTTAGAGGGGTTGCTAAGAATTTCAAGATTCTATAGCTAATAATTGTCTGTGCTGGGGTTGAAGGCATCTCTGGCTGACTCCCAGCTTTCTGCTCTTAATTTCCAACTCCCTGTGTGAGCACAAGATGATGACAAAAGGGAATACATGCAGAAGTGTTCTTCCAGCTCAATTGCTTTTAACAGTGACAAAACATGGAGTTAAGGTAGAAGAAAAGATATATGTACAACCAGAATAGATTTCAAAAGTCCCCTGAAGCCACGGACATATGTTTGGCTCTTAGGAAGATCATTTGGTATCATTCTTCTTTCCCAGATAATTATTAGCTAGAACGAACTGACATTCCTATCCTTGACCCCTAAGGATATGAAGCTGGTACATATTATACTTATGCTTCCAAATAAGATGCTATCAAGTGAAGACATTACAAGTTCTAGTCCATGAACTGATTTTTAGCCAACTCAAATGATGAAAACATATATAACCACAGAAAGGTTCCTTACACTGGTTTAAGAGGCTGTACCATGGCTCACATAGATTTGAATACCCATAGTCACTTTTAGTCTCTTGTTCTAATTAGGTAGCTTAAGAGTTAGTGTAAATTCCACATTGTTGTACATGTAGATTGAAAATTGATAATAATCATGTGTCAGTGAACACAAAAGAAAACACTGACAATTAATGAGACAAAATGCATAAGTTTTTTTTTACAAATTAGTGTCTGTATCAAATAGAGTTTATTAAAATCCTTTGCAAGTATTCAAACTAAAATTGTCTAGCAGAAGCCCTCTTACTGTCACAGTGAATAATATTTCTTTCTGTACTAAAGCCTTTTCTCCAAGTCACCCTTCGAACATGTTTTCAATACTACACATACACACATGCGCGCGCGCACACACACACACACACACACACACACACACAAACACACACAAACTTTCTTCAAGAATTACATTTCTGCTACTAAAGCAACATAATTTCTTTCTTTTTCTTTTTTGTTATTAATGTATTGATTTATTTTAAAGTCCAGATTTTATTGCCTTCTCGGTCCATCCTGCGACTGTTCTACATCTCATACCTCCTCCCTGTACCCCCTGTCTTCAGGAGGATGTCCCCACCCCACCACCCCACCTCTAAACTCTCTGGGGCCTACAATCTCTTTGGGGTTAGGTGCATCCTCTCTGACTAAACCCAGACCTGGCAGTCCTCTACTGTAAATGTGTTGGGGGCCTCATATCAGCTGTTGTATGCTGTCTGAGAGATATCCAGAGTCCAGATTAATTGACACTGCTAGTCCTCCTACAGGGTCACTCTCCTCCTCAGCTTCTTCCACCTTTCCCCTAATTCAACCACAGGGATCAGCAACTTCTGTGCATTGGTTGAGTGCAAATATCTGCATCTGACTCTTTCAGCTGCTTGTTGGGTCTTTCAGAGGACAGTCATGATAGGTTTCTTTCATTGAGCGCTCCATAGCCTCCATAATAGTGTCAGGTCTTAAGGCCTCCCATTAAGCTGGATCCTAATGTGGACCTGTCACTGGGCCACCTTTTTCTTAGGTTCCTCTCCATTCCCATCCCTGCAGTTCTTTCAGATAGGAAAAAATATGGGTCAGAGTTTTGACTGTGGGATGGCAACCTCATCACTCACTTCAGCATTTCTGCTAAAGATGAGCTCTCTAAGTTCCCTCTCTCCCGATGTAGGGAATTGCATCTAAGGTCTCTCTCTTTGAGTCCTGAGAGTCTCTCACTTCCCATGTCTCTGGTATACTCTGGAGGGTCCCCCCAACGTCTTACCTCCCAAGGTTGCATGTTTCTTTTCTTTCTGCTGGTCCTCAGTAATTTCAGTCCTTTTCTCCCACCCAATACCTGATCATGTTCCCCAGTCTATCCCCCAATCCTCTTTCTGTCCCATATCCCTCTCTCCCCACTTGGGGTTGATTTCTTTTCCCCCCTAAGTGGGACTGAGGCATCCACTCTTAGGCCCTTCAGCTTGTTGACCTTTTTTAGTTCTGTGTGCTGTATTGGGTATTTGGCACTAAAATTGCACACTTATGGGCACTTGATCTTTGATAAAGAAGCCAAACATACAATAGAAAAAAAGAAAGCATCTTCAACAAATGGTGCTGGTCTAACTGGCTAATGAAAATAGATGCATATTTGTCACCTTGCACAAAGCTCAAGTCCAAGTAAATCAAGGACCTCAACATAAAACCTGATACACTGAATCTAATAGAAGAGAAAGTGGGAAAGAGTTTTGAACTCATTGGCACAGGAGAAAATTTCCTAAACAGAACACCAATGGCTCATTCTCTAAGATAAAGAATTGATAAAAGGGAGCTCATGAAACTGGAAAGTTTCTGCAATGCAAAAGACATAACCAATAAGGCAAATCAGCAACCTACAGATTGGGAAAAAAAAAAATCTTCACTAACCCCACATCCGATAGAGTGCTAATACCCAAAATATATACAGAACTCAATAAGCTAACCACAAAAAAGCCAAACAACCTAATCAAGAAATGTGGTATAGTGGCCTAGTCTGCCATTATTGGGGAGGAAAGGCCCTTGGTCTAACAATGTTTATATGCCCCAGTACAGGGGAATGCCAGGGCCAAGTAGTGGGAGTGGGTGGGTAGGGGAGAAGGGCGGGGGGGGGGGGAGGGTATCCCGGGGACTTATGGGATAACACTTCAAATGTAAATGAAGAAATTCTCTAATAATCAATCAATCAATCAATAAATAAATAAATAAATAAATAAATAAGTAAAATTTAAAAATACATGAAAGAAAGAAAGAAAGAAAGAAAGAAAGAAAGAAAGAAAGAAAGAAAGAAAGAAGAAATGTGGTATTCTCAACAATAAAAGAACCTGTGGAGGAATCACCATGTCTGATATTAAGCTGTACTACAGAGCAATTGTGATAAAAACTGCATGGTACTGGTACAGCAACAGACAGAGAGATCAATGGAACAGAATTGAAGACCCAGAAATGAATCCACACACCTATGCTCACTTGATTTTTGACAAGGGAGCTAAAACCATCCAGTGGAAAAAGGATAGCATTTTCAACAAATGGTGCTGGCACAACTGGCTGTTATCATGTAAAAGAAAGCGAATTGATCCATTCTTATCTCCTTGTACAAAGCTTAAGTCTAAGTGGATCAAAGACCTCCACATAAAACCAGAGACACCAAAATTTATAGAAGAGAAAGTGGGGAAAATCCTCGAAGATATGGGCATAGGGGAAAAATTCCTAAACATAACAGCAATGGCCTGTGAGGTACATCAAGAATTGACAAATAGGACCTTATAAAACTGCAAAGCTTTTGTAAGACAAAAGACACAGTCAGCAAGACAAAAAGGCCACCAACAGATTAGGAAAGGATTTTTACCAATCCTAAATCAGATAGGGGACTAATATCCAACATCTGCAAAGAGCTAAAGAAGCAGGACTATAGAAAAATGAATAACCCCATTCAAAATGGGGTACAGAGCTAAACAAATAGTTCTCAACTGAGGAATTCTGAATGGCTGAGAAAAATCTGAAAAAAATGTTCAACATCTTTAATCATCAGGGAAATGCAAGTCAAAACAACACTGAGATTCCACCTCACACCAGTCAGAATGGCTAAGATCAAAAATTCAGGTGACAGCAGATGCTGGCGAGGATGTAGAGAAAGAGGAACACTCCTCCATTTCTGGTGGGATTGCAAGCTTGTACAACCACTCTGGAAGTCAGTCTGGCGTTTTCTCAGAAAATTGGACATAGTACTACTGGAGGATCCAGCAATACCTCTCCTGGGCATATACCCAGAAGATGTTCCAACTGGTAAAAAGGACACATGCTCCACTATGTTCATAGCTGCCTTATTTATAATAGGCAGAAGCTGGAAAGAACCCAGATGTCCCTCAACAGAGGAATGGATACAGAAAATGTGGTACATTTACACAATGGAGTACTATTCTGCTATTTAAAAAAATGAATTTATGAAATTCTTGGGCAAATGGATGTATCTGGAGGATATAATCCTTAATGAGGTAACCCAATCACAAAAGAAGTCATTGGATATACACTCACTGATAAATGGATATTAGCCCAGAAACTTAGAATACCCAAGATACGATCTGCAAAACACAAGAAAATCAAGGAAGGAAGAACAGCGCATGGATACTTCATTCCTCCTTTGAATAGGAAACAAAATACCCATGAAAGAAGTTACAGAGGCAAAGTTTAGAGCTAAGACGAAAGGATGGACCATACAGAGACTACCCCACCGGGGGATCCATCCCATAATCATTCACTAAACTCAGACACTATTGCATAGGACAGCAAGTGTTTACTGAAGGGACCCTGATATAGGTGTCTCGTACAGAAGTGAATGCTCACAGTCATCTATATGATGGAACACAGGGCCCACAATGGAGAAGCTAGAGATAGAACCCCAGGAGCTGAAGGGGTCTGCAATCCTAGAAGAGGAACAACAATATGAACTCACCAGAACCCCCTGAACTCCTGTCTCTAGCTCCATATGTAGCAGAAGATGGCCTAGTTGGCCATCATTGGGAGGAGAGGCCCCTTGGTATTACAATCTTTATATGCCCCAATACAGGGGAATGCCAGGGCCAAGAAGTGGAAGTGGGTGGGCAGGGGAGCAAGGTGGGGGGAGGGGGAGGGAACTTTCGGGATAGCATTTGAAATGTAAATTAAGAAAATATCTAAAAAAAAAATTAAAAAAAAAATAACTAAACTGAGAATTCACAACTGGGGAATCGCAAATGGCCGAGAAACACCTAAAGAAGTGTTCAAAGTCCTTAGTGATCAGAGAAATGCAAATCAAAATGAACCAGAGATTCTACCTTACACCAATCCGAATGGCTAAGATCAAAACCTCAGATGACAGCACATGTTGGTGAGGATGTAGAGAAAGAGGAACACTCCTCCATTGCTGGTGGGACTGCAAACTGGTACAACCACTCTGAACATCAATCTGGAGGTTCCTCACAAAATTGGAAATAGATCTACTTGAAGACTCCTCAATACCACCTCTTGGGAATATACCCAAAAGATTCCCCACCATGCCACAGCAACATGTGTTCCACTATGGTCATAGTGGCCTTGTTTGTGATAGCCAGAAGCTGGAAACATCCCAGGTGACCCATGACAGAAGAATGGATACAGAAAATGTGGTACATTTACACAGTGGAATACTACTTGGGTATTAAGAATGAGGACATCCTGAGTTTTGTAGGCAAATAGATGGAACTAGAAAATATCATCCTGAGTGAAGTAACACAGACACAAAAGGACATGCATTGATGCATTTATGTACTCACTGATAAGTGGATATTAGCCAAAAAAGCAACATTATTTCTAATTGCAGTCTATATATTTGTTCTTATACATACAGGTAAGTGTAGTCCTCACCTCTCATCAAGGAAATGTCCTTTTCTAACATACCATTATAGATAATCACAACCAATCAAACTGTGGTCTTATAGAGCCCAGTACCAGTGGATATTTTCTACAACAGAACCCTTGCACCTAAGGCTCAGGACTTATTACAGAAGAGGAGATGGAAAGATTGTAGGAGCCAGGGAATAGGAATTTTGCTGTAAAATTACCTGGAAATGTCAGAAGATACATTTGTAAAGTCTCACCATTGAGAATACCCAAGCATGAATTGAACTAACCCAACTATAGTAAACATGCTAAATTTGACGGGGAGGAAGACCAGAGGAACTCAATCCTACACAAAGAATTACTTGCATTTATGTAAAACTGGGGATGGGAGAAATAGTTTTCCCCAGAGAAGACACTAATTGCCTATCCAATAACAAATGCAAATGCAAGTAACAATATACACACATTGAGAAAGTTGAATTTATGTATTTAAGACTATATAGGTATGCACATGCACACACATGCACATATAACAATAACAACAACAATATGTGAAATAGCTGGGCGTGGTGGTGCACGCCTTTAATCCCAGCACTTGGGAGGCAGAGGCAGGCAGATTTCTGAGTTTGAGGCCAGCCTGGTCTACAAAGTGAGCTCCAGGACAGCCAGGGCTATACAGAGAAACCCTGTCTCAAAAAACAATATATGAAATAAAAAGCCATGAGTTTAAAAGTTTAAAAAGAAAGCAAAGGATTTGCTTTGATAAGAGTATTGTGAGGGAAGAGAAGGACGATGTAAATAATGTAATTTATTATAGTCTTAAAAATAAAAAAAATGAGTTAAAAATAATTACTTTACTTCAGAGCACAATTTTACTGTTATTTATCTGAAGCTTTTAAAAATTCTATGTCAATACATTTTTAAATCTATGAGGCTCATATTAATGATATACTAGTAACTAAATTCATTAAAATTTAGTCTCAATAAATGAGTAGATAGCACTTACCTCTGGCTCTGAAGGCATGGAAGATATAAGACATCCTTATGGGCCATCTATGTAATAGCAAATACAACTTTGAAATCTCCAGATGTAATTCTATTTGAATAAGAATATAGAAAGTATTAAACACAGTTTCTAGCTAAGAAATACAGGAGAAAATTGGGACATATTTGGTGGGGGTAAATATAAAGCTTATCTGAAAATGAAGAACCTACAATTCTAAAAGAATTTGTCAGGGAAAGGAGAAAGAAAAACTCAAAACCAAAGTGTTATAACCTTGTGTATAGCCATACAGATAAGGCCATTGGAGAAGAGGAAGTCAATGTTAAGAAGAATGCTATTCTGGCATATAGTGTCTGGGTTTCTGTCTAAGCCATTGTTGTAAAGTAAATAAATTACACAAAGGGTTGTGGCTTGAATTTTGTTAAAAGTGGAAGCCATCTTTTGAACACTGTATATAGAGAGGAAGATGTGACTCTTAGTGATCTCTCTGATTAGGGAGGCCCACAGGACAAAGGAGAGACAAGGCTGAAAGAGGTTGGCCACTTGTTCACCTCTATATACAGATGAGTGACTATATCATAAGATGTTTTCCTGTTCACAGGAGGAAAAATGAGCTCCATTTGCAACTCAGAGGGACTGGTCAGAGCTCCCTGCAGATTCTCATTGAAATATTTCTCATCAAGAGGACATTTAAGACCACAGAGAGAGGTACAAATGGCCAATAGAAGGCCTGACTGAAATGAAAGGAGCAAAATAATTTCCCAGATTGCCAATGACTATTAAAATGGGCCATGAGGGTCCTTGGTTATTACTTTAACAATTAGTTAATTTTAACAGCAGGGAAGCCATTAGCTGACCATCTCACTCTTCTGCCCAGCATATTCTACCCAATGAGCTGTGATTGGGGCAATAAAAATGAGATTGTGTCCAGACAATAAAATATTTAGACTTTTAATATGTTGGTGGGAATGGACTTCATTTAAAGTGGCGGGGCACCATCTTCAGCCTTATTCATTCTTTCCAAGGCTTTGGTGAGTAGCTATTCTTCAGTTTTGTTTCCAGATAGGCTATGGTTAACATTACTGTGTGAATATGAAATTGATTTAATTTACAAAGATGGGAATTAATGGTGTAAACATAACTTTATCTGTGAATAATGTCTATGGGTAATGTTTTTACCCGTAAATGCCACCCAAACTTAAACTAATTACAGATTTAAATTCAATCTACAGAATGCATGCAAATAATTTAAACACAGTATATGCATGTTAGTGTAAATATCATAAAACCCCTGAAAATGGAAATGAGCATGCAAAACTTTCTGCCCAAATAAAGCTAACATTCATATTACTGTTTTCTCTCAACAGGGGAGTTTGTTTTTCCATACCAAGTGATAAGTACAATATACACTCAGATTTTTCTTGTGATGAGCACTCTGAGTCCTATTTCCTTGAAATCCTCCTTCCTGTGCACCTGGCACCTCACTCTGTCTCTGCCCAGACCCACTCTGCACTGGAAAGGCCTCTGTCTTGTTGGAAGCCCACTTCCCACATCCTCTCCTAGCCAAATGTTGAGAGTCATTATGTCTGTCTTGAAACACTGAGATCCTTGCTGAAAATAGAATATTATTTCTTGTGCTATTTACAAGAATCAGATCCCAAACAGAAACTACATCACCTGCTTCCATGAGGACACATTGTGAAAGAAGTCAGAAAGTCTGTTGGCCCAGGAAGATGGGGATGACTGTTACCAACATCTGTCTTCTGGATGTGACATGGTCAATGTAGCCATCAACCCCGAGAAGCTGTGGCTACTTGGATAAGACTTGCACAAGGTGGAGCTTGTTAACATCTCATTAAAGAGTGTTAGGAGGATGCATGACTCCATGAGGAACTACTGGTAATTAATGGTTGCTATGGAATGGGGACTCATTTTCCTTAGTGATTTTACTGGTAAGTGGAATGTGCTCCAGAAATAACACTCCACAACACACATACTTACAAATACTTACAAACATCCAAGAACCCCAAGTAATACAGTGGGTCATTTAGAAATTACATGAAATCTCAGATCTGGGTGAGAGGTATAAAGGGGTCATCAGGAGTGGGAAGAAGAAAAGAGAGGACAAAGAGAGAGTAAGCAGGTTCAAAATGGATCATATTGATATATTGTCACAAATGAAAGTAAAATTTAAAACACAGAAAGGAAAATATTTATAGTAATTGAAGTCAAGTTGTCATGTGAAGCAACTAAAGAGGCTTTCTAGTGAAGCAAATGACTGAGAGACCTTTGGATTAATAATAATACTTGTAGGGAAAATAGAAAAAGTCCAAACCTTATATTTTCCTAACAGTACCTTGATGGTGGAGAGCTTAGAAGGCACACTTGCTTCTTTTCCCAAGGCAAAGGGGATTTGATATGGCAGGAAACTCTAGTAAACTGCAAACACAGATCTGCCTACACCTCCAGAATCTCCCCTAGATTTAAAGCCAGGGGTAGTCTCTCTAGCTCAGCACACCAGGACTAGGCTCTCCAGCTCAGCACACCAGGACTAGGCTCTCTAGCTCACACTCCACGAGTTCTCTCTGTCTCCGTTGTGATTGGTGGCCTTCATTGCTCTCCAGCCACGGGATCCTTATTGATGCAATGGTCAACTCTCCATTGCTTTACTGGTATTATATCATCCTTGAGTTCTTGACTCATCCCTTAACATTGAATTCACTAGTATTTCTTATTTGTCTGAAGTGGGAGGGAGGGCAGGAAAGAAAGAAGAAGGATAATTTACATTTCCTGATTCAAAGCCAGGCTCTATTCATCATCGCCTGCACATCTCTTATAAAGATGATAAATGAATGTATAGTAACTGAACCCTAAAACAAAATAATGTGTTTTTCTTAAAGCTTCACGGGGCTGAATTTCCTTTGTAATTAGTTTACCATTTCTTTAAAATCAAATTCTGTTAAGCAGCAGTGAAAATGAAAGCTGATATTCAGGATGCTAAAACCAGTCCCCAAAAGAGAAAACAAGAATATTTTTTCATATTTAGTGGTGCAAAGAAATATCAAGGTAATTGCATAACTCCCAGGAACAGCAAGAATACCACCATGTTTCTCTGACTGAATTATATTCAAATCTGTGTTGTTATAAGAGAAGAGACCCCTTATTAAAATTCCTAAATAACTTGCTATTTTTCTTTTGGATGATTCTTTATTTCTATAATGTCCACTGGGGGAAAAATTAAAAACTCAAATGCTACCATTGTAACCTCAATACTTCATTCTAAGATGATTTGCTTTCTAGGGATTATGTGTGTGTGTGTGTGTGTGTGTGTGTGTGTGTGTGTGTGTGTGTGACTGTTCTGTCTGCATTTATGTATGTGCATTATGTACATTAAGTGACTCCAGATAGCCAAGAAGAATATCAGGTCACATGAATCTGGAGTTATAGATGACTGTGAGTCATTACATGAATGCTCAGAACTGTATCCGTATCTTCTACACGACCAGCCAATGTTCTTCACTGGTGAGCTTTCTCCTCTAGATCCATGGATATAGATTCTTACTTGTTCACTGCCCTATCAGATTTTTAAAGCTAGTTTCATTTATAAAAATATAAGCAAACAATTATTGAATAATAACACTTCTAATGTATATTCATATTAAAAATTTCCTTGTGTTTCTCAATGCTTATAATATTTCATACATTGTCTATTAGTTACTTTCAGGATTGTTATGATAAAATACTATGAGCAAGAACAATTTATAGATAATGGAAAGTTGATTTTGGGTTAAATTTCAGAGAGAGAGAGAGAGAGAGAGAGAGAGAGAGAGGTCCAGGGGAGGTATAACAGCAGATAGCCTGACAGAAAGCTGAGAGATTAAATCTTCTGGTGGAAACACAAAGCAGAAAATGAATCAGAAGTAAGGTAAGTTATAAACTCTCAAACCCCAGTCCATGTGATATACTTCCTATAGAAAGGCTCCACCTCTGAAGAGTTCTGCAATCTCCCAAAACAATATAACCAATCAAGCATTAAATTAAGAATCAAGCATCGAAATAAATGAGTCTATGGGGGTCATTGTTTTTTGTTTTTGTTTTTGTTTTTGTTTAATTCAAACATTTGGGAAGTCCCCACCAAGTGCCAAGTGTTAATATGTATTTGCAGTTATAGCCTCCTCCTCATTCACTGCTGTATAAAGACACTTAGGAGCCAAATTGTGTGGCAAATGCTGTACCTGTGTTCCTGGCATCTCTGAATGTTGCACCTGATACAAATACTGTTCACAGTAGAAACCAAGAATATACTATGTAGAACAAATAACCAGCACTTCCAAACAACTTATTATTCTACATGGAAGAACCTTGAAGAATATATTTTTTTTGGTCCAAGTAGATGGACCCCAAGGATATTACAATGTTACCAAGTCAATGACATAGCTTTGATTCTGTTTCAGTGCTCCCAGTGATTATAAGTACTTATTTTTAAAATTTGTCATAAAATTACCATTGGCAAATATGCACCAACTAGTTGAAGAATGGTTAGTCAACATACGTTTTACCAAAAATCAAGGTAAGCTGTGTGACATATTTTATTTCATCTCTTACACAATTAAAATCTTTCATCATTAACAAGACCAAAATTCCTTAGTGTGAGATAAAAAAATCCTTTCCAGTCTTTTCTGAGCCATTGGTCTCAGTTCTTTTACCACCTTCTTCCCTTACTGTGGACTGAACTGTGTCCCTCACTAAATGAGGTCATAAAATAGAAGTTCTGATTTAATCCTCAAATGAAGTCATAAAGCAGAAGTTCTAAATAGAAGTAGCACCTTTATAATAAATACCAGCTTTCTTTTCTTTCTCTATTTCTTTTTTCTTTTTTATTCTTTCTTTTATTATTTCATTTCTTCTTCCCCTAGATCTCTCTCTCTCTCTCTCTCTCTCTCTCTCTCTCTCTCTCTCTCTCTCTCTCCCTCCCTCCCTCCCTCCCTCCCTCCTTCCCATCCTCCCTCCCTCTGTCAACATCCTCCTACTCTCCCACTATCGGTTACCCCTGCCCACTAGGTACTTACACTGAGGACATTCTATGGAAATAGAAAATGGTGACTACTTATGCATCTTGAAGCAAACCCTCTTGAGAAAATTATTTGCATTAGTCATAGACTTCTTGGCCATGAATGCTTTGAGAAAATAAAATTAGATAAAAAATAAAATTTAAAAACAAAAAAAATACAATATGTTTTTTCATCTTCAAATTGGTTTATTTCTGATCCCTTAGTCCATGAGTTATCATTATATTTGTGACTTACAGGAGCTTCTTATTTAACTAATTGGAATTGACTCCTTGAGATATCCTAGTATGTCAGATGTATTTTTTCTTTCTTTTTTTCAATTGGATATTTTATTTGTTTACATTTCAAATGTTATCCCATTTCCTGGTTTCCCCTCTGAAAAACCCCTTCTTCCCATCCCCCTTACCCTGCTTTTATGAGGGTGCTCCCCACCCACCAACTCCCACCTCATAGTCCTAGCCTTCCTCTACACTTGGGCATCAAGATTTCTCAGGACCAAGGAACTTGCCCTCCATTGATGCTAGATAAGGCCGCTTTAGCTCCTTCCGTTTTTTTTTTGTTTTGTTTTGTTTTTGTTTTTTTTTCCCTAACTCCTCCATTGGGGTCCCTGTGCTCAGTCTGATGGCTGGCTACAAGCATCCATACTGCATTGGTCAGGATCTGGCAGAGCCTCTTAGGGGACAGCTATATCAGGCTCCTGTCAGCAAGCACTTCTTGGCATAAGCAATAGTGTCTGGGTGTGGTGTCTGCCCCAAATGGGGCAGTCTCTAGATGTCCTTTTCTTCTATCTCTGTTCCACTCTTTGTTCCTGTATTTCCTTTAGACAGAAACAATTCTGTTTTAAAATTTTGGAGATGGATGGATGGCACAATCCCTCCACAGGGAGGGCCATGGCTAACCTCTGAATATGGTCTCAACTGTCAATAGCACAAAACAGAAACCAACAGAATGGGAAAAGGTGTTTAACAGTCCTACATCTGATAGAGGGCTAATACCCAATATATACAAAGAACTCAAGAAGTTAGACTCCAGAGAACCAAATAACATTATCAAAAATGGAGAAACAGAGCTAAACAGAGAATTCTCCACTGAGGAAACTCAAATGGCCAAGAAGCACCTAAAGAAATGTTCAACATCCTTAGTCATCAGGGAAATGCAAATCAAAACAACCCTGAGATTCCACCTCACATCAGTCAGAATGGCTAAGATCAAAAACTCAGGTGACAGCAGATGCTGGTCTTTCTCTATATAGAGAAAGAGGAATACTCCTCCATTTCTAGTGGGATTGCAAACTGGTACAATCACTCTGGAAATCAGCTTGGCAGTTCCTCAGAAAATTGGACATAGTACTACCTGAGGACCCAGCTATACCACTCTCGGGCATATATCCAGAAGATGCTTCAACATGTAATAAGGACACATGTTCCACTATGTTCATAGCAGCCATATTTATAATAGCCAGAAACTGGAAACAACCCAGAATCCCTCAACAGATGAATGGATACAGAAAATGTGGTACATTTTAAAAACAATGACTTCATGAAATTCTTAGGTAAATGGATGGATCTAGAAAATATCTTCCTGAGTGAGGAAACTATGTCACAAAAGAACACACATGGTTGTATTATTTTCATTAATGGCATAACATAAATGCTCCCTCTGTTCTAATCTCTGTTTAATAAAATCTACCTTTCCAAAAAAAAAAAAAAAAAGACCACAAATGGTATGCACTCACTAATAAGAGGATATTAGACAAAGAGCATGGAATACCCATAATACAACTTAAGGACCACATGAAGCTCAGGAGGAAAGAAGACCAAAGAGTGAATGCTTCAGACCTACTTAGAAGGGGAAACAGTATAATCAAGGGATGTAGAGGATGGGAGGGACTTGAGAGAAAGTGTGGAGGGGAAGGGGATAAGAGGGCCGGAATCAGGTATGGAAGGAGATGGAGGAGATGTTCAGAGGGTCAGGAAATTGAACAGAGGTGTGTAGCAACAGGGAATGAGGAACTAGGGCAGCAGCCAGAAAAGTCCCAGATGCCAGAAAAGCAATAGCCTCCCAGGACCCCATGGTTATGACATTAGCTGAAATATAATGTATTTTGTAAGAAAACAAGTCTGCAGCGTTCATTACGACATACAAGTAAACTAAGATAGAATGTGTATTAATGAAGACTGGAGATAGAGAGAGAGAGAGAGAGAGAGAGAGAGAGAGAGAGAGAGAGAGAGAGAGGTGGGGAAAGTCTATAGTCTGTACTCCCAGGATTGGAAACAATGGTGTTCCAGTCAAGCAGTGGGATAGAGTAAATGCTCCCTTCCAAGGTGTTTTCGCTATATCAGTCCCTAAGCAGATTGTATAAGGCCCACCCACAGACCAGATGGCCATTAACTCTCCTTAGTCTTCAGATTCAAAGTTAATTCCTCCAGAAATACTGTCATAGATACACATGTCACCAAATATTTGGGCATCATGCGAGCCAGATAAATTGAGACATATTACTAACGCTCAAAGACATCTTATGCATTTACTTCGCCCATGGCACATCTTATGCATTCTAATTGCCCTTTCAAAAAGCAGATGAGAACCCTCTATTAAGTATTATTATATTCTTTACATAAATAGAAGACTTGTTTTTCACTGGATGAAGTCCTTTTCAGAATATCATTTAAAGTTATTGCAACTCAGAATATTGTGCAAAAACAGACATCAAGATACTTCTGGTGATGTAAGTCATGCTTATGTGAAAAGGAAATTAAGGTTAGTAATCAAAAGGCAAGAGTCTGAGTCCACAACAAGCCATCACAGGTACTAGTTAGGGGGATATAGCCAGGACCCCTGATGGCAAAGCATAAGGGAGCCTCCTGTTCCTTGCATAAAGAACACTCCATCCATTGTGCAGAATTATCCTATCTTTCTTCTGTTCTCATTTCCTTCCATTTTTTTGCCAGGTAATGGATAGACTCCCCTCAGAGATCTATGTAGGAGTCCTCAAGAGTCAGAGCTCCAGGCATCTAAATATATTTTCCCTAAATACTTCTATGTGTAAGGAGATGGGATGCAGATGAGAGTCAGGAAGATGGTCCTAAGTGCCTCATATTCCTTTCTCAGGCCATGTTGAGCACAATTCCTTCTGTGGTCAAATAAAAGTTGGTTTTGGATAACCAGTTAATCAGGGAAGTTGGAGTCTCAGAAATACAATGGATCTCTCAGTCTTGTCAATTAAAATTTTAGCTACAAAGAGTGATATCCTCAAAACAGCCCCATTGTCAAAATTAGAAAAAAATTCCAATATCTCCAATCTGAGGGATCCTTCTAAGGAAGCATAGTCATTATTTACACTTCTAGAACACAGAAAATCAAGTAGAGTAATGTTACATATTTCAGTATATAAACAAAGGCCAATTTATCTGACATTGTTCACCAATGACAGAATGAAGAATTAATTTCACAAAGGTCTAACTTGATGAATGTGGTGGTTTGAGAAGAAATCTCTGCCCCACCCCCAACCCCCGGGTCATATCTTTGACAGCATGATCTCCAGTTGGTGGAACTCTTTGGGATGGATTGGTAGGTATGCCCATGCTGCAGGAAATACATTGCATGATTTAAAAGCACACATCATTTCTAGTTAGCTCTATTTATGCCTTGTGTTTGTGAATCAGGTATAAGCTCTTAGCTACTGCTCCAATACCATGCATGCATGCATGCATGCCTGCTGCCATACTCATGGATCTAATTCTCCAAAACTGTAAGTAAACGTCTATTAAACTTTTTTCTATAAGTTGTTTTGATCATAGCAGCTCTCCATAGCAACAAAGAAGTGACTAAGACAGTTTGAATGAATGAATTGAGTGAATGGATGACTCAGAAACAGCTACATCCAACATAACATGGAGGACACCTCACAGAAGAGGAATCGTGGAGTCTCACTTCAGATAGGATTCCCCATTCCTTGTCCATGCAATTGATAGAGGTCTAAAAAAGTGATGGCTAGAATCTCTCTGGTCTATGTCTCTCTCTCTCTCTCTCTCTCTCTCTCTCTCTCTCTCTCTCTCTCTCTCTCTCTCTTTCTTCCTAATAGAGACTCTTAGTAGTTCCTTTACTATCAACATAGATTCACAAATTCACAAATTCTCCTACTTATCTAATTGCCATGGCAACTGGGTCAAACACTCTGCAGGTCAATACAGAAAACCCCCCTCTATGGTGACCAGTAGTCATGTCAGGACAGCAGGCAATTATATTACCTTAATAACTAGGAGGCTGAATTGAGTATAAACAAGCCATTGACAGAATTCTTTGGCACAGTGCTGGACAAGGCATGAGACTGTACTCAGTGGGAACTTCAACATCTTCTCCTGACTGTGTTCTGCTTGATAGCCATGTTGTCACAGAAATCCTAGTCTATCTAAGGTACAAACCTATATTACTACATGCCAAAAAATAAATGAATATACTAATGAGTTTTAATATATTCTTCTCTCTAATAACTTATTCTAGATCCCCATGTCTACCTACAGGAAGCATGTGCCTACTTTTTTTTTTCATAAACAAGAACTGGCCTCTCTTTTCTGATGTGCCCAGTTATATTTTCCTGTTATTTTCTGTAGACTAATATACAAAATGGTCTACATGACCATAGTAAGAATACCCCTTCTACTTGATGGCAATACAATACTTCAGTCAACTAAGGGCTTTGCATAAAGGTAAGAGTTATCCTCACCCCAACATCCATGCAAATATGTGTGTAGGGATATGGAAGAAGAATTTTCAATATCACCTCAATGAAGTATTGAATTTATAACTATGTCCATTCTTAATCTCAAAATAACATAGAGCAAAGCTCATCTTGCCACAGAATGGGTTTAGTTTTGCCAGTTTATCCTGAAGATACTGCTGAATTGGTAAGTTCTGTATGAAATGCTAAAATCTGGTAACACTGGCCCTGTCAAACTCTAGGCATTAAAATTAGTTCAATTCTCTAGGTCAGAAGATGTCTGAAAACCTGAAGCAGCCAGTGCAGCTAGACCTCCAGTTGTTGCCTTAGATAATACAGACATTGGATTTTAAACCAGCTGAGAAATGAGTGCTAAGATCACTTGTCTTATCTGCAGATGAGTGTTCATTAGAACCAAAGGATTAACCTCCTCTTTTTTTATCAGTCTTTTTTTACAGTCCAGTCTTTATCCCCACTCGCTCCCGATACGCCCTCTGGCTGCTCCACATTCCATACCTTTTCTTAAGACCTAAGTGGTTTGTAGAAGTAGCTGAGATGTTAGAGCAGTCTTGTCTGAGAGAAAAATGAAACACACACACACACACACATGGAGAGAACCATAAATCTGTACTATATCTGCTTTCATGTAGAGTCTGAGATTTAGTTTTTCTCCATTAATTAGTTTAATTTATATCTTGATTGAAGATCCCCCTTTTCTTTCTAGTTCCTCCAAAGCCCCTCTCTTACTCCAGTTCCTTTCTCCTTTGAGAAGAGAGAGGCAAACCCCTGGATATCAACCCACCCTGGCACATAAATTCACTACAGGATGAAGCAAACCCTTTACCACCGAGAACAGACAAAGGAGACCCATTTAGGGAACCATATTCTCAGGCAGGCAAAATATTTAGGGTCAGATCCTCTCCAGTTGTTGAGGGATCCACATGAAGACCAAACTGCACATCTGCTACATATGTATACAAGGGGCGAGAGGAGCTAGATTCACCCCATAATTGTTCTTTGGTTGGTGTTTCAATCTCCTGGAGATTACAGGCTAGTTGACTCTATGGGTCTTCTTATGGAGTCCCTAGTCCCTTCAGGTCTCTCATTATTTCTTCCAACTTTTTCCACAAGCACCCCCAAGCTCTATCAAATGTTTGGCTATGGGTCTCTGCATCTGTTTCCATCAGCTGCTAGGTGGAGCCTCTCAGAGGACAGTTATGCTAGACTCTTTGCGAGCATAACAGAATATCATTAACAGTGTAGTGGAACGATTCTTGCCAATGAAATGGGTCTGGCATTGAGCCAGTAATTGGTTGTCCATTCCCTCAGACTCTGCTACATCTTTGTACCTGTACATAATATAGGCAGGACACATTTTGGGTTGAGGGTATTATTCTTCTATTAGGAGTCCTGAATGGCTACAGGAGTTTGCCACATCAGACTCCTTATCTTCTACTGCTAGGACTTTCAACTAGAATCACCCCTATAGACTTCCAGGACCAGCCCCCATCTAAGGTCTCTAGCACATCCCAGAGATGCCTACCTTCCCTTTCCCTACCTGCTGCCAATTTTCTTTCTCTCTTCCAGACTCTCCCTGCACCTGATCCTGTTTTCTACTCCTCTCTCCATCCCCTATCCCACTAGTTCCCTTCATCTACCTGTCTTGGATTATTCAAACAGTCTCCTGTGGACCCTTATTGGCTTCTTTGGGCCTGTAGATTGTGGCATGGTTACCCTGTACTTTATCATTAATATGTACTTATAAGAGTATATACCCTGCCTGCCATTTGAATTTGGACAACCTCACTCAGGATGGCATTTTCTAGTTCCATCCATTTACCTACAAAGTTCATGAAGTCCTTGCTTTTAATAGCTGAGTAGTATTTCATTGTGTAAATGAACCACATTATCTTTATCCATTCTTCAGTTGAGAAACATCTGGGTTATTTCCATTTACTGTCTGTTACAAATAAAGCTGCTATGAGCATAGCTGAGCAAGTGTCCTTGTGGTATGGTAAAGCATCGTGTGAGTATATGCTCAGGAGTGGTATATCTGGGTATTGGGGTAGAACTATTCCCAATTTTATAAGAAACTGCCAAATTGATTTTCAGACTGATTATACAAGTGTACACTCCCACCAGCACTTGAGGAGTTTTCCTCACCAACATGCTGTTGATTTAGTTTTTGATCTTAGCTATTCTGATGGGTATAAGGTGTAATCTCAGAGTCATTTTGATTTGCATTTCCCTGATGACTTAGAAGACTGAACATTTCTTTAAGTGTTTCTTTGCCATAAGAGATTCCTCTGTTGAGAATTCTGTTTAGCTCTGTACCCCATTTTTAATTGGATTATCTGATTTGTTGCTAACTTCTTCTATTTTTTTGTTTGTTTGTTTTTTTGAGACAGGGTTTCTCTGTATAGCCCTGGCTGTCCTAGAACTCACTCTGTAGACCACGCTGGCCTTGAACTCAGAAATTCACCTGCCTCTGCCTCCCAAGTGCTGAGATTAAAGGCATGTGCCACCACTCCCGGTGCTATCTAACTTCTTAAGTTCCTTATATATTTTGGATATTAGCTCTCTGTCAAATATAGGGTTAGTGAAGATCTTTTTTCTTTTCTGCAAACTGCTGTTATGTCCTATTGACAATGTCTTTGGATAGACTAGGGATACGAGGTGCATACCTAGACACAATAAAGAAAATATACAGCAAGCCAATATCAAATTAAATGAAGAGAAACTAAAAATGATTCCAATAAAATCAGGGACAAGACAAGGCTGTCCACTCTCTTCCTATCGCTTCAATGCAGTACCTAAAGTCCCAGACAGCGTAATAAGACAACAGAGATACAAATTGGAAAGAAAATAGTCAATCAGATTCACAAATGATATGACAGTATGTATTAGTAGCCCCAAAATTCTACCAAGGAATTCCTACAGCTAATAGCCAACTACAGTAAAGTGTCTGAATACAAAAATTAACTTAAAGAAATGAGTAGTCCTAGTTTATGCAAATGATAAATGGCCTATAAAAAGAGTTAGGGAAATAACTCCCTTCACAATAATCACACACAATATAAAATATCTTGGTGTAACTGCAACCAAGCAGGTGAAAGACTTGCATGACTAGAACTTCAAGTCTCTGAACAAAAAAATTAAAGATGATATCAGAAATGGAAAGATCTCCCATTCTCATAAAGTGGAAAGTTTTACATAATAAAAATGACCATCTTACCAAAAGCAATCTGTAGATTCAATGCAATTCCCATTTAAATTCCAGCACAGTTCCTTGCAGACAGGGAAAGAGTGATATTTCTACTCTACTAGTGGAAAAAAGACAGCATTTTCAACAAATGGTGCTGGCACAACTGGTAGTTATCATGTAGAAGAATACAAATTGATCCATTCATATCTCCTTGTACAAAGCACAAGTCTAAGTGGACCAAAGAACTCCACATAAAACCAGAGACACTGAAATTTAGAGGAGAAAGTGAGGAAAACCCTCGAAGATATGGACACAGGGGGAAAATTCCTAAACAGAACAGCAATGGCCTGTGCTGTAAGATCAAGAATTGACAATTGGGACCTCATGAAATTGCAAATCTTCTGTAAGGCAAAAGACACTGTCAATAAGACAAAAAGGCCACCAACAGATAGGGAAAGGATTTTTACCAATCCTAAATTTGATAGGAGACTAGTACCTTATAACAAAGAATTTTCAACTGAGGAATACCGAATGGCTGAGAAGCACTTGAAAAAATGTTCAACATCCTTAATCATCAGGGAAATGCAAATCAAAATAACCCTGAGATTCCACCACACACCAGTCAGAATGGCTAGGATTAAAAACTCAGGTGACAGCAGATCCTGGCGAGGATGTAATGAAAGAGGAACACTCCGCCATTGCTGGTGGGATTGCAAGCTAATATAACCACTCTGGAAATCAGTCTGGCACTTCCTCAGAAAGCTGGACATAGTACTACTTGTACATCCAGCAATAACTCTTCTGGGCATATACCCAGAAGATGTTACAACTGGTAGTAAGGACACATGCTCCACTATGTTCATTGCAGCCTTATTTATAATAGCCAGAAGCTGGATAGAACCCAGATGTTCCTCAACGGAGGACTGGATACAGAAAATGTGGTACATTTACACAATGGAGTACTACTCAGCTATTATAAACAATGAATTTATGAAATTCTTGGGCAAATGGATGTATCTGGAGGATTTCTACTCTAATAGCAACCACCTTTTAGCTCTGTATCCTGTGAACAGCCATTTAACCACTATTCAAGTCCTGTATTTGAATGGGTCAAAGTCCAGTATCATAATGTATGTTCAAATCTAAAGAGTGGCTCAATGTATGCTCACAGCTTGTGCCCCCTTTCCCATTAAACTTCAGGTATTCCTGTTTCTGAGGAACCCACCCTAACCTTGCCTTTCGTCACCTGCATACAAGGGTCTTACATGTGAGAACTAACTGCGTGCCCATAACAATCATATATAATAGTAATATAACTAGTATTTCTATTTTCTGATTAATAAAAATGGAAGCAAAAATTTACATATATCTTCCAGAGCAAGAAAATGAAGTAGCAACTTAATGTCAAATAAAATGATGGAGATAAGTAGACCAAAACACCTAATTCAGTGGAAGGGCACTCCCATCTCCTGTCCTGCCTATTCCCAATCAACCCAAACTGTGCTGTATCTGTGAAGCATAAATAATGACTATGTCTATTCTCAGAAACCCCACACAATCCTCTAAAAGCAACTTGCTAAGGTCTTACCTTACCAAAGTGACATTTTCACTGTGTGATGAATGGCCTCTTATATGGACAAGACATCTTGTCACTGAGTCTGTGCCAGGAGTAAAACAGAATGACATTCCTTATTTAATGCTGTTGGTTCTGTGTTTGGGTTCTGTTTGGTTTGTGGGCTGAGGGTGAAACCCAGGGTATCATGCATGTAGGCAAGTGCTCTACAGAGTGATCTATACACAAGCCTCAACACTAAGGTAGGTTCCAGATACAGATAAGTTTTTATAACCTTCCCACAACCTACTGACCCTTTATCCTTGTCTTCTCCAATGCTATTTCTGGCTCCTTTAGATGTATATACCACTTCTCATGCAGAAATGTTCAGTGTGTAAAGAGATTCACAATTCTGTTATTAGAGATAGCAAACTACTTTAGGGTCAAATATGATAGAATGGGAGTGTTTGTTTATATAAATGAGAAACATACTTTATGTAAGGTTTCCAATCTAGCTTTAACCCCTCTATGAACTCAGTCAAAGCATGCATCTAACTCTGAATTTCAGATATTGGCCAAAAGTCTTCCCGAACCCAAAAAAAAAAAAAAAAGAATTGAGGTTCAGACTTAAGTGGACCAACGTAATCATCATAACAGAATGTTTCTAAACCTTGATATAAATTGTGAAGGCCACATTTGTGACAATGGAAATCATAGTGAGGGCAGCTATTTTTCTAAGGTATTCTGCGTGCTGTATGACCTGCCTTAGTTGTCCAATTGGAAACTGTAGGGACACATAACCTGAGAAAGCATCTAATGTTAAACAAAAATTCAGAGGCTGGGAGGCTGAAGAACAGACTCATTGCACAAGAACTTTCCCGTCATTGAAATCTCCTCCTGATTTATCCACTAATTGCTGCACACTTAAACATGTCACTCAATATTAATAAAAGAACACAGATGTGCTAAAGGTGTGGACGACACAGACAAAAATATTAAGACAAGAAAAGAACCCAGATACCCATAATTCTTGGACTGAGGCTGACATTAATATAGGGAATATTGGAAGCAATGTAGACAAGATTTGAAAAATAAAACTTTTTTTTTACCTTTAGAAAAATAGCAATTTTATGGTGGCACACATTTACTAAAAGCCACCAATGAACTTCCAATGGGTAAATTTTAAGATGTAATTATATACAATATGCTCCTGCCAACGACAGAGAACATCTACAATAGTGGATGGCCACAATACAGATGATTCCAGGTAGCTGTGTGTGCATCAGTGACGTGGACTTGAGGATCACAGAGTGAAAATATTTAACAAAGCATTTCTCAGAACACATCCTTGTCATTCAATGAGGTATTAGTGTACCTAAATCACAATCACACTTAGATTTAGTTGCATATGCATGTACATACACACACACACACACACACACACACACACACACACATAAAACCAAAAACCCCACACATCAAAATCCAAAAGAAAGTTTAATAGTGCTAACTAAAACCATCATTTTTAAGGAGGAATTACAGATCTGGTAAGAAGAGAAAGAAAGAAAGAAAGAAAGAAAGAAAGAAAGAAAGAAAGAAAGAAAGAAAGAAAGAAAGAAAGAAAGAGCAAAGATAAATATGAAGATGCCATAATTTATAACCCAGCAAAAAAAGCCCAATAATATATTTTCTGATATATCACCATGTATTTATGGTGATAGGCAATTGAATTCTTTCTTGGAGAGTGACCCAAGACCCAGTTTAGCACATGAAAACCACTAGTGTAGACTCACTTACTCGATAGCAAAGTGAAACAAATTAAACATTAGGCTACTTACAGGGGGTGAATTTTCAAAATT
>LR753396.1:542772-597313 GCA_902729485.2 Mus minutoides | reverse complement strand
TATATATATATATATATATATATATATATATATATATATATATATATATTTACCTGAGTGCTGAATTCCAGAACTCAAGGTCTTACTGCTCACATGGAAGTACTTTATCAATTTCAGCAATTTGTCAATTCTTAAAATGATAGATGAACATTGGATTAGCAAATTTCATAGTGAAATCTAGGAAGTAAGATAAAGATATAAAGAGGGGTGATGGATAGTGACAGAGTAATTCAGGGGCACAGGAGGAAAATGTCAGATTTAATGTGCCTCTTTAAAGAGCCATGGTTTGCACGTAAATACCCAAGAGTGATGGAGTCAGTTGGGAGAGGTAAGGCACATTTGGGCTTGGAATCATGACTTTGCATGTCAGTTATGACTACAGGCACATGCAGCATTTGATCAGGTCTCCTTATTCCCAGTGGCTTTTAAGGCAGATCCAGTCTCCACCATGATGGACAGGGTCTAACACTTCACCCCAGCAAACAAAGTCTCTGCGCTGTTCTCTGTCAGCACCATCACTTCAAGGAAAGAGATCAGACTGGAAAAAGACAAACAAAGCTGACAAGTATGACAAAAAAATGACAGAAAAGAGAAATTGAAATAATAAAAGATTAATATAGCTGATACTAAAGAATATATAATATAAATATTCATACATTAAATATACATACACATATATAAACACATACATGTACATACCAGGAGATTTATATTACATATCATATTATACAAATTTTTCAGACTGTATAGGATCATATACATATAAAATATTAATATATATGCATATACATAAAAATATATGCATCAAACATTGTGTTGTATGTTACCCATCAATTGGTTTTATATTAGAGATTGTTAATTTGAGACATGGCTGCAACAAAACCAAAGAAAATAAATATGTCCACAAGAACTTAGCATCCATATCCTTGAAAAATGAACACATCATTTTCCAAAGAAAAATTATTAAAGTGATAGGAACAAAACATGAAAAAATTGAATATACTATAGTTCAATACAGGCTTTACAATTATCACTGGAACAGGTTGATAACTAAATGAATTTTCAAGTTACAAACAATGTAATTACTAACTCTGGATCAAGCTTTCTGAAAGTCTGCATTTCACTGGCATATTAAATGAATATTTACCAAATTTTGAAATTATGACTGTAAACTCTCAATAAAGTTAAAAATCATCTATAATTGCCATATACACATGGCTTTGCACATTCATATTGACTATAGATCATAGGTCCAACATCAAAAGTTGCATTTTTTTCAACATAATACAAGATAAGAAAACAATTAATGGAGTCTGTCTCTTTGCCTTTCATCATAATACCAGTACACCTGGTCACCAATAGTCTTATTCAGATGTCCACACAGTCCCCACACATCTGCTCATAGGATCCTTACTCTGTTCTATAGCTTACTATGGTAGGCCAACATGTATTAGAACAATTTTTCCTAAACACAAATGGAAAAGCCAGCTGAAGTACTAACAAATGAACATATTGAGATCTTCTGAGAATCACAAGACATAATAGGCCAAGATCTCAGCTAGAAGCAGAGCTTAGAAATAGGCAAGATCTTGATTATCTATGTAGGAGAACATGAACTTGAACTGCAGTATATCTTGCCCACAGAAGGCCAGGGATGGAGCCACAGCACAGAGAAGGAAAGGCTAAATCTAGATATGAGATATGAGAACTGCTGGGTTTAGTTGGCTAGAGTCCTTAAGAGCATGGTGGATAGAATAGGTTGGCATCCTGTTCTTGGGAGTAGGACTAAGAAGTTCGACAGAGTATCTAGCAGAATGTGGCTCTATGAAGTAAAAGTGGAGTCCCCAACCTTCCTAGGAACAGGTTCCTGAGTGTCTTCAGGATCCCAGTACCACCTCTTGAGTTGCTATAACTATGTGTGAGAAAGCAGTTAAGAGATAGGTCCAAAGCCGGGTGTGCTGGTGCACGCCTTTAATCCCAGCACTCGAGAGGCAGAGGCAGGCGGATTTCTGAGTTCAAAGCCAGCCTGGTCTACAAAGAGAGTTCCAGGACAGCCAGGGTTATACAGAGAAACCCTGTCTAAAAAAAAAAAAAAAAAAAGAGAGAGAGAGAGAGAGAGAGAGAGAGAGAGAGAGGTCCAGACTAAGAAAATCTTAAAACATACATTTGAGTAGATTCATCTGATCACGAAATAGTACTAATGTGTAATATTTTACTGCATGCTCGTGCGTGAAGCTTGTCATCTGTGAAAAAGACAACCAAAATCCAGAACCTTTCACAATGTTTGCTTTTAGAAGTTAATCACTCCATTGAAAACTACTGTGCAGTCTATGGAAGTACAGGAGGAGCAAGTCAAGCTATGGTGATAAACCCATAGTTACTACAGATGCAACAGTTGTCAGTCAGGTGTATCAAGACAAATGATTGATTGGTTCAGAGAGACAGATGACAAATTAAAGCGTTTCATTACAGAACCCAAAAAACTGACATCAAAATGGACATTTTGAAAATGATCCAATATGTAAAATTAAGAATTCTATAGATAAGGTTAACAGCTATTAAATTACTAAGGCTTAGAGTAAAGTAGAAGGATAGAATATGCTTATTACCACATAACTGAGGCAGAGATAAATGGGAGAGAGAGAAAGAGAGAAAGAGAGAGAGAGAGAGAGAACCATAAAAGAACAAATGGAAAAAGATAAAATACAGAGAGAAATGAGGAAAGGGACATTTGGAGGGGAATAAGCATAGAGAGGAGAAGGAGTACAAGAGGTGGAATTGCTAAATGTTTTCTGGGAAACTAATAAAGTCTCCTGTGAGGCTCTGGTAGTGCCTGGAATATACAGAAGTGGATGCTCACAGCCATCCATTGGATGGAACACAGGGTCCCCAATGAAGGAGCTAGAGAAAGACCCCAAGGAGCTGAAGAGGTCTGCAGCCTTATAGGAGGAAAAACAATATAAACTAACCAGTATCCCCGGAGCTCCCTGGGACTAAACCAGCAATTAAATAAAACACATGGTGGGACTTGTGTCTCCAGCTGCGTATATAGCAGAGGATGGCCTAGTTGGCCATCAATGTGAGGAGAGGCCTTTGGTCTCGTGAAGATTCTATGACCCAGTATAGGGGAATGCCAGGGCCAGGAAGTGGTAGTGGGTTGTTTGGGGAGCAGTGGAAGGGGGAGAGGGAATAGGGGATTCTCGGAGAGGAAACTAGGAAAGGGAATAGCATTTGAAATGTAAATAAAGAAAATATCTAATTTTTAAAAAGCCATAATTAGAAGCTCTACGGACAGACTGTTAAGAAGGAAAACTACAGAGCCGGGGCGCACGCCTTTAATCCCAGCACTTGGGAGGCAGAGGCAGGAGGAAAACTACAAAGAGCTGGGTATAGAAAAACTCGGAAAACCAAAGACCAAAAAACACAAACAGAAAAAATGGTGGCAGCAACTTTGAATGAAAACCAGTAAAATGAGCCCTGATTTGGAAAACATAGAAGCTGAACGCATATACGATGTGACCTGGGAGTGCCAGAAGAAAGACCTGACAATTTAAAACTCTATGCTGAATGAAAATGGCCTTCAAAGGGGAAAGTTTAAAAGTCATGATGTCAAATTCTACAGATTCTTGAAGAAGTGCAGATGAACACCTGCACCAATAGATTTATGAAGAAGCATTCTGGAAAGCAAAAAAAGGAACTCTGAACATCAGAGTGGCAAGGTGGGGGGCATCTCTGTTCACACAAAAGAGACCTGCCCTTTCTCCATCTAAAAAGCTCTCACTCTCATTAAGCGGTATGTAGATTTTTGGTGATTGCTAGGCTCCTGAGTGTGCTGACCTGCAATTGCCAACATCGTCCTGAAGAGGGGAAGCTAAAGGACTGGCAGATCTAACTGGCATGTGTGATACAGAATAACTACCTCTCAAACACTTCTTGTGTTCATTATGTCAGGACGCACTCACAGTTGCTGTTGGGTAGGTGATCACCTAAAACACTGTATCTTTTAAATTCAATAATACCTATCCTTTCATTCCTATGATGTAACCTCTTGAGTCTCTTCTTACTGGTATAGTTTACATCGCAACCATCTCACGTGATTAAATGTTATGAATATCAATTTGTTTTACTTTTAAATTAGAATGAAAAAACAATTGGGTTCATGTTAGAATATGTTATATAGAGTTTTTGCTGATAGTCACTCCCCACTTTACTTCTCTTCCCTAATTCCCCCAGGTGTGGTCCCCTTTCTTTCCTCACTAGGGTCCTCTCTATTGACACTCCTTCAGTTATCTTCTTTCATTACAACTCTCACCTTTATCTCTGCAACCTCCTTTCTAGTTTCATCACTATACACATGTGCACATATATAAAATTAAACTCTAAGAACCATTTAGGTAAAATTTTTAGTTTGATTTTTTTTTGCATTTTTATTGGATATTTCCTTTATTTACACTTCAAGTATTATCCCCTTTCCCAGTTTTCTCCCTCCCAGAAACCCCTTGTCCCATTATCCCTCCCCCTGCTTCTATGAGGGTGTTCTTCCACCCACTCCTATCTTCCTGACCTCCATTCACCTACACTGGGGTATCTATTGAGCCTTGATAGATAGGTTCGAGGACCTCTCCTTCCATTGATGCCTGACCTGGCCATCCTTTGATACATATGCAGCTAGAGCCATATGTACTCCTTGGTTCATGGCTTAGTCCCTGGGAGCTCTGGTGGGTTAGTGATGGTGTGGGGAAAGAGGAACATATCTGCATAGCTGGTAGAAGTACATAATGGCTCAGCTACTGTGGAAATTATGAAAATTGAAAATCAAGCTATTATATGGCCCAGTCATGTTGTTCCTGGTCATGTAATAAAACTAAATCAAAGCTGAAGAGATGGATAGGCAGTTAAGAGCACCAGCTTCTCTTCCAAAGAACCTGGATTCCATTCCAAATGTTCTCTTGCTTTTTGCCTTTCTCAAAGGTACAGTGGAATTAAATATACTTTTATTTGGATTTTTATGTTTCTAAAGAACACTGGATTCTTTTAAAAATAATTATTGATGATTTTATTCAAATTTATTTAAGTATTGAATAGTTCTCACCCTCTTATTAGAAGAATGAAATTTCCCAAGACTTGCATAACAGAGTTTTCACATCTTTCAGGCATATGTTCTGTCTTCACTGTCCTCTTTGTTTAAGTGAACTTTTTTGTGTTCGTTTGTTTTGTTTTTGTTTTTGTTTTTGTTTTGAGACAGGTTTTCTCTGTATAGCCCTGGTTGTCCTAGAACTCACTCTGTAGGCCTCGAACTCAGAAATCTGCCTGCCTCTGCCTCCCAAGTGCTGGGATTAAAGGCATGTGCCACCACCGGCCAGCTGTGATAAACTTTTCTAATAAGGACTTTTCCAAATGCCAACCCACTGTACAAAGAATAACTACTAATTACTGATATAGTTAGTGTCTTTCTTCCACAGGTTGGTGTTCCTTTCTTCTCTGTAAGACTCAGGTTTGGTGACTATAAATGAAACTTTCTAGTTTCCTCTGCCAATCAGTTTTCTATTTACTTTTCTTAAAATTGAATTAGATGTGACTACTCCTTTTCTAAACCTATTATTGGGAAGTTCTGTGTAACACCACCGAAATTGGCTAAAGGGACAGTTGGAAACACTGCAGTTGAGGAAGTGTCCAGACTTTTGGATCTCTGCTCATGTACTTCCCTTAAGGTTCAGACCCTCAAGCCATAAAGATAAAAAGAGCCATGGAAGAAGAGATATTTTCACATGACTTCCCTATGATTCCTGTAGCATCTTTGGAAGAAACACATGTCTCTGCAGTAGCCTTTGATCTTGACTGATAACAACATTTGTACTAAGAAAGTTGATACTTGCAGGAAGCAACAGTTCCAGCATGCTGCCATCTAACTACTTTTCCTACTCTCCAGAAATAACTACATACTGGCAAGTGACTTTGAATTAGTACAAAATAAGTCAGCCTGTAGCTCAGAATGCAACTTGTTTCCTGTTGTGGTATTTCTGCTTAAACAGAGGAGTAAGAACATCTCCTGGTATCAACTATACATCATTTGGTATACAAATTGTTTCTCAAAAACAAAACAAAACAAAAGGCCAAGTTGAAGAGATTTTTATATTATGTTTCCTATTAATCTGCCTTGGGATTTTGTCCTCTAGCCTATAGCAAATATCTCCATATGGGAAGCTCTATGCCATGGTAGAGCTACTCTGATGGAACTGATCTTGACAAATAGGGATTTGAAAGAACATCAGAAGATTTGTGTCTTGGAGTTTCTATTCCTGCACAAACATCATGACCAAGAAGCAGTTGGGGAGGAAAGGGTTTATTCAGCTTATACTTCCACACTGCTGTTCATCACCAAAGGAAGTCAGGACTGGAACTCAAGCAGGTCAGGAAGCAGGAGCTGATGCAGAAACCATGGGGTGATGTTCTTTACTGGCTTGCTTCCCCTGGCTTGCTTATCCTGCTCTCTTATAGAACCCAAGACTACCAGCCCAGAGATGGTCCTACCCACAGGGGGCCTTTCCCCCTTGATCACTAATTGAGAAAATGCCTTACAGTTGGATCTCATGGAGGCATTTCCTCAACTGAAGCTCCTTTCTCTATGATAACTCCAGCTGTGTCAAGTTGACACAAAACTAGCCAGTACAATTTGCAAGTATTAAAGGTAACACTGTTAAGGTGAAAACCCTTAAAAATCAAGTACATGATGCATTGATACTTCTAGTACACAAGAAAAAAAACATGCTGAAATAGGTGTACATAAATTCCCTCTTTTGGATTTTGAGGGCATTGTCCTCAGTTGTACAGATGACTGGCTTTCCATTGTGAGGGCCTCAGAAGCTGATTCAGAATGTGGAAAATACTGTCCTGCTATGGAGTCTTAAGTATCAAATTATATGGAGTCTTAAGTATCAAATTAAACAAGAGATAGAGAGGATGGATACAGAGACAGAATCCAACAGAGACAGAGAGAGATACACACACACACACACACACACAGAGAGAGAGAGAGAGAGAGAGAGAGAGAGAGAGATCTTGAAATTGAGTGGACAGGAAGGTGGGAAGGATTTGTCAGGAATTGGCAAAGGGGAAAACATTATTGAAATAAATTGTATGAAAGAAAACATTTAAATGTGACAAATATAAAAGAAGAAATGCTAGATGGACACAATAGACACAACCCAGGTAGTATCTCAGGACTCTGGGAGAAAAAAAAAAAAAACTGCAGCCTTCTGAGAATGACATTTGTACCAAGAAAAAAAAAAGTCTTAGCTTAAGATGTATTTATACAATGGAGTACTACTCAGCTATTAAAAACAATAAATATATGAAATTCCTAGGCAAATGGATGGATCTGGAGGCCATCATCCTGAGTGAAATAACCCATTCACAAAAGAACTCACATAACATGTACTCACTGATATGTGGATATTAGCCCAGAAACCTAGACTACCCAAGATACAATTTACTAAACACATNAGTTTCCTCTGCCAATCAGTTTTCTATTTACTTTTCTTAAAATTGAATTAGATGTGACTACTCCTTTTCTAAACCTATTATTGGGAAGTTCTGTGTAACACCACCGAAATTGGCTAAAGGGACAGTTGGAAACACTGCAGTTGAGGAAGTGTCCAGACTTTTGGATCTCTGCTCATGTACTTCCCTTAAGGTTCAGACCTTCAAGCCATAAAGATAAAAAGAGCCATGGAAGAAGAGATATTTTCACATGACTTCCCTATGATTCCTGTAGCATCTTTGGAAGAAACACATGTCTCTGCAGTAGCCTTTGATCTTGACTGATAACAACATTTGTACTAAGAAAGTTGATACTTGCAGGAAGCAACAGTTCCAGCATGCTGCCATCTAACTACTTTTCCTACTCTCCAGAAATAACTACATACTGGCAAGTGACTTTGAATTAGTACAAAATAAGTCAGCCTGTAGCTCAGAATGCAACTTGTTTCCTGTTGTGGTATTTCTGCTTAAACAGAGGAGTAAGAACATCTCCTGGTATCAACTATACATCATTTGGTATACAAATTGTTTCTCAAAAACAAAACAAAAGGCCAAGTTGAAGAGATTTTTATATTATGTTTCCTATTAACTGCCTTGGGATTTTGTCCTCTAGCCTATAGCAAATATCTCCATATGGGAAGCTCTATGCCATGGTAGAGCTACTCTGATGGAACTGATCTTGACAAATAGGGATTTGAAAGAACATCAGAAGATTTGTGTCTTGGAGTTTCTATTCCTGCACAAACATCATGACCAAGAAGCAGTTGGGGAGGAAAGGGTTTATTCAGCTTATACTTCCACACTGCTGTTCATCACCAAAGGAAGTCAGGACTGGAACTCAAGCAGGTCAGGAAGCAGGAGCTGATGCAGAAGCCATGGGGGGATGTTCTTTACTGGCTTGCTTCCCCTGGCTTGCTTAGCCTGCTCTCTTATAGAACCCAAGACTACCAGCCCAGAGATGGTCCCACCCACAGGGGGCCTTTCCCCCTTGATCACTAATTGAGAAAATGCCTTACAGTTGGATCTCATGGAGGCATTTCCTCAACTGAAGCTCCTTTCTCTATGATAACTCCAGCTGTGTCAAGTTGACACAAAACTAGCCAGTACAATTTGCAAGTATTAAAGGTAACACTGTTAAGGTGAAAACCCTTAAAAATACAAGTACATGATGCATTGATACTTCTAGTACACAAGAAAAAAAAAACATGCTGAAATAGGTGTACATAAATTCCCTCTTTTGGATTTTGAGGGCATTGTCCTCAGTTGTACAGATGACTGGCTTTCCATTGTGAGGGCCTCAGAAGCTGATTCAGAATGTGGAAAATACTGTCCTGCTATGGAGTCTTAAGTATCAAATTATATGGAGTCTTAAGTATCAAATTAAACAAGAGATAGAGAGGATGGATACAGAGACAGAATCCAACAGAGACAGAGAGAGATACACACACACACACACACACAGAGAGAGAGAGAGAGAGAGAGAGAGAGAGAGAGAGAGAGAGAGAGAGATCTTGAAATTGAGTGGACAGGAAGGTGGGAAGGATTTGTCAGGAATTGGCAAAGGGGAAAACATTATTGAAATAAATTGTATGAAAGAAAACATTTAAATGTGACAAATATAAAAGAAGAAATGCTAGATGGGGTCAATAGACACAACCCAGGTAGTATCTCAGGACTATGGGAGAAAAAAAAAAAAAAAAACTGCAGCCTTCTGAGAATGACATTTGTACCAAGAAAAAAAAAAAGTCTTAGCTTAAGATATGTGTTCTGATAGAATCTAAATATATGATTACAGATAGTAAAAATTCATCCTGAAATGGGTGCTTTCTCATTTACTAAACAATAATTTAGGGATATGTAATATCACTACATCAGCAAGTGGAAGCCACAAACAAACAAACAAACAAAATTACAATTTCAAGCGGTCTGCAGGACTAGATGATCTGGTGTCCTGGTACTTCCCAGCTTTTTACCTGTTTTTTCATGCTTCCTTTATCCCTTCACAACAACCTAAATGACAGGCTTGCAAAAGAAAGAAAGAAAGAAAGAAAGAAAGAAAGAAAGAAAGAAAGAAAGAAAGAAAGAAAGAAAGAAAGAAAGAAGAGAAGAGAAAAATGAGAGTACATAAAAAGTTGTATATGGAAGACAGTGGTGGCAGGAAATCTTTCTATCTTCCTAGCAGGTCCAATTTTCAATTAAGGAAATATGACCAAAGTTACAAATCTATACCCACTATAAAACACTCCACAAGTGTAGTTTTAGACTCCAATATATAGGGAGTCAAAGGTTTAAGTATTAAAGGAGTCCAGAGAGAAAATTTCTATGCTCACACTTGGAGGGTCATAACAAAATAGGACATATTTATTCTGTTACTGATTGGCGTGGGGTACTCATGTGTTCCAAAAGGTTGGGTAGACAGTGTGGCCCATTTTGTGAGTACATACCAGCTTCCTTGCCTTCCCAATGCAGGCACACATAACAGAAGAAAAGAAAATTATATATAAATCAAGAATACCTCATTTCATCACCAGGTTCCTGTTTCTTTCAATGATGAGCACCTAAGTCTATTCCCTGGCCCTTATGGAACACTGGAACCAAACCTGCCACTTTCCTACAGTATTCAAAGCAGTGCTGTACCACTAATATGACAGTATTGAAAGCAGTTCTATACTACTAATATGACAGTAATGCTTTTCTTTCCTGATTTAATTTTTTATGCAAGTGCCTTCACTTACAGATTAAGAAATGCCTTCACACTACAACTTAAAAACAACAAACATTCCAATAGAATGACTTATTTTAACATGACAGTGTGGCGATGAACTAATTCCCAAACATTTTTTTTTCTTTGCATCATTTCGTAGATATACTTGGATAATATAAATAATGAAATGACCAATGAAAGATTGTATTTGGAAAGCAATATGTGGTTTGAATGAAGGATCAATATAGTACTATTTCTTTCATAGCTGAAATTCATGAGTTTAGAATTGAGTAGCAAAAGTGGGAGGTCTGCTCCCTCCTCCATAGGAAATAAAGTCCATCCTTAGGATTGTTTCACATACCATAAACTTGGTCTATAGTCACCTAAGGTTCTTAATACTTAGAATGCTATTAATAATGACCATCAGAAGACTTTCTTGGTGCTGGAAAGTGAACTTACTACCTGGTCATTTGGGGTTTCTCACATCATTAATTCAAGAGTCATAGAAGAGGTTAGTGACTGTCCAATTAGATTATCGAAGTGAAACAAGGTTGTTACATGATGAAGTAAGGAAATACTGTGCCTGCAACCCAGGGGAATCTCTTACAACCTCCAAGAAACTCGAAATCAAATAAAAATGTCATAGAAGCCATAGCAATCAAATATAGGTGTGGCCCTGTGCACTGAGGGTGCCCTTCAGAAGTGAGCATGTGAATCACCCTAAAAGATAAAGTATTTTCATGAGTGAAGATTGTGAATGAAGGAAACGAAAACCTGGGACAGGTAACAGAAGAAAGAAGTTCAAAGAACCAGCATTTTCCTTGTCATAAGATAACACATCAACAGCTGCTGCTGCAGGCACCAGGCTGTCCTTAACCCTTCTCATTACAAACAGACACACACAGACACAGACACAGACACACACACACACACACACACACACACACACATGCACACACACACACACACACACACACACACACACACATACCCATTTTTCCTCTTCTTTCTGCCTATCACATTATATAGAATATAGATGGTTCACTTTAATGGGACAGTTTTAATTTTTTATGGGGCGATTTTTGGCTGTCAACCTCATTTAATTAGTCACAAGGAAGACACCCCCCTGGACACATCATATCTCTGCATACATTCAAAGAAATGAATATGCAAGACCCACTCTGAATGTAGGCAGGTGAATCCCTCTGTTGGCAGACACAATGGACCCCAGCTGCCTCACCTGCTCTGAGCCCTACATCCCCACCATGGCGGTCTATGTTCTTAAACCAAAAGCTCTAGGACATGCTTGCTTATGCTGCTGTTTGTTTCTCCGGGTATTTTATCACAGGTATGCGAAAAATAACTGATACTGTGTTTTAATTATAGAATACCCAGATGGCTGAGGTAAAAAGGGATCTTATCCAAAGAGTGTCAAGGGAAAGTAGATTTTATTAAGCAGAAGCCTGGCATTTACCTGGTTTGATTCCAGGTATGTGAGCATGAATAAACAGCCTGGGTCAGTTATTGACTTCTGCTTCTGGGTGTCTTACCTGTCCTTTCTCAAATGTGCTCATTGAGGACAGAGCTAGTGTGGGTCTTCCCAACCAGCTTTCTCATGGGATTAATAAAGTCAAGGGTGGGAGTAAGGAAGAGAGGCATCTCTTTGTTTCCCTCTCTCTCCTGTGGTAACTCAGGAAGTCTCGAAAGCCCTGCCTTCCGCTCTGACAAACTGCCAAAGCTGTGACGCTCCACTTGATGAAGTCATCTCTGGCTGTGTAGCCTTTGCCCAGCACACGTACCCATTCTCCTTCCCCTGGGCACAGCCTGAGTGTGCATATAGCACGTGATTGCCTGCTTCCCAATCCATAGCCGCTGTCCTTTTCAACCAGGTAGGATGTTTTCTTCACCTGCTGGTCAACTCTTTCCTTCACTCTTCTGTCTCTCCTGGACTTTTGAGTGCCTGCATATTTAAGAATAACCAGAAACTTCTGCTTTGAGAATAACTCTGTTCACTTCCACTGCATTTCCATCTCTATATGTTTTGCTCCAATTTCTCAGAGGGATTTCATCAGAACAAAGACTTTTGCTTGATGTGAATGGGTTTTTGCCACTAGTAAACATGTTAAATAGAATTTGATAAAGAATAAAAATCAGTCCCCTGCCTCAGTAGACACCCCTTTGTTCTAACCAGAAGGCAGAGAAAACACATCATCTGAACCCAAATTTCTGTCTTCCTGTTTCCAATTTCTTCTAATCAACTGGGGCTTGATTCCATGGCTCTGGCAGCCTGCCCCTTGTTTCCTGAGTATTCACACCTCCTAAAAGCCGAGCTGAAAAATTCCCTGAACATACTGTGTATCAAAAGAGTGAATGCATCCAGAAAACTTGCAATAAAAATAACCCAAACAAATGACTACCACATCACATGTCCTATTAGTAAAGTACTTGTGTGGGAACAAAATGTTGTTGTTGGTTTTGTTTTCATTTTTTTTAATACAGTCAAGGCCCCAGTGGGGCATGAATGTGGAATATCATCCCATTTTATAATATATGCACCATAATCTTCTTAAAATGAGTTTTCACTTCAAGAAACATAAGGACTTAAATATGAGCAGCCTGTTTTGTGCGCCTGTGTCTTTGGCATCTCATTACACTTCAGACCATTTTGTCTTCTTACAACAATTGAATATCATTAGTGGAGGCATATTTTGTTGCCAGAACTTGCTTGGTTGCGATTGTGCTCGTTAAAATGTGTCCATTTGCCAGCTGATGGATGGGAATTCTGAAGGGTGCCTGGTGGGTGAGCATTTGAATATCAGGACTTTCATCTCTTCCTTCCAGAAAGAAAAATAGCTTTGCCACCAACCAACACAAGGCATGAACTGCCCTTGACTTCCCCTCCTCCCCTTCATCTTCTTTGTATGACATTCAGTTCAGCTCTCTGGGTTTCTATCAGGCACCCAGAACACTTACAAGTCCAAGTATCAGATCTAGACAAATCAGGGGTAAATTCAGGCTTCACCCCTGCTTGATTTGTCTGGTGACCCTGAACAAATCGGCAGCCTCCTGAGGCTTCAAGGTTTTTATTTGCAAAATGAGCTTCTAAATGTTTACTTTTCAGGGTCATTACAGGGAAGATCCCAAACTCACTTGGGGCACATGGTGCAAACTCAGTAGTCAAGTATGGATGAAATGCACAAGAGCTGATAAGACTATCTGTCTAGCATGCATGAAGGCGAGGGTTCAAATTCCTAGGATTAACTATTCTTGGTACCACACACCTAAGGTAGCAGGAAAAGTAGAAATTCAAGCTCGTCTTTGGTTTTGCTTGAGTTTACTTAGCCTAGGCTACAGGGAAACAGAGAGAAAGTAAGCCTGCTTGACTATGGAAGTGAGGGAGGCAATAAGGGGGAACTCAAAAGCAAATATGGTAGAGTGACATTAAATTAGAGTTGGCACAAAATATGCTGGAGAATCTAAGGGGCTCAGTGGATATATCTCAAAATAAAAATGCTAATACTACAAGTCCACAGAAAACATTAACACTAAATGGAAAACAAAGAAGTCAAACTATCCCTGGTTGCAAATACGATTCTATGCGTAAAAGACCCCTTAGACCTTACCAGAAATTTTCTATAGAGTATAAGAAAGTCAGGAAGGTAGCAGGATACAAATTTCTGAATTAAACTAAGAGAACTTTATACTCACTTGATCATCACCTTATGAAGGACATATTTTCAGTTGTAAAATGTGCAAAAGAAGAGAAACCTGATGGTGTGCACATTACAGAGATGAAAGCTGAAGGTAGAATTATGCACAGTGTTCTCTCAGTAGCAGGCACTATAGGTAAGTGTGGTTGTTTAAATCAAAAAGAAAAACCCTAAGTGAAAGGTGAGAGATATGGGTGGTAGAAAAGGGGACTAGAGCAAGATCTATAATATTCACTTTTGTGTTTTCAGCATGGCCATACCACCTGTTTATCCCACATTCTTTCACATCACCACTCTTCATTCACATCTCAGCATATAAACTCCTCCTCTTTGCTCAAAGGTTCCCCCAGTGAAACTATAGGAAGCATTATCTATTAATATCTACATGTTATCAACTGAAATTTCTGGTCAGTGCTTTTGTCAAGTTCAGTTGAATCTGCAATCTCTTGAATGTAATTTAAAGAAAATTCTGGAAGCTTTCTGCATGATCAGCATCACCTAGGTGAAAATATTGAAGAAGCTCTGAGGTGTGAGGGCTTTCGGATTTCTACTGCACTTGAGAAACTTAACAAACTAAGCAACTGTCAGTTATTAATACTTCAGTGTAAATTAGCTTATCTTGGATTGCAAAGTAGTAATCATGTAATTTCAAACTATAATTTTATAAAATTAGAAAGTTGAGATCCATAATGGGAATATATTTTATAACTAAGTCAGAAATGTAAGACAGGACCATAGCCCATCTTTCCTGGCTTTTTGTTAGCAATGGCATTCTGTTCGCAAATATTTCCAAATGGGTAAGATCATATCCTAAGGAAATTTTCAATTAGCCAACTTTTGTGAGGAAAGAGTACAAAGCCCTCAATAAAAAAGCAAATATCATGATTGAAAAAGTCCAAATAACTTGAAAAAAAATTTCTCTTCAATTGGCTTACCCAATTAGCTGTTCCGAGGTCTCAAGTCCTATGGCCAATACATCATTCCATGGAGGATAAATTGAGAGGATAGGGAGATTCCTATCTCCAGTAAACATGAAGTATATGAAATCCATGTTGTTCTTTCCACCCTATGGTACAGGAAACCGTCTGCCTCACTGAAAAGGACATTTTAAACAATTATTCTTAGATGTTATTGATAGATACGCTTTGACAGAATTATCTTTCTACATCTTTTTTTTTTTAACCCACTTGTGCTCTCAACAAAGGCTGCTTAACTTCTTTGGAGCATTCAAAGGTTGCTAGGAAAAGGGTGCCCTAACCTGTAGAATAAGGAACAAGTATTCATCTGTTTCAATATAGTATGAAGGAACATACTTTTGTTACAGATGAAAATTGACCCAGTGAAAGTGAAATTTCTAACACTAGAGCAGGCATGTTAGCAAGATCCCTGAAAAATCAGAATCCTTTTGAGTCAATTTCCACCATGACTCTCTGTACCCATTCTCCACAACAATTGAACACAAAGATATGATAGACTGTTCTTAACAGTATTTATAGAACTGCAGGTGACTCAATGCAATGTGTAGATACTACTTTGAAGGATTTGCCCTTCTCATTTTCAAGATGGATTATATTGCCGTGTTGGGAAAAAGGATGATACTGACTGATCTAAACCCCAAATCAGCAAGTATTGTCTTCAGGCCAAATTGGAACACAGCGGTCTGATAAACATTTGTCACTGGGACAATGCTACTTTCACTTATTTACATATTGCCTTTTGGTAGTAAAACAGAAACAAGTTGTAACAGACATCTTATGACCCACAATGCCTACAATATATTTTCTATTGTTCTACAAAACAGAACATTTGCTAATTGTTGCTCTTAACCAGCATATCAGGTTTTTGTTTGTTTTTTAAATTTTATTATATATACATATGTGTGTGTATGTGTATAATTTTTATTGGATATTTCATTTATTTATATTTCAAATATTAACCCCTTTTCTGTTTTCCCCTCCACAAACCCTCTAAACTATGACCACTCCCACTGCTGCCCTATCCACGCACCCAACCCCTCCTCACTTCCCTAGCACTCCCCTTCACTGGGGCATTGAGGCTTCCCAGGACCAAGGGCCTCTCTTCCCATTGATGCCAGATAAGGCCAATCTAATAAAGCTTTTCAGAAAGTCCTGCTGTGTCTTCTTTGATTTGAGAAATACCACAATGAGCTTTTTGTGTGCCAGGTTTCAGGCAGACTCTATGGTTTAGCACAGATGAGGTATATTTGGAGATTGTTGCCCAGTGAATGGGCTCTAATGGAACCTAAGACATACAGTTTCCTTCTAAACTTTGAGTTTCATACTTCCTCCCCCTTCCTGATATAGCCTTCTATTTGCTAAGTATTTCTGGCACTTTTCCACCTGGCTCTTCCAATCCTCATTTCCAGCAGCTAGTATTTAACCTAGGCATGGCTCTTGCCCGTGTGTGTGAATGTGTGTGTGTGTGTGTGTGTGTGTGTGTGTGTGTGTGTGTGTTTTGTGTTTTGTGTTTTCTTGCTTCACTGCATACTCCAAGCATCCAATTCCAATTTCAGTATGAGTACAGATGAAAAAACAAACAATGTTCATCTCTGCCAAATGAAGTATACCTCTAGAGATCTCTAGTTCTTAATGCCTAATGCCAAGACCAGTGGGAACTTTGAACATTCAAACTGCTTGTTCTTCTACATCTCAGGATCATTCAATGCTCAAAGACTTGCTTCCTGGGATCAGCCAGGATACATTAAGTCCGGGGCCCAATAAATACTCTGCCACAATGAAATGCCATGAGATTGCTTGGTGTACTGGTTAAGTTTGTCATCAACATCATTTAAAGACTAATGAAGGCAATGCTCTTTAATTTTAACCTTCAAGGGCTGGAAGGAAGAACTACACTTAGTTTACTCATTGGTTGAAAAGCATGAGAGGTAGCAACTTCTCCATGAATTACCAATTCAACATGATGAGATTCCATATTCTGCCTCTCCCATAGCCATTGGGTTATTTATACATTTATAGATAGAATGTTGTGTTGCTAAAAATTATAACAATGAAGCATGTATATTGGAAAATTTAAAATCTTGGAATTTGGTTCATATCTATATTTTATAAATTGAGATAGATAATAAAATGTTTGCATACTATATATACACATAAATTATATGTACATGTATTTTTATATCTTTAATGTTTTTAATTACACACTATAATCAAAAACAAAATTAAATTATTAAAGGTCCCACGTCATTATATTTTGCAGGCTCTTAATGACACAGATACCCCAAATTATTCTAAAAATTTCTAATAACATCAAGAGATATAAATATTAAGATATCTTTGTTAGAATATAAAGTTGAATTAAATTTAAATTAGGATCAGCATCTTCTCTTAGAAAGCCAAAACATTTACAACAATATTTCAAATTTATATAATGTATTAAGATGTGTGCATCCCCTTCAGTAGAACATGACCTACCTTTGGAAACTAGCACCCAAAAGTCTCTCAAGGTCAGGAGTTTCATGACAGGTATTTACATTAAGACTTTGTGACCTTCTGAAATCTGCATAAGATGCTGTCTGTATCTGTTCAACACTATAGCATCCTGTGTGGCATGTTCTAAAAAGTCCTTGTGGCTTTGTCATCTTGGAGTAGTTCCCTTGGGTTTAAATTTGTGTAGAATAGAAATAATCCTCAGTGTTGATCTCTGGCTTTTGGGACACTAGGGTGTCTCTTATCCAAAGACTCAGGATCAACTGAATTGTTCTCAGTCCTAGTCCCTACACTGCTTGGCTTCTGGTCAGTGAATGTGAACAAGCACAGCTATGCTTATTCAAGATATAACAACTAAACCTCTTGTAAAATTTACATAGCCCAATTGTGACTGATCTGAGAAACCATGAGCCACTTCCACAGTCATTTGCAGTTCCCTGGAGCTCCTCTCAAAGAAATAATGAAGATGTGTATCAAAGTTAAGTGAGAGTCAACCCCAGGGGGTAAGAGTTGATATAGCCATTGAGAGGCATAGAAATGACAAAGGCTGAATACAAGAGAGAGCACAGGATGAGGAGGGCACAGGATGAGGAGGGCACAGGAAGAAGAGGGCACAGGAGGAGGAGGGCACAGGAGGAGAAGGGCACAGGAGGAGAAGGGCACAGGAGGAGAAGGGCACAGGAGGAGAAGGGCACAGGAGGAGGAGGGCGCAGGAGGAGGAGGAGGGCACAGGAGGAGGAGGGCACAGGAGGAGGAGGGCACAGGAGGAGGAGGGCACAGGAGGAGGAGAAAGTTTTCAGGATCCTCAAGTGGGCGCAAACATAATACAACAAAAAGGTACTAATGCCAAGAGAAATTGATGGACATACTCACAAATAAGGGATCATGGAGGTGATACTCTGACTTTGTATTTCTCTGAAGGAATGTTTATATGAGAGTGATAGGACATTCCACAAGATATGCAACATTCGACAAGGAGTAGTAGTACACTTGACCAAACTAAAGATGAAAAGATAGATGTGAGTGCTATGCAAGAATGGTAAATATGTTTTCAAGAATATATTTTTATTATTTTTGGTGGACCTTGTTTACCTAGACAGCTAGTTCCCATTGAGCAGTGACAATCTTTTGTGTTTATGCAAATATAACATAAACAAAATTTTATCCAAATTCACCAAAAAACTAGTACCAGGCCATTTTAGTGTGAGAGTTTTTTTAGCCTATATGAATAGATATTTTAATAGATACACTTTAGTATTTAGACACACTTGATTCTTAGATGTATTAGACATATCTTCTGGTGTTTATTCTTCTTTCATTCCTACTATCTACTATAGTTTCTGATTCTCTGGAAGCCATCTTGTATTCTTGCAAGAAAAAAGATAACTATAAAATTAAATTGAATGACACACACACCTTATCACTACTATTGTTTATGTATGATAGTGACACTGTGTTCATGTGTATTTCCTGTTATTTGAAAACATTTACACTGTATGGTCCTGATTTGAATAGCCTGCCTTAAATCTATGAGGCTACAAAAAGAAAATATTAATCTTTGCATGACCCTGAACAAGTTTCTTTGGAGCTAAACACATGCATCATCCTTGAAGCCCCAATTTAGCATCTTCCTACTTCAGATCATCTCTTTCACCATTCATCTAAAAGGTCAAGGACACAGGGTTTCAAATGTAGTATTTCTGTTCTTTAACAGAGCTTCATTTCATCTTATTATTGGGAGGCATTTTGGTATAAAGAAATGAAAATTAATTTCAGGGACCAGAATCCACAGAATGACCAGCAGAGTCAACAAACCTGAACCCTTGAGGCTCTCAGAGTCTGAATGTCCTGGACCTAGGCCTCCCACTCATATGTAGCAGATGTGCAGTTAAGCCTTCATGTGGGGCCTGAACAACTGGAGCAGGAGCTATTCCAAAAGCTGTTACCTGTATGTGGGATATCTTCTACCAGCTGAGATGCCTTGTCTGGCTTCAGTGGGAGAGGAAGTGCCTAGCCTTATAGAGACTTGAAGTGCCAGGGTGGGAGAGGGATACCCAGTGCTCTCCCACCAACTCAGAGGAGAAGAGAAGGATGATAAGGGAAAGATTTTGAGAGAGGTGACTGGGAGCAGGGCAGTGAGCATAGTGTAAAGTGAATAAGTAAAAAATTAAATTAATTAAATTTTTAAAAAGAAATTTTTTTTCCTGTGTCCATATGTTCGAGGCATAAGTTTCAGTGTCTCTAGTTTTATGTGGAGGTCCTTGATACACTTAGACTTGAGCCTTGTACAAGGAGATAAGAATGGATCAATTCACATTTTTCTTCATGCTAACAGCCAGTTGAGCCAGCACCATTGGTTGAAAATGCTGTCTTTTTTTTTTCCTACTGGATGGTTTTAGCTCCTTTGTCAAAGATCAAGTGACCATAGGTGTGTGGGTTCATTTCTGGGTCTTCAATTCTATTCCATTGATCGACTTGTCTGTCACTGTACCAGAACCATGCAATTTTTATCACAATTGCTCTGTAGTACAGCTTGAGGTCAGGGATGGTGAGTATACCAGAGGTTATTTTATTCTTGAGAATAGTTTTTGCTATACTAGGTTTTTTTTTGTTTTGTTTTGTTATTGTTCCAGATGAATTTGCAAATTGCCCTTTCTAACTCTGTGAAAAACTGAGTTGGAATTGTAATGGGGATTGCATTGAGTCTGTAGATAACTTTCAGAAAGATAGGAATTTTTACTATATTAATCCTGTGAATCCATGAGCATGGGAGATCTTTCCATCTTCTGAGATCTTCAATTTCTTTCTTCAGAGACACTATTTTGGATGTCAACAAGATCTTGATGACAGGAGGCTGATATAGCTGTCTCCTGAGAGGCTCTGCCAGTGTCTGACAAATACAGAAGTGGATGCCCACAGCCATCCATTGGACAGAGCATAGGGTCCCCAATGAAGGAGCTAGAGAAAGTACCCAAGGAGCTGAAGGGTTTGGCAGCCCCATAGGAGGAACAACAAAATGATCTAACCAGTATCTACAGAGCTCCCTGGTAGTAAACCACCAACCAAAGAGTACACATTGTGGGCCTCATGGATCTAGTTGCATATGTAGCAGAGAATGGCCTAGTCATTCATCAATGGGAGGAGAGGTCCTTGGTCCTGTCTTCACAGGACCAGTATGTTCCAGTATAGGGGACTGCCAGGGCCAGGAAGCAGGAGTGAGTGTGTTGGTGAGCAGGGAGAGGGGGGATAGTGGATCTTTGTAGGGGAAACTAGGAAAGGGGATAACATTTGAAATGTAAATAAAGTTAATATCTAATAAAAACCTAATTCATTTCATGTTTTAAAAAATGAAAATAAAAAAGTAATGAAAATCTATGGTTCTTTTTGCTTTTTATTTTAGATTATTTTTGTCTTATTCTGGGTTTGAATTATATTTAAAATGGCTTCCAACTCCTTATCCTCCAGCTTCTTTCTCCCAAATCCAGGAAAAGCCACTTTTCCAGCTTGAAATTTAATATTTACATTGGGAAATTTTAACTACAAATGAACTACAACAGAACTGTATTCATTCCAAACTATCCAAGTTGCTCTTGGGATATGAGTTTCACATACTGAATAGTGTAATATCCAAAACACATGAGAATTAATTGCAAAAATGATAAATTATTAAATTTCTCATGACAGTTTGGTCATATGTGTATTGTAGGCACAGTGGATAATGGAGGGATTTTGAGCCATAATTGTCAAAACAAAAAAGACATGAAATGTTGAAAATGTAGTGAAGCCGGGAGGAGAACAAAATCAGTTATGTGCTTTTCATGTTATATATACATATGTGCATGTTGTAAGTGTGGGTACACTATGTGTGCAAGTGTGGATGAGTGTGGATGTATGTGTGTGTGCATGTGTGTTCATGTGTGTGCACTGTGTGTGTGCACATGTATGCATGTGTGTGCATGTGTGTGTACATTGTGTGTACATATGTGTGCATGTGTATGAGTGTATGTGAATGTGGGTGCACTTGTGTGTGTGTGCATTGTGTGTGCATGTATGCGAATGTGGGCACATGTGTGTGCATGTATGTGAATGTGGGTACATGTATGTGTGCATGTATGTGTATTTCTATGTGTGTGTGTGTGATCATGGGTGCATGTGTGTGTAAGTATGGGTGTAAGTGTGGGTGTAAGTGTGGGTGTATATGTGTGCATTTGTGTACATATGTGTTCATTTGTGTGCATTGTGCATGAATATGTATGTGCATGTGTGTGAGTATGTGTGCATGTGTGTGTGCATGTTTGTCTGTGTGTGTGTGTATATGTGCACATGTATGTGTGTCTGCATGTGTGCCTCTGTGTGTGTGTATGTGCATACATGTGTGTGTGTGTGTGTGTGTGTGTGTGTGTGTGTGTGTGTAGAGAGAGAGAGAGAAACTTTGAAAATTAATCTCAGTGTATAGATTTTTACCTGTCTTAAGAGAGAGATTGTGTTCTTCCTAAACAGAAAGGAGGTATTCAGAATGCTTAATATGCTTCTTGATATTATACTGACTTATTTATCAAAGTAAATGGAAACATTTAGAAACTGTTCCTAGATTAAGTTGACTTAGCAGAGGAAATTTTTTCTCTCTTGAGTATCCATTGAAAATCCAAAGTTACCCAAGGAAAGTGGCTATGAGGCTTTGCCCAAGCAGGCTATTAGTGTTTGCATTCTGAAAGAGGGAGCATAAGTATTGAGGTAGGTATTTAGATTTTCCTTTGCTGAAACTACAGATTTTTCTCTTGGGTCCAAAAGATAATGGAAAGCAGAATCATAGTCTTTTATCTCTGTCATTGTTCCTTTTCTTCCCCTTATACTCTGGCTGAGGTACTGAGATAACTTGTCTTTAATCTTGCCTCTTAAGTCAACTTGGATGACAAACATAGCAGAATGTCAGAGCACAAGTATCATATGCTAACTAAGGGCATTCATTCATAATGGTGATGCTATATCTTAGAACAGAAGGAATCTCTGCATAGTAACCAGACTGATGTACCCAAGTGATGACATTAACAGAACTTCTTTGAATAATCTTGGGAAAGCAACTAATACAGAAATCGGTCAGACTACATTTGACCAGGAAATCACACTCCTCTTACCTATTCTTTCCCTATTCTTTCCTATTCACTCTGGAGCACATGCAGTGTTCCAAAAACGTATCTAGATACTTCTATTTATCCTGATTTTCAGTGCAGCCACATCTAATGAGTCTTTTCTTTCAGTACATTATTTTTTCTTTTTTGAGAAGGTGCATACAAAGATAAGTGGTCCAGACTAGCCTGTTTGGACTTCTAGAATCAAGTCACATGTTCAAATTTCCAGTAACAGAATAAAAATCCCAAACTATTGCATCTGTTTTTGTTACACATTTTCCTGCATGCCTTTTGTAGAGACATGCATTGTGTGGAGACAAGTGTTAGGATTCAAATGTAAGTAATGATCCAGTGGACTAGGTGTTTCCTTTTGGACAAGTGAAAGTCTTCAGGAATCATTGATTTGAATAAACCTGCAAATAAATAATATCCCAACTAAGTCTTTTGATGGATTGAGTAAACATACAATCCAAAAACTCTGATTTTATACAAATAAATGTTATAATTTGTTGTTAGGTTGAAAGAGATATGCTAACACTTAAGAAACCAGTTTTAAAGCAATCACATTAAGTAGATGGTAGTGCAGGACAGCAAATACTAGCACTTTGGTGGCTGAAACATGAGCCTCCAAATCAATCAATCCATAAAGTAAAATAATCATACCAACTAATTACCAATCAAATAGAATCTAATTTGTCTTCTTCATGTAAATCATGTGTGTACATATGCATGTGTATGTGTGTCTGTGTGTATACACATGTGTATACATATCCATGCATGTGCCTTTCTGCATATATTTATATTTATGCTAGTATGGGTGACCACAGGTAAATACATGTCAGATCATATATGTGAAGGTCAGTCTAGCTTTCCTGTCAATTTCCCACAATTCTGTCTCCACCTTCCATCTTAGAAAAACTGAAATTACAGACATTTACATTCTAGCTTTACATAGATCCTTTGGATCTGAACTTCGCTCCCCACACTTGCATAGCAAGGCCTACACCCTCTGAATCATCTTCTTAGTCCTTGTTTTATTCCTAAAATTCTGCAAAGTTTGATCTTGGAGAAAGATTATGAGATTAACCCTCACTTTAATATGTCCTTTTGGAGAAGACCTCTTTGTGGTGGATCCTTTCATACCCTGTGGAATGTGCCTTATTGTCTCTCCTTAACACTCTCTCTCTCTCTCTCTCTCTCTCTCTCTCTCTCTCTCTCTCTCTCCTGTCAAACTCTTTGAAGGCATTGGGCTGACAGTTCTGGGTCGGACTGAGTTTAATCTTTTTCTTTCAAATCAAATTATGGGGAAAATGCCAGGGAAATGGCTCCCTAACAGCTGGCATTGTTCAGAAATCACCAAGCTTGGTGAATTTGTAAGATAAGTGTCTAAATTGTGGAAAAAAGGCAGACAGCTTCTCCTCTCAGGCTGATATCTGAGGAACTAATGACTAAATGACTCAATTTCCCTCTCCACACAATGGTCTGCCTGCAAGACTGGAGAGGCTCTTGGAATTCAGGGACCTCTCCAAAAAAGGAAAAAAAAAAAAAATCAGTTGCAAAGCTGATTCAGAGTCTCCTTCACTGCTTTCATTTGTTATTTAATAATCTTGCAACTTTTAAAGCTGATCAGGCTAGAAGAAGGCAGATTCCTGTTTTAGGTGACCTGAGATCCACAGAAGCTATACTATCAAGGTAGTAGGAGAAATCCCCTCTCCCCAAAATAGGAATGGGAGTATATAAGCCAAAAAGGAAGAAGCAACTCCTAAAAGTATTATTGGAGAGGCACCTTATTCACATTAAATACTAAAATATTAAAATTGATAGAGGTGAATAAATGAATTACTTAGTCTCCCATGCATTAAAATTAATTTTTCATCACCTTCTTCAGGTCACTTCCCATTGGTTTTTTAAAGCCTCTTAATATTTTATTTGATAAAGGAAACAGGGTTCCTTTTGACATATTTTCGATTCCAGGATTTCACCAACTATCTTCACAAACATATCTCAGTCCCAATAAAGACATAACAAAGAATAGATTTATCTCTCACATTGAACTAGACATAGTTCTTCTAAGCAGACTCCCCCCCCCTCAATACTTCTTCTCATTCATCCATTCTTTTCTGGGTGCAGTGCCATGTTTCCATTTTCCTCTGCCCTCCTCAACCATTGTCCTCTTGAAATTTTATATTGAAAAACCTGAAAGAAAAAGGTAGGGTCTTTACATGAGATTCTTTGGCTAGATCTTGAGTTTCATGGTGATAAGGGACAATACTCCCCAATTTCTGGAGAAGTTAGGAGGGAATTTTAAGACAATAGCAGATAGTAAGGTAGATGATAAATCCAGAGTGGACAAATGAAACAATGAATCAAGTCAGAACCTTCCAGATCTCCAAAGATAAGCTTACCAAGAAACTAACAATGAAGCTCTCCTCCCCTTTTCTCCTGCTGCTCTCTCATGCTGAATCTGAACGCCTTGTAGTAAGGAATGCACTAGGATTTCAAACTACTGTCACTCCTTCCTGTGACCCTTCTTTGTTACAATTATCAGCACTTGATGCATGTGCGCAAGGAAAGGATTTTCACAATAAATTGCAGAATAATCTCACTTTAGTCTAAAATATGTCTTTCAAAGACCATGAAGTAGTAGCAAACAGAAGGGAAAAGACTTGTCTTAGACAATATATTCAACTCTTGTATCTACATCAGCACCTTGTTACCTGAGTTCTCATTTTAGGACCTCCATACAAGTGCAAAGCTCTCCTGCCTTTCTGGAGTTAGTGACTCTGTAAAGGTCAATTAAACTGATGAAGAGAATAATCCCTGTTTGCTGATAATCACATTTTTATCTGCTTGGAAGCTACCCAGAAAAGCGATGCCCACCTGCAGAGGCAGTTAGCTCCATGGGCTGGTGATTTGGGAAGTGGTAAAAGATAGGCTGTATTATGGATAAAGATTATTTATCTCAGCATGTTATGAAGACTTGTTTTATCCCTAGCAAGGAAAATTGTTCTATTGTTCACATGGGAGAAAGGCATCTCTGCCAAGCAAAACATATAGCCTACCTTTAGGCATAACAGAGATGAGGTGACTTCCTCTTATATCTTCTGCATCTCATTGGTATTAACTCAAAATAGTCAATAGGCCAATGTCACAGATCAGGGGTAATGTCTTTTAATCCCCTAGATAAACAGCTATTCTGCATGTTTATCAAGGCCAGCTAGTGACTAGACTCTGTTTCCACATTCCTAAAACATGTTCTTTTTTATCTTATCTCTTAAGACTAGAGGAAGTTGTAAAGACATTCTATTTCATATCACATGTGTCTGAAGGCAAAGGTACAAATAAATTATGCAATTACAATGCTGTCATGGTCCTGACAGTACTCAGATAAAAACATCAGCGTATAAACCAATTCAACATATTCCTTTTGATGATCTTAGAAAACAAGTCAAACACCATGAGCCTCACTCAACTCAAGGGAAAATGCTGATGACACTCTATTACTCGCCTGGGGTCATTTTATTAGTCAGCTCCAAGGGATGGAGGTCAGTTTTCCAACTGCTAGCTCTGAGCTCTGTCTACATAATATTCTCTAATGGGAAGAGAAGACACACAGAGATGTTAACTTAGTAATAGGATCACTTAGATGGAAAATTCCCAAAGCTTCCAAAGAAGGGAACATAAAACTATGCTATATTGATAGTATTCCAAACAAGCCTGCAGAGGAAGGGTCATTAGAATTGAGTTAAATCTCCAGCATTTTTATGGCAGCTCAAACCATCTTTAACTTCATTTCTTGAAAACTGGTGTCCTGTTTTAACCTCTGCAGATACTTTCATAAACATGGTGTGTGTGTGTGTGTGTGTGTGTGTGCAAAGTACATGCATAATCAGAAAGTTTCAGAGTCTTTAAAAATGTGTTGAGTTTTGCAAAAAACTTAAAATGTATATATGCTATATATGCTTATATGCAAACATGTATTAGCCTGGATGTCATCCGCTGAAATGAATTTCAAGTCCTTAATAAAACACACCTGAGATTTAATGTAGTTACTGAAAACCCCTTAGGAAACACAAGTTAGTGGCTTAGAACCCCACTATTCTCTATCAAATTTTCCAGGAAGCCAAAAACTTAGTGTTCAGTAACTGCTTTGCCTTCTTGATTGAAGAGCCCCATAGTTCTCAACTTCAGAAGTTTCAAAGTTGCTAAAACCATAAAGTATATACTTGCTCATCCCAGAGCAGACCAATCATTACTAATGAACCCCTCTAACCTATCCACCATGTAACAGAAATGTATGTTCTTCACCTTAATTGCAGTCGCCCTCTTTACTCTTATCAGACTTGCTCATTTTCTGCTCTCATAATAACCACAGCTCTTCTAAGATCTTGTCTTTGCTTATATTGTCCTTCTTATCTATAATGAATTGTTTTATCCTTCCTCTGAGTCCTAACACAGTCCTCATCAAGATGTCCTTATACTCTATCTTCCCTTTTGTCACCTCTGTCTCCAATTCAGACATGAAGTCATCTACTGTAAATATTCACAGTATCATTTCCTCTCTGCATGGTCTTGCTAGTTATATTTTACAGATTTGTGTTTCTTCTGACACTTGGGTAACACAGTCTCTCACTCATCTTTGATTATCACCCGAGAGGCTGATTTCTGGAATATAAAGTATTTCATAAAGTAACTGATTATTAGATTTAAGGGAAACATAGGAGTAAAAGAAGTCTTATCCATAGGTTGAGATCAGGTTACAGGGATCCTTGAAAGATGCAAGGATTTAGGACTCAAACATAGATATTTGAAGATGTTCTGTATTTGTGCTGAAACAAAAGATATGGTTTCAATGTGAAATGCCCCCTACAGATTCATGTGTTTGAACACGTAGTCCTCAGCTGTGCTGTTTAGGAAGGTTGTGGACTATTTAGAAGGCAGAGTTTCATTGGCAAAAGTAGGTTACCAGAGGTGGAACTTGAGGTTTTGTAATCCATCCCCAGTTCCTGTTCACTTGCTGTTTCCTGTATGTAGTTACAATGTGACCAGCCAGCACTGTCTTTTTCACAGCCTCATGCCTAACTGCATATTTCCATTCTGTTTCCATCATAATAGACTTCATCCCTCAGGACCTGTGAGCTGAAATCAACCTTTTCTCTCTAAAGTCACTTTTGTCAGGGTATTTTATCACAGCAACACAAAAGTGACTAAAACAGAAGATATAAGATGAGAAAGACCAATGCCTTCTTGGGTAAACATGTTATCTTGATGGAAATAGGAAGGTATTCTGAGTCAAATCCATCAGGACTGATTCCCATTTCTGTTCTCTCTCCTCTGTGACTTTAATAAGAACAAAAAATATCTCTTTAGTTGTTAAATTCTTAATTTTAATGGAGTCTTTATAAATCCATCACAGCTAGGCCTGACAAGTAGTGAGACCTCAAGAAGCATCAGCCACCATTAAATTAGCTACTTAGAAACAGAAAAAAAAAGAAAGAGCACTGCCCTGAGAGTCTGGGATGTGCTCTGGGATGTGCTGCAATTTAGAGAAATGATACCAGCATGGTCAAATATCAACAGTGGAATATCCAGACTGGAACTCAAGAAAATAAAGGGATAGGTTTGGTAAATTCGCAGATCTCTACACCAGGCAAACAATACAACCAATGCATTCATTAAGTTTAGAGGAACAATCTATAAAACCCAGAAGCCTGACTCATTCACTTGCAATAAGAAGTAGAACTATTAAGGAGATGAAATGTCAGTATTTATGGATAAGCATGTGCTTAAGTTGTGGACAAATGAGTCAGCTAGACAAATTATAATTCATAGATTATTTGCAAGGGGACGTAAGTAGTCTCAAATGTGTGACCAAGATTACACCAAGACTATCCACTCTGCTGAAAATGCATTTCTACAACTGCATGGACTACCACACCCTCCTAGTGTCAGAGAGTACTCCTTTGCTTCTGAGCCTACTCGAGCATTATTATTCTTCCAAGCACTATTGCCTGCTTACAGAATGCTTACTTGTCCGATGGGTATTTTTGAAGTGTCATCAAACGTTTCCACAAGTTTTGCCTAAATGTTATGGTTTTGATAGTCAATGAGAGTTTTTGGAGTGTGTATATGTGATGCATTGTGTGTATGTGGGGCTCATGTGCTTGATATGGTGGATATATAAATGCGTGTATGTGGGTGTGTCAACATGTATCCCTGTGATCCTGCAAACCAGAAATCCATGCCAGTTGTCTCTACGTATTTTATCATTACGTTGTGACATATACTCTCTCACTGAGCCTGAAACAGATCCACTTCGCTAGGCTGGCTGTCCAAAGAGCTGTAGGGCTCTGTCTGTCTCTGTCTACCCAAAGCTTAGAATACAAGTGCCCTGATTTTTATGTAGGTTCTTAATTTTTGTCTTCTTATACAGTAGGCGCTTGACTGAGACCCTTCCAACATGAAAGAGTTGTTTACCAAGATGATTTTGAGATTACCTCTTTAAAACTCTTATGGTGCCCTTCTTGAAAATCTGAGAGATCCAGAATGAGAGATTTCACTCTCCCTCCTGCTAAGGGCTTTCCTGTATTTGTCTGCAAGCTATGTTATCATTAGCATGCATTACATAATAAATGACTCACAAAATGTATTGTATTAAAAGTTTATTTTAAGCTCCTTTGTTTGCTAACCACAGTGTGTCAGTATTTGGGGCTAACTTCACTTGAGTTTCTCTCTCCTCTAGCCATCATGGCTGCTGTCAACATTGGAACTTGGCCATGACTTAAAGGATCATGGCCTTGTACTTTTAGAACACATCAGGAGTTAAGATGTGGAAACAGACTCTACCTCTTGAGAGGAAAAGTGGCAAGGATCCTCTAGTCAGATTTCCCAAAAGTTATTATGGATAAATTACAGCAGAACAAACTAATGAATGATTGAATGAGCCTTCAGAGAGGTGAGTAATGAGTGATTGAAATGGACACTTGAAATGAAAGTTCTAAAACCTAGAAGTTCAGGAAATTTAAACATCTACAACTCAAAGGTTCCCAATTGTTCAGGGCAGTGCAAGCCAGGCAGCCTACAGTATTAGCATGGGTGTGGAAAGATTTGAGTGGAGGATGAGTGACAGGTGACATGAAGTGAGCCTTCTTTAAGAAGCTGACACTGACCACTCCTGCCCAGTGATCAAATTCGATGGGTTTCATCATCTTCCCCCCTGCATCCACGACACTCTATTGATTATATCGCCTTCAATATCTCTTTTGTGGTTAAAGGCCGCTGCTGAGGCTGCCCTGTCTGAGTTACCCAGTTTTGTCAATTTCAATTCAGCTAGATATCTTTCCACCCATTCCTAGGGGAAAAAACAAAAAAACAAAAAACAAAAAAACCTGTGGTCGATATTGAAAGGAAAAAGACAAAAAGACAACCCAAAAGGTAAAGAAAACTTACAGAAGATTTAGACACTACAGGAAATCTTCTGCCCTGTTTCCCCTCCTCTGGAACATCTCTAGCCTGCCTTGGTTAACAATCAGCAGTGCACCTTTTCTGAGAATAGCTAAAATTTAACTTTTCTCTTATCCTTTCAGTCAGACAAAACAGACACACTTCTTCAGTATTTTCTTCTATCCTTTTCCCTTTTGAAAATTAAGAATAGTTCATTGAGAGCTTGTTAGATAGCTCAGTGGGTTGCGCTATACAAGCAAAAGAACCTGAGCTTAGATTCCTCCAAACATATGTTTAAAAATAAAATCTTGGAGATGTATACCTGTAACGTCAGCATGGGGGTGAATCAGGGAGGTAGATAGATCCCAGGGGATTAACAGGCAGAGAGCTTAGCTGAAACATCCAGCTTCGGGCTCATGGAGAGATCCATAGACCAAGGGGAAGAGCCAGAAAGATGGATCGGTGGGTAAAAGTGCTTGCCATGCAAGCCTGATGGCATCAGTTCAATTCTCAGAACACACAGAAGACAGATTGACTTTTGAGAACTGTTGACTAACCTGTATGTATGACCAGCTTGCTGTGCTTGCACCTGTACATGTTTGTGCTCTGCTGTTCTCATGCCCTCCCCTCTATCACACACATATGCACTAATAATAATAGTAATAATAGTAATAAATAATAATAATAATGCATTTAAGACAGTGGAAAGTCATAAAAGAAGACATTTTTATGTCAACCTGCCAACCTCTGGCTTCCACATAACAACACACATGCATACCACATATTTAATTTACTTTGAATATAACCTGTGCTTTATAGCCTTATGCTTGTGGTCCATCTCATTTTCTAGATCAGAAACATACTTGCAGAGAATTATATGGGGCCTATGTTATGAAGCATGGCATTTATGGGTTCTGAGCCTCAGATCCTTTGTGAGTACTCCTGACTTGAGCAATGGCACTAAAATCCTGGAAAGGATGTTGATACTGTCAGGTCTCTCACAGCATCCCAGTTATAACACGATAACCTCTTAGTATATTTTACACAACACCATGTTAAGTCTTTGATCTTCAATATACCCCAATGCCAAGGGTTGAAGGACTAGTCACTGGTCCCTGTTCTGTTGCATTAATCTTATAATGTGAACAGTCAGGTCATTACAGCTAAGTCTTTTATTTTATTTATTTACATTTCAAATGTTATCCCCTTTCCTGCTTCTATGAAGGTGCTCTGCTACCCACCCACCCACTTCTGCCTTCCCCCTTCACATTCTACTGCATTGGGGCATTGACCCTTCACAGGACGAAGGACCTCTCTTCCTATTGATGTCCTACAAGGCTACCCTATATATGCAGCTTGAGTCATGGGTCACTCCATATATACTTTTTGGTTGCTGGTTGAGTTCCTGGGAGTTCTGGGGGGTCTGGTTGGTTGATATTGTTCTTCCTATGGGGTTGCAAACCCCTTCAGCTCATTCAGTACTTTCTCTTAACTCCTCCATTGGGGACCCAGTGCTCAGTCTTTAGAGGGCACATTGAGACTCTACCTCCTGACTCTCTGAATTTATACTTCGCATCTAGAAAAGATGAACATCTTTGCTCTATCCACAATCTCTGCCTTATTATTCTTCTTCCTCAAAGTCCACAGAACCAAGTGAATAAAGAATGATTCCTTAGAAACCAAGAGTCAAGTTAAACCTTTTCTTCTTTGAACTGTTTACCTGAGCATTTTATCGAAGGAGTACAGAGCTGGAAAACACACTTAGCCTTTGTCCCAGAGAATTTGCTCTTTCAGGGGGCTGGTATTTATCAAATTTAACTTTGTTTTTATAGCTCATCTTTCCTACCCTCTCTATATCCTATTTCCTCCTTTTCTCCTGACAACACTCTCCCTCAGCATGTTTCTTTCAGACTATTAACATGGTCTCATTGTCTCTGCACTGCAGCCTTATTTATCTCTCCTTGCTCTTTCATTAAGCTCCCAGTTCTCTACCTGGGCACCTAATTCCTTAAAAGAATAGCTTGCACCTGCTGTCTCTGCTGGGGCATTTAGACACCCCTGACTTCTCTGCAATCTGGTTTTCACCACTCTGGATTCATTTGCCTTAAAAGAAAAGCGTCATAAACTATTTGTTTGCCAAAATATCTATACTTATGCTTACATATAGACTATACTATACAAATATAAAATGTTAAGCAATACTTACCCTTACAGTAGCAGCCCTTTAATGATCCTCAAGACTTCATCCTTTATGAAATTGTATTCTTCAAATTCTATGGAGGAGGAAAAACAATGAGTCATAGTACCAAATGCTTCCTCACACTTATGGCTAGTTGGTACTCTCTCATGCTCATCTCACCCTTTGTGCTTCTGATTTGAAGTGAATTCTCTGGCTACTAGTCATACATACTTCCCTTTCAAGTCACAAATTCCATACTTATTAACTCAGCCTGATTATAACCAAAGATGGTTTTTCTATTTGAACATTATTATAATGACACATTTTAATTAAATAATATATCAAACAATAAAATATGTATACTGAGAGTTATAATCATTTCTTTCATGAGATCTAAATTGGAAAGATTTGATGCAGGCAATTTGGAAAGAACAAAACACAACAAGCCCTATTAACTTAAAGTGAGGCATTGGGTATCAGAGAAAGAGAAGTCATAAAGCTCCTAAGAGCTGTCATTCATAAGACTCATCATCACTTTACAGATACCAAAATGAAAAATCCAAAATAAGGCTCATGTAGACAAAATAAGCAGCAGGCCTCTCAGCTGAAGGCAAATGTTGAAAAAGGAGACTCAGAGATAATCGAATCCAATGATCATTTACTTCTGGAAAATTCATTTAAGTATTTTGATAAGTCTACAATTGCCAATCTTTATCATATTGCTTGTGAGGGTTTCTGATGCAGAGAAGGGCTTAGTAGCTCCTATCAGATGTGATGTTAAATCCAGCTCAACCACTCATTGTTTATGCATCTCTGGGAAAATTACTTTCTTTAAGCTCCTATAACCTTAAATAAAATAATTGAAACAGTTATACTTAATTTATACTGTTGTTAGTCAAAACACAAAATGCACAATCACATAAAAATGATAGTTAATCTTTAAATTATGTAAAGTTTTTATATAAAGTCTATCATTGAAAACTCAATAGTGTTGTTTGAAAGTTCTTATAAAATGTTCTATGTATTACATTGTCATCATTATCTTTATGAATGGTATTCATTAATTTTCCCTTACACACATACACACACACACACACACACACACACACACACACACACATTATAGATTGTATACATGATCTACCCTCAACTCAATCTTCAGAAAAAAATTCTGCTTTATTAAAAATGATTATACAATTACATTAAGGTGCAGTTATTTGTTTGTAAAGGTATAGCTGAGGTATGCATAGCCCTGAGAGTATGTGTAAAATGATGTCTTTGCCACCACAAGGATATCTTCCAGGGAATGTCAGGACAGACCCAGTTACTTCCCATATCTCAGGGAGTTCTGTCAATTTTTCTTGTGCAAACCACATGACATTTCTCACACATTCTTTACAGAAGTCTTCATTTTTACATAGACTGCCTTTACTTGGAAGCATGAACTGTCTAGCCCGTCCCTAGAACGAACATCTTCCAAAATCCCTTCCAAATATGCTGTTTTCTCATTATGAGCATGATTCTTTCCTTCTTCTGCAACAGTCTTTAAATCACTTCTTATCCCACCCTTTAAAAGTCCAATCATTCTTAGCCTGAGTACATAAAAAAAAATTAATTCTTGCCATCTCTGTTGTGCCATTAGACATTCCTCATTATTTACAATCCAGTCTCTAATATCATCACTTCTGTTTCACTGCCCTTCAGAAAGGCCATAAAATATCTATTTACCAAGAGAAAAGACACACACACACACACACACACACACACTACATTTATACATTGGAATACTCCAACTATTTCAGTGAGTAGTATGTTTTAACTCTTTGTCTTCTGGACTTCTTATATTGAATCCTGCTTACGTTCAAGCTTTATGGCTTGCAGAGCTCTTCTCAAAACATAACATAGGCACATTAGCTCTAACAAACCTAGACACTAAGATTAACATGGAGCGGTTCCTGCACCAGAACCAGACAAGACTACCATTTTATTTAGAGGTTCATGTCTATAAATACACAACACTATTTGGTAGTAGTTCCTAAGTAACCATATATCCCATATAGTTCCTCCTGTTTGTTCCCATTGTGCTTGCTCAGCACAAATGACTAGACCTTGGCTTAGTTTCCTTAGTTAGTCCCTAAGGCATAAAGCTAAAGTCTCACTGTCTATTGGAAATGTTCATACATTATCTTCACTTGTCTTTTCCAATGCTGGTAGATGTATTTATGTGGAATTGTCCAAAAAGACAGTAGATTCTGACTTCTTGAAATATGCTCCAACTTCTTCACAAATCAATCTTTTTAGTAGACAAAGCATATAGAACATTGGTTCTGACATAAGTATGCAATAAAGCCATTGTTATTTTTTTGGGAAAATGCTTGGAAGTTGGCACTATCTCTCCCTTCATCAAGTGATGCTCCAGATGATAGTCTATGCTATCCATAACTTCTCATCCTTGTTTCTATTTCTTGCTGCCTTTGAGGGTTCAGATTGAATCTTATCATTTTCATCTCATTCTATAGTACTTACCAGCTGGAAAATTATTGATGATTGATTGATTGATCTCATTAAATAGGCCCCAAGGGTAAGTAGTACACAGAACAGTGACATTGAAAAGCATAGGGATCAGAACCTCTGCTTCAAGTTGCATCAAACGAAAGTCCTTGCCCTGGATCAGCTCATAGTGTCCTTGAGGTTCATGAATTAGAAAGCTCAAGGAACAGCAGGTGTGAAACACAAAGAAATGTCAACAAAATAAAACATCAATACAATGCTATGGTATGGGAGGTACTAACTTCACATTAATAGAGAGACAAGGAAGAGGGAAGAAGGGATGAACATATGGAAAACTCAGCAGGAAAAACACAGTGATTCTATGCTCACAAGGAACTGAATAATTGATAGGAGAAGATAAGTGTACAACTGATGAATCAAACAGAAAAAAACACTTACGGAATGTGTCAGTGAGGTCAGTGACAGGATATGGAAGAACTTCATAATCAGCCAAGACCCTTGTGGACATTATAGTCAGGAATAAGAATTTAGGAATCACACAGAGTGCGATTATGTGTGATAGTAACAGAAAAGGAAAAAGCAATCTTTTGGGGGTGCGTCACACAGTGAGTAATTGACTCTGAGTTTGGATTGTAATTGCAGCAATGGCACCTCTAGACAAAATGATGAGTCTGAGGGGGCTGCAGTTAGGCAGATCCCAGATCTAGGAGCTTCCTGGGGGACCTAGTGATGTCAGAAGAGTAAGAGTGTATTGTCCTTATCTGTCTTCCTGAACCTTATTTGTCTTCTTGACACAGCTTCCCAAAGTCAAGAAAGACACAAATGGCAGAGGTGAGTACCCCATAATGAAGTGGGTCTGGGACAGTCCTCACAGTAGCTCAAGCATACCCAGGTATCCTGTGTTCATAATCTCTGCTTCTGGATGACAAAACTCCTGGTTGCTATCTGCAGGCCTATTAACACTTGGACTGACATCATCCTTCTAAGTTTTAAATGACCCTGCATCTCTCAGCATCCTTCTCCAGGCAGAATCTTCTCTCCTTTGATAATCCCTCTCCAGCTTGTTCAGACTACAGAGCCTCCCTTTTTCTGTGGCTTAGTCTGTTGGTCTAGTAGACAGTGGTGATGTCATTGATCGCAGTTTGAGTCTTATCACTCTTAGAGATCACATAAGCTTCTTAAAAGGCAGACCTGTATCCACAATAACACCCAGCACAGGCCAGAGACGTTAATTGCCTAGTGAATAGTATTGATTAATTGATTATTTAGCTCACTTCACACTTGTGTCTCTTGGCTTAGGTCCCTGATGCTTAGGAAAAAAAATTCAGTGAAATTCAAACTGATTTATTTCTATTAATAAGGAATATATATAATAAGATAAATGAATTACTGAGAACAATACAAATAAACTTGAAAAATAAAATGAGCAATAACCTAAATTATGCTGAATTTTGCTGATATCCAAAAAGGATATATCTTAAAAGAGTAGTGTAACATATCAGTGTAATACATAGATTTCAAAAACAAAAAATGATAACTTTGGTTTAAAGATTTGGGAATTATGTACATTCCAAATTTTAGTGGAACACAAACTGAATCTTCATACTATTCAAACTAATTGCTCTTTTCAAAATCATACTTTCACTAGCCTGTCCTACTAAAAAAGTATATTTTGTCCAAAATTATAAGTACTGGAATGTTTATTTATGATTACTATCTGTTCTAGAAAAAGCAGCTGTAAACATTGACCTGAGTCAATAAGATACTGTATAAATTTATCTATATATGTCAAGGCCTCCTTATTACCAGGCATCATAATATGAAAATATAGGAAGTGAGAAGGAGGCATTACCAAAATGGTGTGTACGCACAACAAATAAGCAGCCCAAGAGAGCCAGACTATGTAATGCAAGATGGTCCCTACAAATCCTGAAGATATTCTAAGTTGAACACACAGGCACTATGGCTCTCCATCAACATGATGCCTACTTAACACACCAAGCCATCATAAATCAGGGGTCACCTATATATGTATACAAATGATGTCATTTATGTTTCAAATGTGCATGAGTGAATATATCCCCATTAATTGATCTGATCTACTCCGATGACAGCATAGGAAGTGAACTTGAAAGGAATTAACCAAATTGGCCATAGCTACTAACCCACACCTTCTAGAGGAACAGAATTAGGGAGGAGGGGAAACGAAGGTATCCTCCATGTGTTTTAGCATATAAATGACTAAACATGAAACAGAAGACCTAATACAGGGGACTTCAGCTCAACCCTGAGTTGTACAGGTACAATGTGTCTATGCACATAGACAGAACATTCTCTGATCAGGCAGCCATTAGCATATGCACTCAGGGAGTCAATTCAGAAAGTAGGAATGTCAAAAATGCAGGGAGTGCCCTTGCCTTCCTGCCTTTACAACAGCTTTGTCTTCTCTCATACTTCAGCATTATTCCTCCAGTCCCTTTGTGCTTCCCCAGTCTGCATTTCTCTGCCCCTCCCAGAACTCCTCTACTGTGTCTGCATCAATCAATTGATGATTAATAATGAATGATTTTGTGACTTTGGGGGGGGGTAGCTTTCAGATAATATGGTTTTCCTCTGTTGTAATATTTAGATTTTACCTTGACTCATTAACAGGAGGGAGACTGAGAGGAGTCCCTTCTCTTTCTTGAGGTTCCTTTTTATGTGTGTGTTTTTCTTTGATGCCTTCTTTTCTCTGGTCACTGCTCTACAGAGTAAGAATCCAAAATCCTTCTCTAGGTATACCGCCTGGATCCTTCTTTCTCCAAGCTTAATGCACTTTAGTTTCCACTAAGGTACAAAGGTAATATGGCACTTTAATTTTCATAAAGGTCTTTTTCTCTGATGGACCTCATGACAACTGAGTAACTGAACACCTGCCCTCCACAGGTGTCATAGCAAAATGACCTCCACAAATTAAAGAGCCTAAAATCTCACAGTCAAACTCAGCTACAGTTATGTAACCATATGAGAAGCTAGCGCTGTAATAACAGGAATCCCATTTCAATGGTTGATTCTAGGTATTGGGTACTGTGGCCTGTGTTGTAAAATTGGGGGAAATAATTCTTAAATATTAGTCAATCAGCTTGCATCCATTACTTGGTCTCCATTCAAAGAGGGTCAGGCCAGCAATTGGTCTCAGGGCAGAGTGGCCTCTGTTCAGTACAACCGGTCCCCAGGGCTACTGACTTCTGCTCTTGGAAAGGAAAGGAACTGCTAAAAATTCACAGGGTCCTCAGGGTCATCTCTGTTTTCCTACCCTCTGGGCTTTTACTCAGCTGTCTTCATTCTCCCAATTTCCTAACTCCTAGAATTTCATAATAGATGCACAATACATTTTTAATGAATTAAATTAACATTTTTAGTAACATCACAGAAATAAAAGCTGTGCCTCTGGCTGAATGGAAAATAGAGTTGCTACCTAAAATTTAAGAGGCAGAAGAGAAAAAAGGAATGAGAAAGAGAAACAAAGAAAAGAGATGAAGATTTTAATTCAATCAGCATATAGTGGACTCAGGAGAAGAAATGCAAAGGGAGACACGACAAACTCATGAAGGCTTCTGCATAACATACTGAAAATATGCTATACCATCTAAAGAGCACGTGAAAGGTTTAAAATTAGGAGAGTGCTATGAACAAAGATTGGATTTAGATAGCTGAGTTTATAACAGAAGAGATTATAGGCAGATGGCCAAAAACTTCTGCTGGGAGAGACCCAGCGGCTGTGCTGATAGATGATCTGAGAGATGTTTGTTAGAATTTTGGATTCTGGAGCCCAGAGGCTGCAGTGACTCAGAGATAGTGTTCCAAGGGCTGGGTAGATGTCAGTGTCATGCACAGAGAAAGAAAAATAGAGGGTTTATTAGGCTGTGTAAAAACCTAGATCTGCTCAGAACATCACAATTCTGAGGTACTTTGGGTTGCTTCAGGGAAACATGAGGTGTGGAAAGGAAAACATTGAAAACACATTCTCAGAGCTTCAGCAAGGGACTTGGGGTTGTGAGCTACTCATTCTGCTACAGGGCTGAAGCTCAAGGCCATTGAAATGGTGACATGATAACCCAGAAGCACTCATGATGGAGAAAATACAGAATCGCCATTGCCTTCCCATTTCAACACCTTTATCAAAGTTTTATTGCTGTCTTGGGTTGTGTCATTCAGGATGAGTCAGGTATCTTTTCATATGTTCATGCTCACCTCATACCCTGTCACACTAATTTTCTCTCTCTTATGAATATGCATCAGGTCACTCTGCAAATATCCAGCTTTCTCTGGTGATGTTCTTAAGAACAATGTAGGGCTGGGGTCTTTGAATATGGGGAGACTAAAATGGAAAATGTAGCCTCCTTAAAAAAACTAGCATCAGTTAAGAAACTTGTCTGTGTGGATCTGCTTCTGTGGTATTGTAGAATCCATTGTCAAATTTGTAGCTGCTATACGAGTGTCACTATTCTGAAATCAAAGATAGATTACCCTACAAGTAGAAACCTCAAATGTTTCAACTGTGGTTAAAGTTTTGACATAACTTCAACACATTCCCTAACAAATGAACGATAATTTGTGTGAATTTACAATACTATGATTAAATCACTAAGTAAGGCAACATAATATTTTGATGTGACATTTTTTTGTTTCAGAACATCAAAAGGCATTCAGAATAATCTAATCCAATCAAAATGTATCCTATGCAGGACCAGGTATACAACACAAACCTCAGTCAGGTACAGTATCAAGACTGTTCATGTTAACTTTCATCCTTGTGAATACTCTATCTCTCTGATTCTCCAAGTGAGAAAGGATGCCCTTATGTCTGTCATAGGTGTGTTTAGTTGTCACCTTGACATACTTGAGAAGAAGTAGACTGAACTAAGGAATTGTCACCATGAGATTAGCCTGTGACCACTTCTGTTAGCTAGTTTTAGAATTGCTAACTGATGTAGAAGGAAAGATTCCATTTGGAAAGTACCATCCCTGGGCAGGTGGTCCTGGGCTGTCTAAGAGATAAAACAGCAAGACAGAGGAAGTTATCCAGTAAATAGTGTTCCTCCATGGTCTCTGGTTCAGTTCCTGCTTCCAGATTCCTGCTTGACCCTGCTATGTTGACTCCAAGATGTTCTATGATGTGGAAATGTAAGCCAAAGAAAGCCTTTTTCTTCCCTCAATGTTTCTTTGGGTCCTGATGTTTGTTATAGTAACAGAAATCAAACTGAGACAATGTTTGCCACAAAAAGCAACAAGTATCTAAATGTATTATTCTGAACAACTTTCCTCTCAGATGGACAAAGGAAGTACAAAGAGGACTGGTCAGTCAGAAGCTGCAAATAGAGTCAGCATTGGCACTGTTTGACTAGAAGGAAGAGAACCAGAAATGCTACAGCAAAGAATGACATGTGACACATGCAGAAGGAAGAGAAAGCAAGGGAAATGATCAGAGTCCCTGAGAATATGATGTGAGAAACCACTCAGAAATAATTTGGGTTTAGGTATGGCACTCAAAGATGTTTGTAAGGATTCAGAGATGAGGTTGCAGGCAAAGGCATGGAAATCATAAAGCACTCAATATTGAGGAAGGGGAAATAGGGCATGTGTGGTGTATAGTCACTTTGAGCCACAGAGAGAACTCGTTCAAGATCTGTCTCTCCTTAGTGCCCCCTTTCTCATTTGGAGCCACCTGTCAATCACACCCCTAAGGGAGCACAGTGGTGTGAACAGGATCTTCCCAAGGAACTCCTTCCATTATCCTCGCTAAACCTGCTTCCGCTGTGGGGATGCACACAGATTGCTCACATTAAGAAGCAAATTGATTGTGAGCTGAGTTTTGTCTACCAACAATTTTTAATATGTAATCTTGTCATGAGTGAACGAAAGTCATTAATAATACAGTAAGCAAAATGTGCTACAGTTAACCTTAAATTATAACTTACAAAGAGCATTCTTGCAGTTTCTTCTTTGATTTATGAGCTCAGTTTATTCTATGCAAATTCATGCACAGTTTCTAATAAGAGGGAGGAGGAAAGATAAAGGAGCTTTGAATATTTTATAAGCTTTTTCCCACTTACCTTAATTTAGAATTATGAGGTTGAATATGTAAGTAGAGAATAATTACCTATTACCAGTCTCCAACATAGTCTATCTATTTCAACTCTGAGCATCCCGAGCAATGCACAACATAACTGTTTTACTACCTGCACCCCTGTGAATATGATAATTAGGCCTCCTTTAGTGTTACTTGTTGCTGACACATGAGAAGACAGACATGGTAATGTAATCAGTCCGTCCTGCAGTGTTGTTTAATGTCGCTTTTAAAAATAATATACCAATTACTCTATATTTCATTCAGTGCATGTGGCTAAAGTGTACTTTTTTTTAAAAGATGTCTTCTGCACTGAAACTTTGCAGTGTCTTTCTTCTCCCATTGTATTTAAGTAAAGAAGATGCTATAGAAACAAGTACACTGATGGTCTAGAAAATGGAGGGGGGTCATCACAGAAACAGCGTGAAAGCTCTGTCCTTTCATCCACTTCCTCACACCAACCCACACCCTCTCACCTATCAAGAGTGTGTCCCCATACCTTATCCCTTATTCTGGCCTTTGACCATACCAATGCCAAGGTAAGATGGGTAAGGAGAAACAGAAGAAAAGCCCATGGGGAGGCCTGATGGAAAATAGTGAAATGGATGAGTGGAGTAAAGGATGCTGTGGGTTACAAATATGTTCAGGTGCTTATTGAATAGAACAAAGGGTGTCTCTTGCAGGACTTAGGAGAAATTAACTGCATCACAAGAATGATGTGTTGACAACTTGAAACCTCCAAAGGAATGTAATTATTCAGAAGACAGCAATTTTGAGGAAAGGTTTGAAAAAAACCCTTAAAGGCAAGCTCAGAAGCCATAGCCTAGACTGAGAGGACATTAGAGCTCTCTCTCTCTCTCTCTCTCTCTCTCTCTCTCTCTCTCTCTCTCTCTCCTCTTATAATGGTAACTTTGTTTCTAAGAAATCTGGACCTGGGTAGAATATTGAAACTGACCAGCTCATTTAATCTAGGAAATGGAATAGAATGGTTGGGCAAGTACACAGGGCTAAACACTCAAATGGATTTAGAGCCAACAGACAGTCTAAGACTCCAGCCCCTGCCCACTCTTCAACAGGCTCAGCCAGACTCCCCATTGGAAAAGACATGGCATCTCAGATCTGTTTTGTCTCCTTAGATTACCAACAGAAACTCTTAAGCAGCCAATGATGTGCTGAATTATCTGAAAAATAACATGGATTGAGAGTGAATTGTCCTTTGCATTAGCTAGGGCTGATGGCAAATGTGGAGCTGTGGTCTTCTCACCCATCACAGTAAATGCTGATCAAATTTAACAGAGGAGCAGGCAGCTTCCAATAAAAAGAGGAAAAGGTTTTCCTCTCCTGGTAAATTGTATCATTGGATTTTGTGATAATTAGCACTTCATATTGTATTATAGTGATGGTGTCAAACCAACAGCCAAACAGAACTAATGAGTTAAATATCTGTCAGCAGGAAGCTTCAGGTCTGATTAAGGCCACTGCAGGTGTATCTGCCTATTTCTCTCCTCGTTTGTTTCTCCATGATGGTCAGTATATTGAATTGTCAGAAGCTATCAACTATTAACATGAATTACAAATGAGTCAAGAAAATATTACCCATTCTCTCGATCATAAGAACACTTTAGATACACTAATAATTGATATATTAATCAAAGGAGGCCCCCAAAAATGAAAAATATACAACTTCTTCACTAATGCCTAGTTTAAGAGATTAAAAGAACAAAATCTATCATAAATCATTCATCCTTGTCCAGCTACTGAATCAAAACAAGCACAGAGCTTTGTGATAAAAGTCTTCATTAGAGAGCTCGTCCTGGGGATTGTGAGTTCACAAAGATTTACCAAGTACCAACTTCTTGTCCCTCCATTTTATTTGTTTTCTTTATATAATCCATATGTCAGCCCTATGACATTATTTAGATATTCTAATTGCTGGTGAGGAAATGTAGCATCAAATGGAACTCCCTGGCTTTTATTTTAACAAGTAATAGTTATCAAACCCTTTCTCTGGATCTAATTGTATGCTGAGCACAGATTAAAGAAGAAGAGAACAAAAGAAGGGAAATCTGTCCTAGCCATAAAGGACGTTTGAGTGAAGCTACAGTTATCAAGTCAAATGCGACGGAGAGTAGATAAAAAAAAACTAAAAACAGAAGAGGGAAATAACGATATGGCACAATGTAATATCAGAACTGTCACAATGCATTATATACTTGATTGTCAAATGAGTGGCAGAAAAAGAAACTGCTATTAGTTTAGAAAGGAAAGAGGAAATTGTGGGATGAGGTGTTTCAAGAAGATTGAAGAAGAGGGGAGCTGACCTTGGTCTTGAAGAATGCCTATGGTCTGGACACCATAAACAGGTTAAGAGGGTAAGACAAGGCATTTCAGATGGACCACAGAGGAAAAGTCTAGGTGAGTGAAATCCTGCTCTGTGCAGGAGGCAAAAAACGGGAACTTTATTCAGGTGGAAATGAAAGCTCATTTGGATATATAATACATAGGATGTTTAGAAACTGTTAGGCAGCAAGGTCTTGAGGTGGAAAGAACGGGACTTTGGATTTCATTTTTTTTTATTTCATTCTTTAAAACAATTGAAATGTGTCATTTAGGTTACATATTTTTGGCAGCTAATTGCTGACTCCTCCAAGTAATTAGTTTGGTCACCATCTTCGTACTTGCCTTGCAGAGAGCTTCCTCTACTATGTGGAATAATTACAAAAGCATTTTTGCATGTTTTAAGTAATCCTTTGCACACCTTCAGCTTCAAATCCAGTGCTCCTCAGCAGATCTTCACACACACACACACACACACACACACACACACACACACACACACTCATGCACTCACATATGCTTCTTCTTATATGCTTCCTTTTGATGTAAAAACAGCAAGTTCAATTTTCATTACACACAAATACATATAAATTAATATGCTACATTTATAATAAAAGTGAATGTTAGATATAAATTCTAGAAATAAAAAGCAATGAAATAAGCAAAATTTACAATTTTATTTGTGTAGTCATAATTTTATGTGAGTCTTATTGATGAAATTGAAATTATTTATAATAGTAATAGTTTCAGTAGAACTTGTGAGGTTGTGGCTGCTTCACATTTCTGGCACCTCATGATAAACTGATTTCTGGACCTTACTTATTTCTAAGTTTCTACTCCTGTTCTAGAGGAATGAATCCAGTCTTGTCAGTTAACTTGCTTCAGTCCACGATTTTCTCTTTCCTCTCGAAATTAATAGCAGTTTATTTCTCTAACATTCATTTCACAATCAAGTTTTTAACTCTCATGTTTCCATGAAACAAGCATCTCTGGGATTTTTTGATAATAAATTTGTGTTGATTCAACATCTGGAAGATTAGATTACTCTTCCTGGTATTTTCAAGATGCAATTATGATATTTCTATCATTGTTTTTTTTGCTAAGATATCACAGTGGCCTTGAAAAATCGTCTACATTTCCTCACTCTCAAAACTGTGATCACTTTCCTGCTCACCGACTTTCTGTGGTTTGTTCCATGTTTGAACATCTGACCTCCAGCACTGGTGCTGTTTTGAGAGTTTATGGAATCATTTGTGTCATAGGACCATTCTGGTGAAGTATAGGTTATTAGAGGAGGCTTTGATCGTTATGGACTCATCCTGCTTTGGGTCTCATCTCTGCCTCCAGAGCTAACCACATATTCTTACCAGTATACATGCTCAATCCAGTATGCTTTCCTCACCAAGACAGACTACACACACTGAGATTCTCCCTTCATTATGTTTTTTCCTGTTATACAGTGTGTTACAACAAAGAGTAAAATAACTAATGTATTGACAGAGGATAAACACATCTTTACCTAACTTTTATTTTACCTGGCAATAAGTACGAGGAAGAAAAGTGTTGGCTCCACCATAACAAAGCCACATTGTCTTCAACAGTTTCCTTCTGAAATATTTTTACATCTCCACATACAAACAAGTAAAAATAAACTGTCTATGCTGCCCCCAACAAACTCTTTACACTACTGAATCTTCACCCTCCAAACGCTTCAAGCCTTCTGTGCACAATGACCACCTAACAAAGCAATAAGTGGGATTTCAAAACAACTTGCAAGTTGAGTATTAATATGTAACAACTCACTCACCAATGCAAATTCTAATTTTTCTCACTCTATCTCTGGTAGTCACCCTCTGTTGGTAAAGAATTGCTTAAGAAATAGTAACTGTGTTGGTGGTATGACACCTCAAAACAAAGGAGTTTTAATATGACACAAATACCCAAGCCATAGATTATGATGATATGATCATTAGAAACCCTTTCATTAGGCACAGTCATTGTGCACATAAGTCCAAAGCTGTATGCCAAGCATCCAAAGAAACTTTGCACAAATAGGACAAAAACCCAGATGAAGAGTATCTGCTATTTCTCCCCATTATAATATACAAACTTATCTCCAACTTTTGGTATGAATTTTACATTTAGCATGAATTTTACATTTTAGATTTCAATTTACTCAATGTCATTGTTCCTGGAGTGACCAAAATAAAGTCAGAGATATATTCATCGGCAAAGATACGTGTTGATATGTAAGTGCAAGTTGTTGTTTTGACACAGAATCAATAAAGGGGACCATGACCTGAATATGACTAACCTTTAAATGCATGATTAAAATGTAACAAAAATTTCTCAGCAAAGTGCTTACTTTTATAACCTTTGAAAATTCTTAATAACTTTGAGAATTTTATACATAAGTACTACTATATTTATATGTATATAACTTGAGTACTTTCCCTTCCCCTCTTCTTAGTTCTCCTTGTATCTCTACTCCCTCTTCTCAAGTTATTGATCTCTACTTTATTACTATTGTAGTGTGGAGGAGGAGGTGATGGTGGTGGTGGTGTGTGTGTGTGTGTGTATGTGTTTGTGGTGTAAATAGAACCTGATGAACCTATTTCTCACAGGTATGTATTAAGGGTTGACCAGTTGGACTTGAAGATGTTATCTTGGACTCATTCATGGAGAAAATTTATTATCCTTCTTTCTTAGCAGCTATTAACTGTCTGAAATACTTCATCTGGGGATGAGGCCTCGTGAGATTTGCCTTATCTACACTGACATGTCAACATATGTTGTTTAAGAGACCATATGGAACGCTAAATCCTAACTACGAAGGTATAGAATAGTACAGTATGTATATTCTGTGCTAAAACATCGACTGTAGAGACAAGACAACCAGAATTTTAGTAAAGTATATGAGAAGCGTTACAAGAGACCCGGAGTCCGACACAACGACTACATAACTAATGTCAACCCGTGTTGTATCGGACCACAAGAGACGTAAAAAAAAATCAGTTGAGGTTCTCTATAATGGTCTTCACCTACTTCACAAAGAAGCCTCTTTACTGATGCGTGAGAGCTATACTTACTGATAAGTATGAGGATTGGTATTTAGAATAACATTAGTTATTATACTAAGAAAAGTGGCAGAATCCAGTTCTCTCCTAAGGTTTGTAACCTCACCAGCCATACCTAGTAAACTCGGCTTACTATGTAGTAGTAAGTATGTTGTAGTACTAGAGGAGACTTTCATCCTTTTGAGTGGGCCTTACTTCCAATGAGACAGTTAAGGAATACCACAAAGATAGAAGTTTAACTGCTGTATCCCTGGAGATATATTATAGAACTGATTGGTGCTGCACTCCATAGGCTTTACATCTGGGATTATGGATTACATTTCTCCCTTAGCAGTTTGCATGGCATCTTTGGATACTGTGAGAACTTGTCTTCAGGTCAGTTCCAACTTAACTCTTTGGTCTGAGGTGTCAGATGTCTTGGGAAATACAGTCCTCCATTCAAGTCTAGTGGAAGCTGATCATGGTGGTATATTCTTTGGGGAGTCTCTTAGACTCTTCTGACTCAAAGTATACTTGAATAGAATACATGTCCTGTTGAAAACATGTTACTTATACCAATAAAATATTTAAAATGTGAGGTTTGTTGGGTTATATTTCAATTTCCATAAGAATTAGATAAAATAGATATGGTGCTGAGCATAAAACTCAGAAATATGTATGCATAGTGCCTAGCTATAAACTCCTAGGTTCAATCCTGAGCATGTAGAGATAGGGATGGAGAAGTCTTTATTAGTAAAGGAACAAGATACCTGTGTCTTATTAGCTGTGACTGGACATTGCATGGTTAACAGGAAAAAATAGTTCCAGCCCAAATAAACAATTGTTTTGAGGTGTGTGTGTGTGTGTGTGTGTGTGTGTGTGTGTGTGTTTGTGTGTGTGTAACTGAGGTGGAGTAGGGTTGTACAGAGGCTCAATAGATCAGTATTATCCCTGTGAGTGCCAATGTGCTGTATACTTGCTGAGGCCATTTCTCTCAGCAATGTATTTTCTGCCTATTCCAGATGAAAATACCCTTCTGCAAGTGTCAGGTCTGTCAACTGAATTTTCATATCTCCCCATTAAATAATCAGGATGTGATTGGGATGTTACATTTATGAGGCAGTTTTTGAAACCTCTTTGAAGATAATTGTCAGTTACTGCAGTAAAAAATGTGCCCTTCATGCGACATTCTCCTCCAAAGTTCTCCAACTTCACAATCTGGTAAGCTCACAATTCTTATCTCTATCCCATATAGACTAAGGCAGAGGGTAATTTTAAAAGGCTCTGAGATGAGCAGAAAATAAATATCCAGTTCCCTAGCTGCTATTTAACACCATAGAATTAAATGGAATAAGGATATTGAACCACCCCTATGCATATGCAGTCACCACATTCTGAAATTTTTTTCTGGCTCCTATGAATATGTTCAGATATAATCCAGTTTCTTCTGGAAAGATGAAGTATCTTAGAAGTAACCTTTCCTATAACATTGTTAAGCTAGAGTTTCTTCATATACAGAACTCACCACCATTACCCTCTCTTCAGCTTTGAAAATAGTCTATGTGGCTTTTATCTTTCTCACAGTATGCTCATAGAGCAGCACACACTATTTCACAATAGTCAATGTGTCTTATATCCATATCTTTCAGAAAATCAAGTGCATGTGGTTAATGCACTTAGGAAAAGCTGCCTCCAAGGTGTCCAGGGGAAACAGTTTTAATTTATGATTAACATAAACCAATAAAAAAGACCCACATTCTCTATGTTATAGGAAATTATTCTGCTACTCCACCTTAGATTTATTCACAGCAAACTGTACAACCATTCACGAGAAAATCTCTCAGTGTCATGTAGACTTCTTAATGATTGCCAATGTTTATATTCCCTCACTTTCATCTTTCCCCTGAGTCTTTCCTGTACTGTATCTTCTATAATCCATGTTTTATAAGAATATACACAAGTTCTCTGTTTGATTTGTATTTCTCTTGTTCAAAGATGTACCAGATACAAAGCAAGCAAGAAGGAAGGAAGGAAGGAAGGAAGGAAGGAAGGAAGGAAGGAAGGAAGGAAGGAAGGAAGGAGAGAGAGAGAGAGAGAGAGAGAGAGAAAGAAAGAAAGAAAGAAAGAAAGAAAGAAAGAAAGAAAGAAAGAAAGAAAGACAGCCAATCAAAGATCCCAATACCTCAGTGTTGTTAAGCATGTTCTATGATTAAATCAAACTGTTGGTAGCATAGAAATAGTGAGTTTACCTTTTCATGTGAGGAAGACATGACCCACTAGGCATGAGAGAAAAGTTTTATAAATCATCTAAATTCCACCCTTTCATACTAAATGCCATATTATCTGTTATATTAACAAATAACTTTCTTTTAGCAGTGTAACATTGTACATGTGGCACAAGTAGAAGCTTGAAACAGAGGAAATGAAGCCCACATTCTTACAATGAATTCAATATCATGTTAAGGGACAATTTTTTGGAGATATACGTCCTACATGACAGTCAAACTATCCACCCAGGTATGAGAAGCCATCTATGACCACCCAGTGTTCGCCAGCTGGCAGATGGATACAGCAGAGCCATGATGGAAAAATGGGTGAGACCTGTAGGAAAACCATCCATCTGGCTTAAACAAACAAATGTTAACATGCAAATAATTTGTTGATACATGAATCACTAAATTTTAAATGGTCTTTCACACAACAATGATAAAATTGCATGTCTTTTAAGATATTTGCATTATTTAAGTCAGTAAAATATCTCTCTGCCTATTCTACATGGAATGTGATTATGTAAAGGTCAGAGTGGACAAGAATTCTTCATTTATAAAATAGCAACAACCATGAGAAAAGTGATGATTTCTAACGGATTTTCAAGTTAGAAATTTAAGTATTTTACTAAAGTACATTCTCATACTCTTTTCTTCTCGATAAGCTGTTAATATCATGTGAAGAAGAATGTTGAGAGATGTCTATAAACAACTTCAGGTTATCTATGTTCATCTGTCCTGAAATGAATGTCTCTAGGTTATCAAGTTAAGTTACTATAGACACCCTGGATTCCCAAGAGTAAACCAGTTATAATAAATATTTGCTGATCTAGAACACAGACTGGCAATAAAGAAAGTGATGTTACTGCAAACAGATGTGATTATGACTATTGATGATAGAAATATATAACTGGTAGAAAAATTAATAGCAGGAATGGTGTGCTTCCATTATAGACTTTAAAGTTCATTGTGTTGGCTGGGAAGTATGTTGTAGATTGAACATGAGAATAAAGTTTTAAAATACACAATGCAAAAATTTTAACAAAATTATTTTGACCAGGAATTGAAACATAGAAAATGTGCTTAATGATTTGTATTTCTAGGAAGGCCTCTGGATAAACTGTGAAAATGTAGAATGAATATTTCAAACTATGCACATGTAGAATAAAATGTGGATAAGAATATCTTTTCAGTACATATTAAAGACATATGGAGCAAGTTGTACAACAGAATGGTAAGAAAATAACTTCATATCTCTGTCTGAGAAAGAAATTGGTGTGTACTTGTGAGTGTGTTTTGTATGTGTTTGCCCTTTCTATGCTCTATATATTTGTGTGTGTATGTATGCTGTATATACTCATGTTTGTATGTACTACATATATTTGAATGTGTTTTCTCTACATGTTGTATATGTGTCTGAATGCTGTATATGTTTGTGTATGTGCATGCTGTGTATAATATTATTATATTTGTCTGTGTATCCTGTGTGAATTTCTGTTTGTATATGTTTTTATATATGTTGTGTATGTTTTGTGTGTATGTGTCTATATGTATTATGTATGTGTGAATAACTTTGTATATCTATGCTGTTTATGTTTTTATTCATGTGTGTCAGTGTGTGTGTGTGTGTGTGTGTGTGTGTGTGTGTGTATGGGTGTGTGTGTGTGTGTGGTTGGAATGATATGACTGCAACATGGCTTGTTAAAACTTGTAAGACACCATTGACACCAGAGAGATCTTCTGCAGTAGAACATATGTATCTAGGATTCTAAATGTGTCACAGCCAGCATAGCATATCCCAAATACAGATTTATCTAAACAGAAAATAAATGCAGATTTGTCTTTTCTAACAGAATAAGATTGATTTCATACATAAGAATCATACAACTTTTATTTGAGAACATTTCTGGGTTGAACAACACAAATAAGAGGTCTTTGAAATTTTTAAAATAGCCCCTGATTTTTCATTGTGAACATGCTTAAACCAGAAATACACATCCATTTAGAAACTAGGTAGTTTTTATATGAAAGGAATTATCAATAGATAAAAACTGCAGCCTAGAAGGAACAGGTAAAAATTTAGGTGAAAAACTTGCATGGATATTATTCATAGGAATAGAGTTATTCTGAATTAGGAAAATCTGTGGCCGATTGTGAGGACCAAGGCAGCATCACAGTCAGATAAGTTTTTGGCAAAATTGTACCTTGGCTTCTAAACCACAGGTAACTTGAAATCAACAGTACTATGAGGACTAACACGACAACTCTCAACCAAGGCTACAACATAGACATGTTCACCTGACTCCAGAAACCCACTGGTCAGCATGAAAGGTGGCCATGAGAAGGCCCATGTTGTTTACTGGTATATACGAATCCACTTAGAAAGAGATGATTGTCTTAAGACGAGGACCACAAACATAATCAGGTTCCTAAATACAAGATGTAGGACAAGACATCAGGTATGTGACTTTTGCTCCCTTGTTAATGAAAACCTGTATACAGTGATGCAAGTGACTCCCATTTAAGCCACCAATGCTGTGACCACATAGCCTAGCATGGCACCAGACACTAACTTTCCTGCTTATTATCTTCTTCCCCAGATCTCACATGCTTGCTTTACTCTGGCTTCTTACAGAAAACAAAACAAAATACTTTGCAATATTTGAGAATTTGCAATTTTTGTTCTTCGGTTTATTTCTTCTTGAAATACCTTTCCTCCTCTCAGTTATTCACAAGACTCCTTCTTTGTGTATATTTTTGTGCCAATTTTACAAAAAGAGATCATGTGTATGTCAAAGAAAATATCACAAGGTGAAGTCAAAGCCTGTAAGAAAAAACCAAAGCAAGCTCTGTTTCTTTGCAGAGAGCCATTCCTTAATGACCCTTTGCAAAATAGACACCGTAGCTTCATTTTTCAGCCCTGTGTTCTTCTGTATATAATATATGAGTGCTTGTACCATTATATGTTATATATTCTCATATACTGTGTATATATTGGCTAATCAATACAGTACTGCAGTAATCTCCATGACTTTGTATACTATACAACATGCAATTATATGTATTTATTTTTCATTTATCTTCGACCAAATAAAACTTAAGTTCCTTCATGTAATAAAGGAACAATGCTTTCTTTGCTCTCTTCTTGTCCTTATGACTATCCTTATACCTTGAAGGTACATAGTAAACATTTTTTAAAATGAATTACTTTAATTGAATGCATTTGTTATTAATTGGAAAATTACAGAATTCTAACATGCTCTTGCAAGATAATATAGAGAGCAAGAAGTGTTTTGATAATATTGATAATCATCAACACATCTATGCCACCATTTGCACCTCTCACTTACCTATGTGCCTTTTATGTATCAACCCATTAGATCTTCACGTAATTCTGTGAAGCATTTTCAGCATTGCTCCCATTTTACAGATGAAGTAAATGAGTCTTCAAGGAACAGGTGCTCTATACTTGCCCAGCTTCCCAAACTGGTGAACCTCATCAGATTCTAACCCAGGGTGCAATCATTCATTTTAATCACATTCACTGAATCTTTCAATTAATGTCTGGCTTATAGCAACCAAACTATTATTTTTAAAGGATAAAATATGTGAGTGGGGAAGCATGAAGCTTGATGCCCAGAGAGGAATTTAGAGAAGTCAGGTTGTGGATGGCCATGGTAGCCAGTCATGAGAAGTGGAAGCACTAGCTGGCCTAATAGAGAAGTAGAAAAAACAGATCAGGTAAACTGGGAGAGCTTGTCAATGACAGGGGAGAGCTGACAGTTAGCCTTACTAATGGAATTAGATGACTAGAGCAACCCTAAAGGAAAGATCAGGCAGAGGATGAATGTATGAAGGATGCAGCGAAAAGATCCGTCTTCTGGTTGTTAAATTCCCCACTAAAAGTATCGCCCAATGGTTAGATCCTTCTTGTGCTTTGGGGAGTGTGAAGCTATGTGAAATACAATCTTCAGTTTAGTAAAGTACATCTGAATCAGGGAGCGACGCAAAGATGCAAAGGCCTCTACAGAAGGCAGATGCACAAGCCAGGCTTGGACCACTCAACAGGCTTCAGAAAGGTGAGATTCCCTCTGCAAAGGAGAGTTTGGGTGAGAAGTGTCACTCTTCAGACCGTACAGGCTAGCTGGAGTTGTGGCTCAGTGGCTTGAGAGAGGAAAGATTCTCGGTAGGACAAGAATGGGATCGTTGTGCATGTGCTATTTTAGCAAAGGTGGGAAATGAGCTTGAAGAACAATAAGGAGACTGAGTTTAAAAATAAAAACAGCATGTTTAAAAAAAATATGTTCTCAGAAACACTAGATTCTTGGGCTATTAAGAACCAAACAAATAAAAAAAAAACAAATAATCATGCCCTTTTATTATATAGGTGTATCTACATATGTTGGATATGCAGGTACTTTTGTTGCATGTTTCATACATATATGTTGAGAAGAAATCTGAGCATGTCAGAAAAGCAAAGTAGAAGATGATTAGCTTATAAATGGCTGCAGTGGTTACTTGAGAACAGATTGTAAAGTCCTTGGAAAGACTAAAGTGAGAAGACATAAAAATAGCAGCCTTCAAAGATCCACCTGGGTTGAGAGACTAAAGAAAAATAAGCTGCTATTTAAGACACTAGCTTGGAAGCAACAAAGGTTTGTTTTCCTAAATAAGTTTTAAGTACCATAGTGATGTTGAGAAGTCTGTTTATGTTTTATCTCATTTTTATCATCTCAGTTTTTTTCATGTAAATGAGTGTATTGCATGGGATAGAGAGGCATCTTAAATTCCCATTGCATAGACTCTTGATTTTCTGAGAACTCAGAATTATTTGCAGTGGGAAACAGTGAGAGATACCCTATAGAAATATTGGTGAGAAAGATGGCTAGTTTCTGCTCTAATGGTTTGCGCTCTCAGCTCTGGATATCAGAAATGATGTGCGTGGCACCTGGACACAAACCTACAAGAACATCTTGTTCTTTTGACTTCTCATTCTCAGCTGGTTCTTTAGATGATCTCATTTTCCTCTCTGAGCCATTAGTGCTATCACCCCTGAATTCCGGTTAAAGGGCATCCCTTGCATGGCTTGGCATGCTTCCCAGATACGTGTTTCATCGAAATATAGAGACCAAATTACCAATAAAGAAATTATGAGTGACTGTCCCTGCTCTGTCTCTGTCATCCTCCTCCACAGTTGAATACTTTTCATTGTGAGAGACTCGTTTTTTCCTGCAATTCAGCTTAAATTTCCCTTTACTTGGCTTTCTCCCATCACTCCTAATTATAGTCTAATAAAGCCCTTGGATTACTGTGAGCTATTTCCATCCCTTCCTGCTCCAACCTCAGTACTTCTTCAGAGCTTTCCAAGACCCAGCACTGGATTGTACAAATTGATGACCATAGCCCAAAAGTTTATTCCACAGGTTAACGTTTGGGGTGTGAGACTCTACGTTCAATAGAGTCTTCTCACTTTCAATCATCTCCCCTTTCTAGATTAGGAAAACTATTGTAAAGGTTTTTGAGGCGGTAGGGTGCTAGAAAAAAGCAGAAGACATTGATATAGTTCTATAAACTATGTCTCCAAAATGCATTTCAACACAGAAAACACTTCTGATTTGGAAATCCCAATCCTGAAGCTTCAACATACCCTGTCTGCCTACACATCTACTATGTTGAGGTTCCTGGCCCCAGAAAGAGGAATTCAAACTGCCCTGCTTCTTCAAGCCAGTCCCTATCCCACTGCAACTCACATCTCTAATGAGATTTCTTCTTTTCAGGAACAAAATGCCCTTCTAAAATATCGAGGGAGAACTTTGGGGCAATCACAGATGTGGTCTTGAGAAAAATACTGAGTCGTGTAATTTATTTTAACTTTTCTTTTCTTCTTCTTCTTTTTTTTTTTTAGATATTTTCTTTATTTACATTTCAAATGCTATCCCGAAACTTTCCTATACTCTCCTCCTGCCCTGCTCCCCTACCTGCTGACTCCCACTTCTTGTCCCTGGCATTCGCCTGTACTGGGACATATAAAGTTTGTAAAACCAGGGGGCCTCTCTTCCTAATTATGGCTGACTAGGCCATTTTCTGTTA